>OY811984.1:500771-645771 GCA_963681505.1 Eunapius fragilis | reverse complement strand
ACCCTGATACCCTCCCTTACACACCTCACCCTCTCCTTACCCACCTCTAACCTGATACCCTCCCTTACACACCTCACCCTCTCCTTACCCACCTCTAACCTGATACCCTCCCTTACACACCTCACCCTCTCCTTACCCACCTCACCCTGATACCCTCCCTTACACACCTCACCTGATACCCTCCCTTACCCACCTCATCCTAATACCCTCCCTTACACACCTCACCCTGCCCTCCCTTACACATCTCACCCTAACTCTAATACCTTCCCTTACCCATCTTGCCCTAATACCCTCCCTTACACACATCACCCTAATACCCTCCCTTACCCACCTCACCCTGATACCCTCCCTTACCCACCTCACCCTGATACCCTCCCTTACACACCTCACCCTCTCCTTACCCACCTCACCCTGATACCCTCCCTTACCCACATCACCCTAATACCCTCCCTTACCCACCTCACCCTAATACCCTCCCTTACCCACCTCGCCCTGATACCCTCCCTTACCCACCTCGCCCTGATACCCTCCCTTACCCACATCACCCTGATATCCTCCCTTACCCACCTCGCCCTGATACTCCCTCCATTTTGGGGAGAGGGGGGGGGGGGGTAGCCACACCCATTATGTCTCTTCCACCTACACCAGATCCTCTACCAATATGGCCTTGGAGATGCTCAAGTTAACATTTTGGTCTGTTGATAAGCCTGGATAGGGTGTGGTGGTGTGGTGGTTTATTGATGGGTGTGACCCTTTTGTGCTAACTACATTAAGTATGTGTGTTTCCAGGAACAGGAATGAATACTAAGATGATTGCAATGGTGTAGAAATGAATTGTGTTTGGGTGGGACATTAATTATTCATTAGTCTGTCAATTGTGCAGAAGAAAAACGTTATGGCTCAAAAATGTTTTCATGTTAAATCATCCCACCTGCTGTCTTCTGTTTTGTCTGCTAGCCTCTTGGGCAACAGGGATTTCCTTGTTTCAAGAGCAATTATTAATAAGTATTGACTAAATAACTTGGACTCAGCCCCAGTTACAATACGGGTACCTAGGCTCTCCATATGTGTTAATGTTCTTTTTAATGCTCACCCAGGGTTTGTATTCAGTGGCGAGGTCTGCTGGTGCCGTTATGTTTGAGAGCAATGTCAGGGAGCAGTTTTTGCTGAACAGTGGTGAAATTGTAACTGAAGCGTTGTTTGGTTTCAGTTTAATTTCTGATAACACGACTGTGACCAAGGGAGCAGTTGCTGTGGGTTTCTCCTGTGGAGCTCCAGCAGAACCAGCTGTAAGTAATTAGAGAGAAAGAGACAGCACCCTGTTAGTGGTTTGGGGGTTATTCAGCACCCTGTTAGGGGTTGGGGGTTATTCAGCACCCTGTTAGGGGCTTGGGGGTTATTCAGCACCTTGTTAGGGGCTTGGGGGTTATTCAGCACCCTGTTAGGGGTTGGGGGTTATTCAGCACCCTGTTAGGGGCTTGGGGGTTATTCAGCACCTTGTTAGGGGCTTGGGGGTTATTCAGCACCCTGTTAGGGGCTTGGGGGTTATTTAGCACCCTGTTAGGGGTTGGGGGTTATTCAGCACCCTGTTAGGGGGTTGGGGGTTATTTAGCACCCTGTTAGGGGCTTGGGGGTTATTCAGCACCCTGTTAGGGGCTTGGGGGTTATTCAGCACCCTGTTAGGGGCTTGGGGGTTATTCAGCACCCTGTTAGGGGCTTGGGGGTTATTCAGCACCCTGTTAGGGGCTTGGGGGTTATTTAGCACCCTGTTAGGGGTTGGGGGTTATTCAGCACCCTGTTAGGGGTTGGGAGGTTATTAGGGGCTTGGGGGTTATTTAGCACCCTGTTAGGGTTGGGGGTTATTAGGGGCTTGGGGGTTATTCAGCACCCTGTTAGGGGTTGGGAGGTTATTAGGGGTTGTGGGATATTCTGCGTTGTGCACAAGTCAACGTTACTGTCATATAGGATAACATTCCTCCAAATAAAGACTTCGATACACACAATGGCCCTCGTGAGACTAAGATAGCCCAAGATCAAATGGTAAGACTGATTTTTACGGGTATTTTGTGTTGTGTGTTATGTGTGTATGTGTTGTGTGTATATGTGTTGTGTTGATATGCCTGTGTGTGCAGGTA
Organism: Eunapius fragilis; assembly: GCA_963681505.1. Taxonomy (NCBI): domain Eukaryota; kingdom Metazoa; phylum Porifera; class Demospongiae; order Spongillida; family Spongillidae; genus Eunapius; species Eunapius fragilis. Next base: position 643,636 of record OY811984.1, on the reverse strand, counting down.
TGGACAGTAACTGAACTGAGCTTCCTCTCTCCTAGTACCTGTTTTTTGAATATGGAGAGATTCGTAACCTCTGTGCTGGACCCTGCCAGTGTGACACTCAGAGGAGGTGATTGTAGCCACATGTGGCAACAGGTTATTTCAAAGATGCTCCTTTTTATCGTTCTTTATCTTCCTGTAAACTTTTTCTATGTACATTGTAACATTGTGACATTATTTTTGGCTGGATTCTATACCATTTGCACAGCACTGCTCAGGTATACATGTGGTCACATGTCAGGTGTACCTGGCTGACCATTGGCTTTGTGGTCACATCTCCAGGCATATGGCTGACCTCTTAACCTTGTAGTGGCAAGCCATAATTGTTCAGTAGCCAGCTGTTGTGCCAACTATAGTAATTGTGAACCCAATTGAACTATTAATCCTGATTGTATGGGTGCAAGACCCCACCCACCTGGGGTCTCTTGTAACAATAGGGGTATCCAGAGGTCCTATAGGGGTGAGGGGTACCCTGGCAGTCGTGATTGTGCCAATAGGGGTACCCAGGGGTCTTAATTGTACCAATAAGGGTACCCAGGGGGCCTTAATTGTGCCAATAGGAGTACCCAGGGGTCTTAGTTGTACCAATAGTAGGGGGTACCCAGGGCAATTATTTCCTAGAACTACTCTGCACATGTGTAGTGCATGAATGACTGCATGTCCTTGTTTAGGGTAAAACAGGAGGTGAAGTAGGTGTTCCAACAAAGCTAGATTTTACCAGGAAACTACAACGATGATAATTGTTCTCAGTGCTTTTCAACAGCCATGGCTTGTAAGCTGAATTTGAGTATTTACATGTGTGTGAATGTATGTGTATTACGTGAGTGAATGTGTGTATTATGTGAGTGAATGCGCGTGTATATGTGAGTGAATGCGCGTTTATATGTGAGTGAATGTGTGTGTATTAGGTGAGTGAATGTGTGTGTATTAGGTGAGTGAATGTGTGTATTATGTGAGTGAATGCGTGTATTATGTGAGTGAATGTGCGTGTATTAGGTGAGTGAATGTGCGTGTATTATGTGAGTGAATGTGTGTATTATGTGAGTGAATGTACGTGTATTATGTGAGTGAATGTGTGTATTATGTGAGTGAATGTGCGTGTGTACAGTCTACCTCAATACAGTCCGGTCTATGGGAGCCCCCAAAATAGTGGACTGTAGGACAAACGGATAGTAGCGATGCGAAGTTTAGCTTACGAAGGGTTGGTTGGCAAGAGAAAAATAGCGGACATTATTGCGGATGGACTGTATCGAAGCGGCCACTATTGAGGGTAGACTGTATTGCGTGAGTGAATGTGCGTGCAGGTGGTCCATACATTCAAGGGCAGATGCCAGTCCAAATGGAGAGTGACTGGTAACACTTATTTCAAGGAAGTAGCGGTTCATATTATGTATGATCCTCTGAGTGAAGTGCCATTGGTTTTTTTTTGTGTCCTCACACCTCTGGATCCATGTCCCTTACAACATTGGAGAGCCTTCCACTTACTTGACACAGCTGCATGCAACAATGGTTCAACCACCACCCACCCCCTACACACATACACATTGTCTTCCCCCCCCCCCCCCCCCCCCAACCACAAATGTAACTCTGTCAGTTTTAAAATGTCACATGTTACTGATCTCTAGATCTCTGTGGTTGTTTGCAATTATGACCACATGTAGACAGGTGGTTGTTTGTGAGGTACATGTAATAGGATAAGGCTCACTGCACAATTCATGACTTTTCAATAACTCAGGCAATTTGCCAGAAGCAACAAAGTGATAATTACGGGATCTGCCCTTTTATGTGTAAAGGCCCTTCCCCACTCGATCCACTTCGGACTGCATTGGATCCGCTTCGTAGCAAACAAGATCGAATTGCATTTACATATATTAAGATGGCTGCCTGGGGAAATTGAAGAGATCCGTACACTGGTGGGAAGTATGGGGGGCGGCTTACGTCCTACTCCACCTCATTGGAGTCAGCCGCAACAAATCAGTCTACCAGGGGATCGCACGTCTGCACAATGAGTACGGCTATTCCAAGACTTGGTTGGGAGCAGTGCAGGGGCAAAGTTAAAAACCCATATCCATAAGTACATTTGCTCGCCCTTTATAGACTGTTCCTACGGTGCGTTATGCATAGTTCCATGAACGCAAACCAGCAAAGCTGTACAGCGGATTCCATCTTAACACAGACCACGCCCAAACGACTCCCATCTGGTTCGCTATAAAATCCTAGCACGGCCTCGGCCTGGAGCGAATCGGGGCCGGATCGATCCGGCTCGATGCGGTTTGAGGTGTCTAGCGGAAGTTTGATTGGATAGAAAGGCTCTTAGTTAATTCATATCTTATCGAGTCACTCATCGCTTTGAAGTGTGTACCTCTGAAGCCATCCCTGAATGGTTGTGATGTGCTATTAAATTCATCATCTCCATGCTTTGAGACCCATTACATAATAAAACGGCTGTGAACACACGAATACAACCTGCACCAAAGCCCAGATAGTAGCACCATAAACGGTGATAGCCAGTAGACTTCCAATGGAGTGCCCCCTCAGCACTCTGTCCCTAGGCCATTCGGCTAGTGTTTCCCACACACCCACTTCAGTGCAGTCAGGCTGGCCACTTCAGTCAAGTCCTCAACAGAATGCCATGAACACTGACACGCGTATGCCCTGGTACCTGTGTGTGTGTGTGTGTGTGTGTGTGTGTGGTGTGTGTGTGTGTGTGTGTGTGTGTGTGTATGTGTGTGTGTGTGTGTGTGTGTGTGTGTGTGGTGTGTGGGTGTGGAAATGTATGGTATGAGGTAAGAGGTTCTACTGGGTGAACACAGATATGATGAACTCACCTTTCTTTCTAACAAGATTGACCTTCAGACGTTCCATGTCTGGTACATTATTTCTGAAGAAGATGTAGTCACTCCTGGTATGCCATACGTAGTCATCAAACCAAATAACTTTGAAGTCGCAGGAGATACAGCGAAGTTGGTCACATGATCTGTGCAATCATTGCAAAGGTTACATAATGTGATCCATGTAATAATATCTATATACAAGTAAGTAGTATGGATGGGTAGTGTATTGGCCTATGTATGGATGGGTAGTGTATTGGCCTATGTATGGGTGGGTAGTGTATTGGCCTATGTATGGATGGGTAGTGTATTGGCCTATGTATGGGTGGGTAGTGTATTGGCCTATGTATGGGTGGGTAGTGTATTGGCCTATGTATGGATGGGTAGTCTATTGGCCTATGTATGGATGGGTAGTGTATTGGCCTATGTATGGGTGGGTAGTGTATTGGCCTATATATGGATGGGTAGTGTATTGGCCTATGTATGGGTGGGTAGTGTATTGGCCTATGTATGGGTGGGTAGTGTATTGGCCTATGTATGGGTGGGTAGTGTATTGGCCTATGTATGGGTGGGTAGTGTATTGGCCTATGTATGGGTGGGTAGTGTATTGGCCTATGTATGGGTGGGTAGTGTATTGGCCTATGTATGGGTGGGTAGTGTATTGGCCTATGTATGGGTGGGTAGTGTATTGGCCTATGTATGGGTGGGTAGTGTATTGGCCTATGTATGGATGGGTAGTGTATTGGCCTATGTATGGGTGGGTAGTGTATTGGCCTATGTATGGATGGGTAGTGTATTGGCCTATGTATGGGTGGGTAGTGTATTGGCCTATGTATGGGTGGGTAGTGTATTGGCCTATGTATGGGTGGGTAGTGTATTGGCCTATGTATGGATGGGTACCTATGTATGGGTGGGTAGTGTATTGGCCTATGTATGGATGGGTAGTGTATTGGCCTATGTATGGATGGGTAGTGTATTGGCCTATGTATGGATGGGTAGTGTATTGGCCTATGTATGGGTGGGTAGTGTATTGGCCTATGTATGGGTGGGTAGTGTATTGGCCTATGTATGGATGGGTAGTGTATTGGCCTATGTATGGGTGGGTAGTGTATTGGCCTATGTATGGGTGGGTAGTGTATTGGCCTATGTATGGGTGGGTAGTGTATTGGCCTATGTATGGGTGGGTAGTGTATTGGCCTATGTATGGATGGGTAGTGTATTGGCCTATATATGGATGGGTAGTGTATTGGCCTATATATGGATGGGTAGTGTATTGGCCTATGTATGGATGGGTAGTGTATTGGCCTATGTATGGATGGGTAGTGTATTGGCCTATATATGGATGGGTAGTGTATTGGCCTATGTATGGATGGGTAGTGTATTGGCCTATGTATGGATGGGTAGTGTATTGGCCTATATATGGATGGGTAGTGTATTGGCCTATGTATGGATGGGTAGTGTATTGGCCTATATATGGATGGGTAGTGTATTGGCCTATGTATGGGTGGGTAGTGTATTGGCCTATGTATGGGTGGGTAGTGTATTGGCCTATGTATGGATGGGTAGTGTATTGGCCTATGTATGGGTGGGTAGTGTATTGGCCTATGTATGGATGGGTAGTGTATTGGCCTATGTATGGATGGGTAGTGTATTGGCCTATGTATGGGTGGGTAGTGTATTGGCCTATGTATGGATGGGTAGTGTATTGGCCTATGTATGGATGGGTAGTGTATTGGCCTATGTATGGATGGGTAGTGTATTGGCCTATGTATGGATGGGTAGTGTATTGGCCTATGTATGGATGGGTAGTGTATTGGCCTATGTATGGATGGGTAGTGTATTGGCCTATGTATGGGTGGGTAGTGTATTGGCCTATGTATGGATGGGTAGTGTATTGGCCTATGTATGGATGGGTAGTGTATTGGCCTATGTATGGATGGGTAGTGTATTGGCCTATGTATGGATGGGTAGTGTATTGGCCTATATATGGATGGGTAGTGTATTGGCCTATGTATGGATGGGTAGTGTATTGGCCTATGTATGGATGGGTAGTGTATTGGCCTATATATGGATGGGTAGTGTATTGGCCTATGTATGGATGGGTAGTGTATTGGCCTATGTATGGATGGGTAGTGTATTGGCCTATGTATGGATGGGTAGTGTATTGGCCTATGTATGGATGGGTAGTGTATTGGCCTATGTATGGATGGGTAGTGTATTGGCCTATGTATGGATGGGTAGTGTATTGGCCTATGTATGGATGGGTAGTGTATTGGCCTATGTATGGGTGGGTAGTGTATTGGCCTATATATGGATGGGTAGTGTATTGGCCTATGTATGGATGGGTAGTGTATTGGCCTATGTATGGATGGGTAGTGTATTGGCCTATGTATGGATGGGTAGTGTATTGGCCTATGTATGGGTGGGTAGTGTATTGGCCTATATATGGATGGGTAGTGTATTGGCCTATGTATGGATGGGTAGTGTATTGGCCTATGTATGGATGGGTAGTGTATTGGCCTATGTATGGATGGGTAGTGTATTGGCCTATGTATGGATGGGTAGCGTATTGGCCTATGTATGGATGGGTAGTGTATTGGCCTATGTATGGATGGGTAGTGTATTGGCCTATGTATGGATGGGTAGTGTATTGGCCTATGTATGGATGGGTAGTGTATTGGCCTATATATGGGTGGGTAGTGTATTGGCCTGTGTATGGATGGGTAGTGTATTGGCCTGTGTATGGATGGGTAGTGTATTGGCCTATGTATGGATGGGTAGTGTATTGGCCTATGTATGGATGGGTAGTGTATTGGCCTATATATGGATGGGTAGTGTATTGGCCTATGTATGGATGGGTAGTGTATTGGCCTATATATGGGTGGGTAGTGTATTGGCCTGTGTATGGATGGGTAGTGTATTGGCCTGTGTATGGATGGGTAGTGTATTGGCCTATGTATGGATGGGTAGTGTATTGGCCTATGTATGGATGGGTAGTGTATTGGCCTATATATGGGTGGGTAGTGTATTGGCCTGTGTATGGATGGGTAGTGTATTGGCCTGTGTATGGATGGGTAGTGTATTGGCCTATGTATGGGTGGGTAGTGTATTGGCCTATGTATGGATGGGTAGTGTATTGGCCTATGTATGGATGGGTAGTGTATTGGCCTATGTATGGATGGGTAGTGTATTGGCCTATGTATGGATGGGTAGTGTATTGGCCTATGTATGGATGGGTAGTGTATTGGCCTATGTATGGATGGGTAGTGTATTGGCCTATGTAGTGCAGTTATAAATCACTTCGTTCCAACATAAAGATTCCAACTGGTTTTCAATTTCAATTTTAGCTCGTGCAGTTTTCAACTGTCTAATCGGTGCTTGACCTACTTGTGTCAACACTACACCAAAAAAAAATGACAATTCAAAAAGCAATTCAAAATCAATGTTATTATAAATTGGAGCCGTTGCTTAGAAAGAGAACCTAACACATAAATTACAAGCAAAAGAGGAGCATTGCTTGTGCTGAAATGTATGGCCAGTTATAAACTCAATGCCTTTGACAGATAGTCTCATTCTCAGAGGGTATTTCAGACTTCCAGAATAAAAATTGAAAGCTTGAAGTTAGGTCATTTTTTGCGGCAATGATCAATTACTGGTTTGTACACTTGATAATAATTTTCTGGTGACCCCTGTTCATCAGTTAGGGTACAGAGTGTTCATCAGGTTAGGGTACAGGGGTGTTCATTGGGTTAGGGTACAGTGGTGTTCATTAGGTTAGGGTACAGTGGTGTTCATTAGGTTAGGGTACAGTGGGGTGTTCATTAGGTTTGGGTACAGTGGTGTTCATCAGTGTACCTCATCTATTTTAAGTTATATGATATTAATATTGATGGAATTATGAAAGACAAAGTAACTACAAATTTATATGTTCTGAAGGCTGGATGATTGAACAGTATTTTACACATTTAGAAATCAGACATGTGGTTTATAATTTACACGCAGTTTTATCATGCTTCAAAATAATCCATGAATTAAAAGTATCTAATTGATCCTGTCATCTTTGCCTTTAGTGAGCATGGTACCACTGGCATTACCACTGCCCAACGTGCAGAGTGAGGAATATGTATTTCTGTGGTACTGCTTTACCATTCAAATTCCTTTTCATTGCTTTCAGTTCCCCCTGCCAGGATTTGACAGATGACCAAGATAAAAATTAAATTGTAATGTGACCCAATCTAATTTGATGATTGTAGAACTCTAGCCATCAATAGATCTAGTAATGTTTAACTTCAACACTTAATGTCTTGCAGACTGAACCCAAAAACTTTTTGCATGTACCCTCCGCGTTAGGGGGGGGGGGGGGGGGTTCAGGCTCGTGACGTTTTCCGATGTGCCCCAACAAAAATATAGCTCGTGTTTTTAAGCGTGCGCAACTCCGTAACCATTTAGTGTATCAGGAAGTACGCGTACATGATTATGAAAGCGGAAGCGTTCGCGATTACGAACATTCGGGCGTTTAGACACGAGCCATTTTCTTCTCGCTGGGCGGAGGGGGGGGGGGGGGGGGGGGGGGGCTTATAAGCGATACTTTACAGTAAAAAAAATTCTATTTTTATTTCACATGTTTTAAATTTTTTAAAAATCAATCATCAGAGCTAAACTGTTTGGCAATGGATACTGGATGTTTTTTTTTTTTTTTTACCGGCCTACATCAGGGCCTCACAGGCACAGTACATCAGGGCCTCACAGGCACAGTACATCAGGGCCTCACAGGCACAGTACATCAGGGCCTCACAGTACGCTGGCCTACAAACACACATTGCCAGACCATGGCCACAATGCATAGACCATACTCTGTCTGTATTGATCCATTTAAATGTCACCTGATAACACCATTGCACAGACCCTGGTCAGCAGTGTAGCAGTGTTCCATACCAAAGGTGCCATTATATGCTGTGAGCTGCTGCCCATTCAAGTTCTGATCGATATTACAGACCTAGCAGACAGTGATAGCATGCACCTCTACTAATCCAGGGTTTGAACGTCTTTGGTATGGAACACTGCCAGGGTTTGAACGTCTTTGGTATGGAACACTGCCAGGGTTTGAACGTCTTTGGTATGGAACACTGCCAGGGTTTGAACGTCTTTGGTATGGAACACTGCCAGGGTTTGAACGTCTTTGGTATGGAACACTGCCAGGGTTTGAACGTCTTTGGTATGGAACACTGCCAGGGTTTGAACGTCTTTGGTATGGAACACTGCCAGGGTTTGAACGTCTTTGGTATGGAACACTGCCTTTCCTCCGTAAGTTAGTGTAAACATCTTGATAAAACCAGCCTGTCCAGTTGTGTCAATTAATACACAGTGTTACACCACATATTTGGCTGGATGCAGGCCTGTAGCAAAGGGGAAAAACTGAAGCAGCCAAATAAATGGGTGGGGCTACTCTGCCCACCCCGTGGGCGGGGCTACTCTGCCCATCCTATGGGCGGGGCTACTCAGCCCATCACACACATCTAATGTGCATTAGCATCACCTGAAGGGGGAGCAACAGAGATATCTCTGGGGACAAGTCCTAGCCTCAGCCAGGGGTCCAGGGGTCCAGGGGCCCAGGGGTCTGCTTAAGGGCTCTTGGTGGGTTCAGGTCAAAGCCCTTGGAAGCTAGAATAATTTCATTTCTAACTAATAGGTTTTGGTCATACATGTATGCACATTATTAGCACCAGATAATATATCATTCTAATGGTTAGTCCAGCAAATTATCAATGGTAAATTTTTTTTACTCTTTGAAAAGGTGGGGTGGCTGTGGCACCCTCTTCCCCCCCCTCCCCCCCCTCCCCTCCCTTCTCCCCCCATGTGCTATGGCCATGAGTACATAAGTTGATTTTCAGATAAAGTATAATCAAGATGAACTAAGCCTCAAAATTCAAGACAGTGACATTTTCAGTTAGCTAGTAATTGAATGAATTATATTATTATTGGGAGGGGGGGGGGGGGAGAGAACATTATCGCATAGCACCATGGAATAGTGACAATATTCAGATGCATAAAAAGTATACCTTAATATTTAATATGTTTTGGTATAAGAAAAATAATTCAATCATTATTGGCTGTAATGTTAGTTATGCAATTATCAGATCAGTCACCTGATTTTGCAATGTGTTTCACGTGACATCTTTTGAGCAGATGGGACTGGGGACTTTATGATGTTGGTGGGGAGGAGGATACCTTATAGGAAGGGCACTTATAATTTGGAAGGGAGCAGTACATCTGCAGCCACATATAATCAGACCCCCTGGGAACAGTACATCTGCAGCCACATATAATCAGACCCCCTGGGAGCAGTACATCTGCAGCCACGTATAATCAGACCCCCTGGGAGCAGTACATCTGCAGCCATGTATAATCAGACCCCCTGGGAGCAGTACATCTGCAGCCACGTATAATCAGACCCCCTGGGAGCAGTACATCTGCAGCCACGTATAATCAGACCCCCTGGGAGCAGTACATCTGCAGCCACGTATAATCAGACCCCCTGGGAGCAGTACATCTGCAGCCACGTATAATCAGACCCCCTGGGAGCAGTACATCTGCAGCCACATATAATCAGACCCCCTGACACCTCGTATACAAGCACATGTGGACATACAGCTAGCTGTACATTTTAACCCCTGAAATGCAATAATCAGGACACCTTTGAAAGGTTCCAATGGAGTCCAGATTAGAGGATTAGAAGGGTGTTCCCTGTATATGAGAGGGTGTTTCCTGTATATGTACAGATTAGAGGGGTGTTTCCTGTATATGTACAGGTTAGAGGGTGTTCCCTGTATATGTACAGATTAGAGGGGTGTTCCCTGTATATGTACAGATTAGAGGGGTGTTCCCTGTATATGTACAGATTAGAGGGGTGTTCCCTGTATATGTACAGATTAGAGGGGTGTTTCCTGTATATGTACAGATTAGAGGGGTGTTCCCTGTATATGTACAGATTAGAGGGGTGTTCCCTGTATATGTACAGATTAGAGGGGTGTTCCCTGTATATGTACAGGTTAGAGGGGTGTTCCCTGTATATGTACAGATTAGAGGGGTGTTCCCTGTATATGAGAGGGTGTTCCCTGTATATGTATGTGTCACATGGGCCCACCTCTGTGTCGCATAAGATGAGTGTCCTAGGGGCATGTAACTTCCTCCAAGTAACAAGGGGGTGCACCTGTGTGTGTGTGTGTGTGTGTGTGTGTGTGTGTGTGTGTGTGTGATTATTAATAGATAATGAGGTGTATGTTAAGAAATTATTTAGTGATCACCGTTTTTGCATCTCTATACTTTTCCCTTTCCTCTCCGCATCGCGTGATTTCGAATTTGTCTGCTCGAAGCGTCAGCCAGTAAAGAATATAAAAATAATGAAATAATAATTTATCACACCTGGTACTCGTCCGGGTAGTCTGTACACACGTCACTCATTAAATCGTCTATCTCTGTCATAGATACGGATTCCCTAGTGGCGGTAACCAATAAACAATAATGATTTTACGGGATTAAGCGTACTCAGTGGAGGAAGTCTTTTTCGGAGGGACAGGAGCAGCCGCAGGCGGCTTGGAACAGTATTTTCTTTCCACCTCGTCTAACAAGTCGTCTATGTCGTCTGCCATATTATTTTATCATTTTTTTATCATTCATTACTACTTATATGCGTATTGCCGCACGTGATTGTTTCCATCGCAACGGAAACGAGAAAACACGGCTAATTTTAAACACACGCCTATCATGCAACTGCAAGCTGGTCTCACATCTCTGGTATGCAATTCCTACTGCACTAACAACATTCATCCAACTGTAGTCTCTCTCCTGCCGTATTAGCTTTAGCTGAAGCGAAACATTATATAAACACTCTGCAGGTGTGATTTTTGCACCTATTTGTTTGTTTACTACCAGCCCCGTCACCTAACAGCAAAGTATCTGATGTGATCTCAGTATGGAAAGGACATGCTGTGGTTCATGTCACATGACCCCCCCCCCCCCCCCCCCTTCTTCCCTCATAGCAAATGATCTCCATTGTAATAATGTATACCATTGCATGATATACTCCCTCCCACATGCCCAGTACAGCACATCCCCCACTCCCAAAAACCAAAATAAAGTATTGGTTTAGTTTCATCATGCACGCTGCCAACAACATACAAACACACACAACCAGATATATGGAACAGTGTCCAGCAAAATCAACCTTGTGATACGTTTTCAAATTTGCCAGGACAAGCAAAAAAAAAGTAATGCTTGCATTTAAATGTATGGCTTATTCAGTGCCTAATAACTTTATGATGGATAGTCCAATTTTGGATGCGTAAGAGCCATTTGATAGAGGTTCACAGAAAATCAAAAAAATTTGAAAACTTGAAAAACTACCCAGAAGGTGATTTTGCTAGACACCATCCCATATATACAACAGATTTACAACACCTAGAGCAGTGGGGGGGGGGGGGGGGGGGGGGTCAACACACAATATTGATTTAGAGGGGTGAGCCCACACACCCTCTAGGGTGAAAAACCTCAAAGCAGGAAAAAGACCTGAACCTAACACACCCTCTACACAGGACAACCCTAACCCTCACCGTACCAGCCTTTTAAACCTCCCCCACCCACGTGGAATACCACGCAAATCACATTTGGGAGTGAGCTTAGTTTCTTCCTAATTCACTGTGTTCAAACAACAGGTACTGCTGGTATCGACCTGATCACTAAGGAGATGAAATATGGCAGGTGGGACAACAGAAATCTGACTAGGCAGATAGCACACAATGATGACGTGTTGGTTATGCATGTCGCCTCTGCCTTCATTGTAAGGCAAGGCAGCCTTTTAATCATATGACGTGTGGCAGCCAGTCTTTAATGGTAGAGGTGGGGTTTAATAGGAGTGCATTGCTGCCCACTCCGTCCCTTTGTAGCACATCTATTTGTTTACAGTATAGCCGGGAATGCTATGCAAATCCCAATCCCGAAATAAAAGACGTCGAATGGTTAGGAATCTATGTACACACTAATGCTTCGTTGCGCGTATATATCTTTGTTCTGTTGTTGTCTCTCACAACCATGTGAACGCGCGATGCACTAGTCCATATTCAGTTTAAAGGTTACATTTATTGAGTACATATCTAACAACACTGCAGCTGCTCGGTGGGGGGAGGGATGAGCATAAGACCGTCCAATCAAGTTGCCGTATAAAACGAGCATGCATTGCGCATGCGCAAACGCCTATATACACCCTTTTATGGTCAACGAAGTACGCCACGTCATTTTAAACGAGTTTTGCGACGTTGCCTGGTGCGTTGAAGCGTCCCATCCAATAGCTGAAAATGAGAGAGATTGTACACTTGCAAGCCGGTCAGTGTGGTAACCAGATTGGTGCCAAGGTGAGGAAGCATTTATTGTGTAAAAAGAAACCTTTTGACTATTTTGCATTCTTACCGTTTCAGTTCTGGGAAGTCATATCTGACGAGCACGGTATTGACCCGACGGGTACCTATCATGGAGACTCCGACCTTCAACTGGAAAGGATAAATGTCTACTACAACGAAGCGACCGGTGGGAAGTACGTTCCTCGTGCCGTTCTAGTTGATCTAGAGCCTGGTACAATGGACTCCGTGCGTTCCGGTCCATACGGGCAGCTGTTCAGACCAGATAACTTCGTATTTGGTGAGTTGTTTGCCTTTGCCCGCCTTCCTGTTTTGCCGCCTTTTTGATAGTAAGGCGCGTATGAATATATGTAAATTTTAAATATCGCGCTTACCTCCAGGTCAGAGTGGAGCTGGAAATAACTGGGCTAAGGGCCACTACACCGAAGGAGCAGAGCTTGTTGACTCTGTTCTAGACGTTGTTCGTAAGGAAGCTGAAGGCTGTGACTGTCTACAGGGCTTCCAGCTCACCCACTCACTTGGTGGAGGTACTGGCTCTGGGATGGGAACACTTCTCATTTCAAAGATCCGTGAAGAGTATCCTGACAGAATAATGAATACATTCAGTGTTGTACCATCCCCAAAAGTGTCAGACACTGTAGTAGAGCCATATAACGCTACCCTCTCAGTACATCAGCTTGTAGAGAACACAGATGAGACCTACTGCATCGACAATGAGGCATTGTATGACATCTGCTTCCGCACCTTGAAACTCACCACTCCCACTTATGGAGACCTCAACCACCTTGTCTCGGCAACAATGAGTGGAGTGACCACCTGTCTACGCTTCCCCGGACAGCTCAATGCTGACCTGCGCAAACTGGCAGTGAACATGGTCCCCTTCCCCCGTCTTCACTTCTTCATGCCAGGATTTGCCCCCCTCACCAGCCGTGGTTCCCAGCAGTACCGTGCGCTAACTGTTCCAGAGCTCACCCAGCAGATGTTTGATGCGAAGAACATGATGGCTGCATGTGATCCTCGCCATGGCAGATACCTAACTGTTGCTGCCATCTTCCGTGGTCGCATGTCGATGAAGGAGGTTGACGAGCAGATGCTCAACGTACAAAACAAGAACAGCTCCTACTTCGTGGAGTGGATTCCAAACAACGTGAAGACAGCAGTTTGCGATATTCCACCTCGTGGTTTGAAGATGTCTGGTACCTTCATTGGTAACAGCACTGCCATTCAAGAGCTGTTCAAGCGCATCAGTGAGCAGTTCACTGCTATGTTCCGTCGAAAGGCCTTCTTGCACTGGTATACAGGTGAAGGCATGGATGAAATGGAGTTCACTGAGGTAAAGGGACTTTGATGTAAACATGGGATCATTTTCTTTCTTATACAGGCTGAGTCAAACATGAACGATCTCGTTTCTGAGTACCAGCAATACCAGGATGCCACAGCTGAAGATGAAGGCGAGGCAGAAGAGGAGGAAGAGGGAGAGGCAGAAGAGGCTGCATAGAACTAACCAAACTCTGAACATAATATCTTTCACTTATCCCTGTATAACCTATATATGTGGTACTTCTAGCCAAACGTCACTGTCCCAAACTCAGTAGTTATAAAAGGTTCCTTCCTTCTGTTGTCATCATACCTTGTACTATGTGTTATGATTTACTCCCAACTGGCACTCCATATTGTATAAGTGGGGTGGAGATCAATAGACAGGGTGTAACCAAACTATAATTGACTGATGGATGGAATGAATTTGAATACACAAACAGAACAATCATTAGGAGGTTCTACTCTACTTCTCTTTCTTGAATTGATCACGAATCTTGGTGTAAAATATTGGTGCAACGCCAACCATGGATGTGACAGCGTTGACAATGAATCCAGCAACTGCCAGTCCAAAGCCATATGAAAAGCAGCCACTCTCAGCTAGACCATTCAGTGAGAAGAACCCTCCAAAACTCAGTTCAGAGGAGGCAAAGATTGCAATGGCAGCTATGTAAACAACCACTGGTGTGGTCAGTAATAAGTGGGAGGCAATTTAAACTTCATGCACAAGGGAACATTCCAAAAATACTTACATGAGGCGATGATGGCAATCAGACCACCTATGTGAATGATTCTGTACCAAAGCGGTAGGTACAGAATGGATGCCACAAAGGTCAATCCTATCCCCACTACCATGAGTGCCAGTGTAGCTGTCATCCGCCCCTTTGCTGTCAATGAAGAGGGGAAGCATTGCATGAATACATTTAGCAACTAGAAGGCTTATAGTGAAGTCACAGTAATTTGGCGCTTTTTTGCTTGCAGCTCAGTGTCAGCTATCAACCAAAGGGGGCGTGGCAGTCAATATAATTCATGTGACTGCACAGAACAGATACAACAAGCTCACCAGCAAAAGGTGTATGTCATCACCCATATATATTGGACTTGTGGACCACAACCCCCCCTCCCCCCCCCCCCCCCCCCCACCCAATCACAAAGGTGATGTAGTTAAGACTGATGGTGGGGAAATGAAGTTATACAAATGCTGCCTGTCACCCACCCCCCCATAAGTGAGACAACAACTTGATTTACACCTCCCCCTTTGGGTTGGTAACACCTGGAATGCCTACACAGCAGTAATGCAATAGAGACTGCAAACATATTGTTTGGCTGTAGTGTTGACAAGTGGAATTACATGCCATGGGAATGGGGGAGGGGAGGGTGCCTCCAGTGACGGCATACAATAAATTTAAGTATGCTATGTGTCTGGTGTCCTAACCAATATTTCATGATGAGTTATTTTGGAGGGATATATACATACGTAGGTCTCACTGGTCCTTGACCAACCTCCATTCAATGTGTGTGTGTGTGTGTGTGTGTGTGTGTGCGTGTGTGTGTATGTGGTCATCTTTAATGCATAACCTCTATTCAGTTCTGATCACAAAGCCATGTGCACCTTCACTGTCTAAATTGCATACCATCACCAGTCGACCCCACCTCCCGTTACGATGGTTCAAACGTTTGGTGTGTGGGCTGTTTGAAGCTGTTTGAAGCGGCAGTTGTAGTTTGTGGTAATTACTGCGCTGTGGGATTTGATGTTAACGATGATTGCACGCTTGTGTACAGGACTAGAACTGACGCTTTTAGAACTCCTGTCGATATTAATCTTCTGTTCTTTGATTGGAGCATGCAAGATGGTACAGGAATGCACAACAAACTTACCATCAACGCATTCCTTTTCGCTCTTGATATTACGCACCTCGTCCTGGCTCAAACTGTCGTAAGCACTGACGAGCAGGGTGACGGCGGAACAGTCCAGGTCGTCGAGCGCCACGCACTTGTCTTGAGGGAGCTCGTTGGACGGGATATTCATCAAGAGGTTGCTCACCCTGTAGCTAATACACCGCTTGGTCAGGCCAAGCGTCTTGGTCGTCACGTTAATTGCCTGGTTCCCTTCGGACGATTGGGGCCTACGCTCGACCTCCTGACTGATCCATGACGTCAGTCCTGTTGCGATCGATGACAGAGTAAGACCGATCAGCAGGAGGATGACGCAGAAGACCTGCCAATGGCATCAGGTGATCAGATCATGGTGATGGTAAAACGGCACAGTTAACTCACAGCAGGAGGGTTGAAGTTAGCGATGGAGAAAATTTTACGTGTTTCTTCTGTTTTCTTCATATTGGTAAGCGAAAGTTTGGATGGATGAAAATCAAAATTATTGTTGCAGTGCCCGTTTGCTAAAATAGACCTTAGGGCGGGGCAGACCGTAACTAATTGGCCTCCTCCCACCCTTTGTGTGCGGTAAGCGGAGCATACCACACAAGGGTTGGTGTTTTATTTTCACTTCTGACGAAAGCCACATATGTAGTAGATCTAATAAACCTTATTCCCCTCGTGTTCTATTTTCCGCTCAGATCTTTCAGTCGAGTATCGCGCCGTGGCTGGGTGTGTGTAGTTCTTTTGACGCTTGCTGTTGAAAGGTACGGAGTGGCCACTTAGTCATGGGGGAGGAATTGAAGCACCGTTTCTGCCACGTGTTTCTTTTTTTAATTTTTAATATATCTTCTTGGCATCACCCAGTAGCATAGACGCGTTGGGCTTGTAGAAGACCGGGTTGTCGACTGCGCCGTACCCTAAGTCATAATTTAAAGTAGGGCATACATAGCATACCCAATACTGTAATGACAACAGCCCCTTGCCGCAATACTAATACCACGTGGCCAGCCGACGGCTAACGGATAAGGCACATCGTCAGATGGATAGTAGAGTTAACAATACCATTTAGCTGAGAAAGTTAGGAGCAGATTATTTTTCAATTTTGTTTGTACCTGTACATATTTATCTGATAGAAATTTGTAATTCGTTGTCATAAGTGATTCTAATTACTGCGCAGGGCGTCACAGATTGGCTTCATTCGAGCCAGTTCATTACCACCACACAACGTGATTCAGGCATGACCTATCACATAGCAATAGGAAACTATGGATGAAATTTCTTGAAAGTAATTAAAAATGAGAGAGATTGTACACTTGCAAGCCGGTCAGTGTGGTAACCAGATTGGTGCCAAGGTGAGGAAGCATTTATTGTGTAAAAAGAAACCTTTTGCATTCTTACCGTTTCAGTTCTGGGAAGTCATATCTGACGAGCACGGTATTGACCCGACGGGTACCTATCATGGAGACTCCGACCTTCAACTGGAAAGGATAAATGTCTACTACAACGAAGCGATCGGTGGAAAGTACGTTCCTCGTGCCGTTCTAGTTGATCTAGAGCCTGGTACAATGGACTGCGTGCGTTCCGGTCCATACGGGCAGCTGTTCAGACCAGATAACTTCGTATTTGGTGAGTTGTTTGCCTTTGCCTGTCTTCTTGTTTTGCCGCCTTTTTGATAGTAAGGCGCTTATAATATCGTGCTTACCTCCAGGTCAGAGTGGAGCTGGAAATAACTGGGCTAAGGGCCACTACACCAAAGGAGCAGAGCTTGTTGACTCCGTTCTAGACGTTGTTCGTAAGGAAGCTGAAGGCTGTGACTGTTTACAGGGCTTCCAGCTCACCCACTCACTTGGTGGAGGTACTGGCTCTGGGATGGGAACACTTCTCATTTCAAAGATCCGTGAAGAGTATCCTGACAGAATAATGAATACATTCAGTGTAGTGCCATCCCCAAAAGTGTCAGATACTGTAGTAGAGCCATATAACGCTACCCTCTCAGTACATCAGCTTGTAGAGAACACAGATGAGACCTACTGCATCGACAATGAGGCATTGTATGATATCTGCTTCCGCACCTTGAAACTCACCTCTCCCAGTTATATGGACGGCAACCACTTTATCTCAGCAACAATGAGTGGAGTGACCACCTGTCTACGCTTCCCCGGACAGCTCAATGCTGATCTGCGCAAACTGGCAATGAACATGGTCCCCTTCCCCCGTCTTCACTTCTTCATTCCAGGATTTGCCCCCCTCACCAACTGTCGCTACCAGCAGTACCGTGCACTAACTGTTCCAGAGCTCACCCAGCAGATGTTTGACGCAAAGAACATGATGGCTGCATGTGATCCTCGCCATGGCAGATACCTAACTGTTGCTGCCATCTTCCGTGGTTGCATGTCGATGAAGGAGGTTGATGAGCAGATGCTCAACATACAAAACAAGAACAGCTCCTACTTCGTGGAGTGGATTCCAAACAACGTGAAGACAGCAGTTTGCGATATTCCACCTCGTGGTTTGAAGATGTCTGGTACCTTCATTGGTAACAGCACTGCCATTCAAGAGCTGTTCAAGCGCATCAGTGAGCAGTTCAGTGCTATGTTCCGTCGAAAGGCCTTCTTGCACTGGTATACAGGTGAAGGCATGGATGAAATGGAGTTCACTGAGGTAAAGGGACTTTGATGTAAACATGGGATCATTTTACTTTCTTATACAGGCTGAGTCGAACATGAACGATCTCGTTTCTGAGTACCAGCAATACCAGGATGCCACAGCTGAAGATGAAGGCGAGGCAGAAGAGGAGGAAGAGGGAGAGGCAGAAGAGGCTGCATAGAACTAACCAAACTCTGAACATAATATCTTTCACTTATCCCTGTATAACCTGTATATGTGGTACTTCTAGCCAAACGTCACTGTCCCAAACTCAGTAGTTATAAAAGGTTCCTTCCTTCTGTTGTCATCATACCTTGTACTATGTGTTATGATTTACTCCCAACTGGCACTCCATATTGTATAAGTAGGGTGGAGATCAATAGGCAGGGTGTAACCAAACTATAATTGACTGAATTTGAATCTACTTCTCTTTCTTGAATTGATCACGAATCTTGGTGTAAAATATTGGTGCAATGCCAACCAGTGATGTGACAGCATTGACAATGAATCCAGCAACTGCCAGTCCAAAGCCATATGAAAAGCAGCCACTCTCAGCTAGACCATTCAGTGAGAAGAACCCACCAAAACAGGAGGCAAAGATTGCAATGGCAGCTATGTAAGCAACCACTGGTATGGTAAGCAATCAGTGGGAGGCAATTTACAAGGGAACATTTACATGAGGCAATGATGGCAATCAGTCCACCTATGAGAAAGATTCTGTACCAAAGCGGCCACAAAGGTCAATCCTATCCCCACTACCATGAGAGCCAGTGTAGCTGTCATCCACCCCCTTTGCTGTCAATTATTTGCATGAATACATTTAGCAACTAGAAGGCTTAGAGTGAAGTCACAGTAATTTGGCGCTTTTTTGCTTGCAGCTCAGTGTCAGCTATCAACTAAAGGGGGCGTGGCAGCCAATAAAAGGTGCATGTCATCACCCATGTATGGACTTGTGGGTCACAACCCCTCTCCCCCCCACCCCCCCCCCCACCTAATCACAAAGGTGATGTGGTTAACAGAAATGAAGTTATACAAATGCATCCTGCTCCTGTCACCCCCCCCCCCCCCCCCCCACCTTTTAAGGATGGATGAAAATCAAAATTACTGTGTTGCAGTGCCCGTTTGCTAAAATAGACGTTAGGGCGGGGCAGACCGTAACTAATTGGCCTCCTCCCACCCTTTGTGTGCGTACGCGCGGAAAACTGGTAAGCGGAGCATACCACAAGGGTTGGTGTTTTATTTTCACTTCTGGCAAAAGCTAGTGGATCTTTCTTTTAAAATAAATATCGTTTTGACCTTTTCCCCTCGTG
The DNA here is from genome assembly GCA_963681505.1 of Eunapius fragilis. Taxonomy (NCBI): domain Eukaryota; kingdom Metazoa; phylum Porifera; class Demospongiae; order Spongillida; family Spongillidae; genus Eunapius; species Eunapius fragilis. The sequence goes on along the minus strand of OY811984.1, from coordinate 624,211 downwards.
TTCTATTTTCCGCTCAGATCTTTCAGTCGAGTATCGCGCCGTGGCTGGGTGTGTGTTGTTCTTTTGACGCTTGCTGTTGAAAGGTAAGGAGTGGCCACTACGTCATGGGGGAGGAATTGAAGCACCGTTTGAACGTGTCTTATCCGTTAGCCGTCGGCTGGCCACGTGGTACTAGTATTGCGGCAAGGGGCTGTTGTCATTACAGTATTGGGTATGCTATGTATTGGTAGGCTACAGCACTAAGTAGGAGTAATTTAATTATGACTTCGACACCTCGTTGTGAACCCCATGATACGGATATACAGTGTCTTTATCTGTGGAGTGAAAATAAAAAGAAATATAGGCAGAGAAAGGGAGAGAACAAACTGAGGGATAGGTCAGAATGCAGAGGAGGGAAGGGAGGTGATTTAGCACGTGTATGCTTTTGTTATGATAGACAATTCCTTTAGATAATTTCAATTAGTATAGTTATCTAGCCACATTTGGCTTGCAGTGAGGGTAGGGCCCATATGTGAGGTGTGCATTCATCTATTGTATCACTAGTTGTTGTGAAAAGGAGAATGTTTTACTTTCTTACTAGATACAAAGGCTCAAGTCATGTATCGCATTCTAAAAGCAGCCCACCACCTCAATGCCACTGCCTTTAGCACCTGTACTCGCGAAGTACGTGAGTGCCATGGGCTTCGGACCAGCCTTAGACAGCTCTGCACCAAGGCAGCAAAACCTGCCCCTTCTGGCATCCCTTACTCCAAGTTGACTATTGGAGTTCCCAAGGAGATCTTTCAGAACGAGCGTCGAGTGGCCCTGTCCCCAGCTGCCATCAAGAACCTCACGAAGCAGGGTTTCACTGTCCTGGTGGAAGATGGTGCTGGAGAGCAGGCAAAATTCTCCAACTCCGACTACGAGTCTTCCGGAGCAAAGATCAAGAACAGAAATGACATCTACAGTGCAGACATCATACTAAAAGTGCGAGCTCCATTGGAAGCAGAACTGGACCTGATAAGACGTCAAGCCACCCTAATCAGTTTCCTGTATCCAGCACAAAACAAGGACCTTGTGGACAAATTGGCCAGCAGGGAGATCACAGCCTTTGCTATGGACTGCATCCCACGTATCAGCAGGGCCCAAGTCTTTGATGCACTTAGTTCCATGGCTAACATCGCTGGGTACAAGGCTGTGATCGAAGCTGCCAACAACTTCGGTCGCTTCTTCACCGGTCAAATTACCGCCGCCGGGAAGGTACCGCCTGCAAAGGTTCTTGTTATTGGTGGGGGTGTGGCGGGCCTGTCTGCCATTGGTACAGCCAAGAACATGGGAGCCATTGTGAGGGGATTTGACACACGCGAAGCAGTGCGCGAGCAGATCCAGTCCTTGGGGGCAGAATTTCTGGAGGTTCCCTTCAAGGAGCACGGAGAAGGGACAGGGGGCTACGCAAAGGAGATGTCCAAGGAATTCATCCAGGCCGAGATGGAACTGTTTGCCCGCCAATGCAAGGAAGTCGACATCATCATCACCACAGCACTGATCCCGGGCAAGCCGGCCCCTAAGCTGATCACCAGGGAAATGGTGGAGTCCATGAAGCAGGGTTCGGTCATTGTAGACCTCGCTGCCGAAGCAGGAGGCAACGTCGAAACCACCAGACCACGAGAGCTGTACACGTACAAGGGGGTGACCCACATTGGGTACACCGACCTGCCCAGTCGTCTCCCCACCCAGTCCAGTGCACTGTATGCCAACAACATATCCAAGTTCTTGACGTCCATAGGGTCCGGGGGTCACTTTGACGTCAACCTGAGTGACGAGGTTGTGCGCGGCTCCATCATTCTGAAGGAGGGCAAGCTCCTGTGGCCGCCCCCACCTCCCCCTAAGGACGTCGCCATGGCAACGCAGGCCCCCCGCACGGCTGTGAAGGCCGAGGTGGTGAAGCCAGAAGAGGTGAGACCGTTTCAGACCACGATGAAGAGGGCATTGGTGGCGACGGGGGGGCTTGGAGGGTTCCTCGCGCTGGGGGCCATCTCTCCCAACCCCGCCTTTGGCATGATGGTCACGACCTTCTCGCTCGCCGGCATTGTGGGTTACTACACCGTGTGGGGTGTGACCCCCTCCCTCCACTCCCCGCTGATGTCCGTCACCAACGCCATCTCGGGCATAACGGCCGTCGGGGGTCTGCTGTGCATGGGGGGCGGGTACTTCCCCCACACCCCCGCAGCCTCACTGGCCGCCACCGCCGCCTTCATCTCTTCCATCAACATCTTTGGCGGCTTCCTCATCACGCAGCGCATGCTCGACATGTTCAAGCGGCCTGGGGACCCACCGGAGCACAACTACCTCTACGCCATTCCCGGGCTTGCCTTCCTCGGCGGGTACCTCGGAGCCCACCTGCACGGCTTTCCCGACATACAGCAGATGGGCTACCTGGCCGCGTCGCTCTGCTGTGTGGGCGCTCTCACGGGGCTGTCTTCCCAGGGTTCGGCGCGCGTGGGCAACGCCCTGGGCATGATTGGGGTGTCCACGGGGATCGTTGCCACCTTGGCTGGCCTCGGTGCTTCCCCTCAGGTTTTGGCGCAGATGTTGGGGTGCATTGCGGGAGGGGGCGCCCTGGGTACCGTCATCGCCAAACGCGTCGCCATCACCGACCTCCCCCAGCTCGTGGCCGCCTTCCACAGCTTCGTGGGTTTGGCGGCTGTCCTCACCTGCTTGTCCACCTACATGAGCGAGCACGCCCACTTCCTGACCGACCCCAGCGCTGCTGTCGCAAAGACGGCACTGTTCCTGGGTACCTTCATCGGAGGCGTGACCTTCACCGGGTCCCTCGTGGCCTACGGCAAACTCCAGGGCCTGCTGTCTTCTGAACCCTTGCTCCTTCCGGCGAGGAACGCCCTCAACCTGAGCATGCTAGCGGGCAATGTGGGAGCCTTGGGCTACTACATGACCAACCAGGGCTTCACGGCGGACATGTCCTGCCTCGGGACCACGGCTCTCCTCTCCTCCACCATGGGGGTCACCCTCACGGCGGCCATTGGTGGCGCCGACATGCCCGTGGTGATCAGTGTGCTCAACAGCTACAGCGGCTGGGCCCTCTGCGCCGAGGGGTTCATGCTGAACAACAGTCTGCTCACCATCGTGGGCACCCTCATTGGGTCCTCGGGCGCCATCCTGTCTTACATCATGTGCAAGGCCATGAACAGGTCTCTGATAAACGTCATCTTTGGGGGATACGGCACTCTTTCGACTGCCGGAGGGAAGCCCATGGAAATCACAGGTACGCACACCGAGATCCAAGTCCCAGACGCCATAGAGCTCATCAAGGAGGCACAGAACATTATCATAACTCCAGGTTACGGTCTGTGTGTGGCCAAGGCCCAGTACCCTCTAGCAGAGATGATAGATGTTCTGAGGAAGCAGGGAAAGAAGGTTCGCTTTGGTATACACCCAGTTGCCGGGCGCATGCCGGGTCAACTGAACGTCCTGCTGGCGGAGGCCGGAGTACCTTATGACACGGTGCTCGAGATGGAGGAGATCAACGAGGACTTCCACCACACCGACCTGACCCTAGTGGTGGGAGCAAACGACACGGTGAACTCTGCAGCTGAGGAGGACCCAAATTCTATCATAGCTGGCATGCCTGTTCTGCGAGTGTGGAATAGCAAGCACACCATTGTCATGAAGAGGACCCTGGGTGTCGGGTACGCCGCAGTCGACAACCCTGTCTTCTACAAGCCCAACACATCTATGCTACTGGGTGATGCCAAGAAGACATGCGATGCTCTCCTATCGGGAATCAAGCAGGCCTATGGGAAGTAGAGTTAACTATACCATTTAACTGAGACAAAGTTAGGAGCAGATTATTTTTCAATTTTGTTTGTACCTGTACATATTTATCTGCTAGAAATTTGTAATTCGTTGTCGTTAGTGATTCTAATTAATGCGCGGGGCGTCACAGATTGGCTTCATTTGAGCCAGTTGGTTTATATTATAAACCACCACGCAACGTGATTCAGGCATGACCTATCACATAACAATAGGAAACTATGGATGAAACTTCTTGAAAGTAAAAAAAAAAAAAAAAAAAAAGAGCGTACCAGTTGTACATCGATTCTTGCCTACAAGCAACAGCGGCAATTCTAACCAATAAAGTTAACTACAACCAAATGCAGCACAACATTAGCAAATATAAAATCGGCGAATGCCCTCTCTGGAGAAATATTTAGGAAGTGGATCCGATTTGCCGGGTTACTCTGAATGCGCAAACAAACTGCACGTACATAGCAAAAAAGAAAAAGTAAATAAGCTCACATTCTTGATCAATAAAGGTACTTACCTCCCAAGATGAAGCATCCAACACAAGAAATGAAGCCCGAAAGAAATGAGTTGAAAGGAAAGGTACCAACCAAACCACAGTACAAAAATTGGACGATGCCGGTCAGCATGACGTACGCCAAATACGCATCCACAAGCTTTAGCTTCTGGGGTGTATTGGAGCTGTACTGGCTGAAGAACTGCTTGGCTATCACGATAAGGTTCTCGGAGCTCATCCTTCGTAGCCCTTGTCTTTTGTTTCCTTCCTCAAACGTGCCTTGTTGCGAGTTATTAGAATCGGACTTGCGGTAGGTAAGCGCTCCAAGGTAACCGCTATAAAATTAGGTAAACATGACTGATCTGGAGCTGCAAAGGTTAATAGCTTCCCATAGGAATAGGTTGAACGAGGAAAAGGAGAGGCTATATTCAAATATACAACAAAAAAGGTACGAGTGTTTAAGGGACGTCCGTGCACTAGACGTAAGCTAATACACGCGTACACGTGTTTCCGTGTTATCACAACAGTTCAGGAACAGACAGACTTGGCGAAGGCAGCAGAACAGTCGATAATCCAGCCCCTGGAATGGCATCAATTGCAGAGTTGCGGAGGGAGATGTCGCGGCAGAGAGAAAGGGAGATAGCCGAGTTTGGACGCGGCGGTACCGATGCTCGCTTGAGGCCTCCACCTGAGCCTGCAGCACGAGATCCGTACATGGAGATAAAGGAACGGAAGCTAGCGGAAGAAAGACGCTACCAGCAGCTGCCGGCGGAACAAAATCTCCATCACCGACGGAAGCAGTGGGGAGACAGTGATGGTCAAGGACCACCCAATGGTCCGGGGCCACCAAACGTGCAGACCGCACCACAGAGGTGGGAGGATGACGAGTTGCATTTGATGCAGTGGGCAAAGGGCAGAAGCTCTGTAACAGCACAGAAAGCCAGCCGTGACCACCCCACAACTCCGCCGTCACACCATGCGATCCTGAGGAAAGAGGAGGAAGCCAAGGGTACTAGGAGGTCCATATCTGCCCCTATAGTAACTGGGATGGCTGCCATCGGTGTTAAAGAAAGTGATATGGAGAAGAAGAACAGGCAGAGGCAGTACGCGGAAGAGCTGAAGGCTCAGATTCGAGACAAAACGTTGGCCAAGCAGAGGGAAAAAGGGATGCCCACGGACGTTCCCAGTAGTGAGACCTTCCAGCTAAGAGCCAGATCCCAGAGGGGCAATGACTCACCACCCGGTGACGGCGGGGGGTCGCGATGGAAGGAGGTAGAAGGGAGGACCCACGACCCACCACCTCGGGGAAGATGGTCACCACCTCGCGACTACCCCGGGTCCCGCCACCATGCCTATTCACCACCTGACCCCCACAAACAACCCGGTCGTCATCGCTACTCACCTCCCGGCGATCACTTCTACGGGGGGGGGCCTAGCCACCACTACCCACCCGGTCCGGACCCACGTTACCCTCCCTACCACCCGCCCTACCCTCCCTACATGTACAGACCCGATTACAACGCCTTTGTCCCACCTGCGTGGCCGCAACCTTACTACCCTCCGACCCTCCACCCACCTCATCCCTACGGCCCAAACCCTTACTACCCTCCTTCCTTTCCAAGGGATGGTCCCACCCCCTCCCATTGGCAGCATTCGGAAGGGGAAGAATATAAGACACAGAACGGTCCAACAGAGGAACCGCAGGGAGAGGGCCGGCAGCAGCCTGGGGCCCCAGCCGCAAACAGCAAAGAACCCAAGAAGGACAAGAGTGCGTACAGGTCACAACTGAAGCAGCAGATGGAAGAGAAAAGGATGAAGGAGGAGCACGGGAAGGCAAAGGTGGCCGAGGTCCAGGAGTACAACCCTTGGGGGAAGGGAGGGGGTGGGGCCCCCATGAGGGACGAGAGGGGCAGGCTTGTAGCAGACCTGAGGAAGATGAGGATGGTTAACAACGAGAAGCTCCTCAAGAGTAGCCTGACCTCTCCTCGTGGTGAAAGTACAGCTCCGTCGGGTGACAGACCACCTCCTGGTGCTGAGCCAAGCCCCAGCAAGGAAAGCGGTCCGGTCACTGGGGCGCCAACGGGTGGAGAAGAATGTCCGCCACAAGGACTGGAGGACTATCGTGACTCCCTCAGGAGACAGATGGAGGAGAGGGAGGCAGTCAAGAAAAAGGAGAAGGAGGCCAAGAAGTTGGAAGACCTGAAGGAGCTTGAGCGGATCAAGAGTGAGCAGCAGAGGATCGAGGAGAACTACAGAAGAGAGCAGGAGATGGCCCGGAAGAGGGAGACGGACGCGCGTGCGAGGAATGCGCTACTGAAGAGGGAAGCGGAGGACAAGCGTACTACAGAGGCCTCCAAGAAGCTGGAGGGAGCAGACGAGAGTAGACGTTTTGCCTCCGATAGCCACAGCCAACCGTTTGCTCCGTCCGTTTTAGACGATACTGGTGGTAGGCAAGAGTATCGAGCCTCTTCGCCTCCTGTACCTGCCCTGAAGCACCTGTTACGTCAGCGGAAAGGATTTTCAGAGCTGCCACCATCCCCACCGGCACTACAACAGGTTCCCTCCCAACCACAGCCGTTCCAAAATGGACCCTCTCCACCATCACTGAGAAGGGCCCTCACCCCACCACTGATCCAAAGGGTCCCCTCACCCCCTGTCCCTGCACTCAGAAAGAAACTCCAATCAGACCTCAATCAAGGCCAAAAGGTCACCCCTCTGTCTGAAGGCACTGCTCTCAAACCTCAACAGTCTACACATTCAGAATTCACCCAGCCAAGGCCTGTGGAATTCACCCAGCCAAGGCCTGTAGAATTCACCCAGCCAAGGCCTGTAGAATTCACCCAGGCAACACCTGTAGATTTCACCCAGCCAAGGCCTATAGAATTCACCCAGCCAAGGCCTGTAGAATTCACCCAGCCAAGACCCTTAGAACCTCAGGTACCTAAACCACAGCAAGATTCGGCCAAATTACTGAGGGAACTATCTGCAATTAAAAAACACCTCCAAAGTGAGCACGCTAAACTTGCTGCCAAGATGCTCCCCATACACAGGACAGAAGGCACGGGTTCCCAGGCCCCGCCTGTGCCAGGCAGTTCAGCACATAGCACATTTGGTGGAACTGTTCAGAATGGCTTGATCCAGCAACCATCCTATCTCCCTCCCACCCAACAACCATCTTATCTCCCTCCCACCCAACAACCATCTTATCTCCCTCCCACCCAACAACCATCCTATCTCCCTCCCACCCAACAACCATCTTACCTCCCTCCCACCCAACAACCATCTTACCTCCCTCCCACCCAACAACCATCTAATCACCCTTCCATTCAACACACTTCCTCTCTTTGGACATCAGACAGTAATCAAGCAGCAGTAAGCACTAGACCATTGGCGAGGGTCTCAAGAGGTCTGCACCAGGAACCCAGTGGGCCGCTCCTCACATCAGATAGCGAACAGCTCCCCATTGTTGAGCAGGTCAGTGCCAACCCACAACCTACCAAGCCACAAGGCAGCAGGAGGCAGTGGGATAAACTCGAACCACGTCAGTCCAGTGCTTCATCAGGCGCCTCTGTGACCACCTTTGACCTGGATGCCATTGCTGCACAGAATGAGGAGCGTCAGAGAAGGCTTGAGGCGATACTCAATGCAGGCGCTCTTAGGGACCCACAGACGGTTCTACAGGATTTCCTCAACAGAACTAGCAGAGGGCAAGCTGTTATGAAACCTCGCGATGGTGCCAGCAATGCCAAATAGGCCATGTGTGCACGTGGTCTTTGTGTGTACGTTTGTGACAATGTGTGTGAGGACAAATATTTATTAATTTTAATCACTGTTCAGTTGAAATGGTCACTGGTCTGGCTTTAGCTGTCTTTCAGAAAGTCTGATCTGCTCCCCTGGTTTAAATGCTGGCATGCCCAAATAGGGGCAACTAGCACACCGAAATGCATCACCAAGGTAACACTGTGGACCAAAGAGATGACATGTCACATTCCTAGAATGTACATAGCTTTCTTTGTCCAACTTGCATTTCCACAGGAAGATGTGGCAGCTGGTTTTGGCTTAGTGACTTCCTTTTCTGATGCCAATATCTCTGCCAACCCGCAAGTACTATATGAAACACATAAACACTCAAGTGAACAAGGCGCGCACACACACACACACACACACACACACACACACACACACACACACACACACACACACACACACACACACACACACACACACACACACACACACACACACACACACACACACACACACACACACACACACACACACATGCATGTGTGCCAATAACACAACCGCTCACAAGCAAATACCATGCAACACATACCAGTTCTTGCAGGCTTTTCTGCGACCACTGTTCGGACCACAGTCACCTAATACAGCAACAGAAGAGACATAAATAAATGATTATTTAACCCCTAAGCTACTCAGCTCTTCAGGGACTCTGGATTCGGTTTTAGGAAATCTTCTTCAGCCAACAAGGTATCTGAGTCCAGCACTTCCTAATGTGGCAGAACACATACAACAAATAATATTTCATTAACGCCAAAGTTCTCCCAAGGGAAGAGTGGTATGTGTGTGTGTGTGGGGGGAACTGGGATGTTTATATTTAGCAGCATTTAACCCTTCAGCCTCCATGTAATGCTAAAATAGATCATTTGAAACCAAGAATGGTCGTTTCATGGCCATAGAATAAGAGCCAGAAACATTAAGAAAATTATTCTTTCAGTGATCGTAATTTTAAAAAATAATGCAACTCCTTACCACGTCCTTGTCAAGAGCATCAGAGGCTGTGAGGGTCCATATCTGGGCCACTGATGGATTAGGTACTGCTGCCAAGGAGATCAAATTATTTAGAAAATCAAACAAACGAAAAAAAAAAAAAACACTCAAGCTGGCTTATTATACCCTTCTGAGTGGTGTGTGGTAGTGTGAGCTGGGAACTGGCTCCTATCTCGTAGCCTGGCTTGCTGGCTTTAACCTGCACGTACAAATGACATGGTTTAAAAACCATCCATCAGTAATGACCATGAAAACACTCACATATACACACACTCACGTATACACATGCATACAGATACAAATTCATAAAACACACACACACACACACACACATATGCAAACCACACCTGAACCAGTGCAATGGTCTCCAGCTTTTCATCTGTTAGTGACCAGCCCAACTTACGCAGACCCTCTTTGAAGCCGACGTCTAGTTGGTTCCCAGACTTAAGCACCTTTGCGTCTGTCACGTTCACAAGTCCTGACAGTTTCAAAGCAGAAGATACCTTTTGCAACGACCGAATTCCTGGAATGGTGCCTGGGAGGAGCGGGTTTTTTTTTGTTTCTGAACTTCTCGACAACTTAGACGACCCAGTGCTTACCCCGCGTCACCACTGGTTCACACACGTGCAACGTTCCATTCGGTTTCAGTACTCTCGCCATCTCCTCCAGTATCTCGCTGCTGTGTGGGAGGCACGCGAGAGGAACGGCTCCAGATATCGCGACATCGAAAGACGAGTCAGGATGCCTGGCTGTACAGAGGCACTTTTTCAAGATAGCTTGCAAGGGTGCTTCACATGACGCGCTGACCTGCAATAAACCTCTCAGCATGCTCGAGGGCTACCTCCTGCGCTTCCCCCCTCATCGCGGTGACCACGGGCTCTAAAGCTTCTGGTGTGTTAGCCTGGTGCCATATCAGCAGCACTCGCTTGTTGCTGAGTTGCGGGAACTCCATCGCCGTTCTGGTGTATGACGTCACAAACGTGGCGCGCATCAATTATAAATTATTGAAATGGAACCGATGAAGGAGTACGTGAGGCGTTTTCATGTGCCTCCCGTCGTTGCTGAGAAGGCGTTGGAGTACTACAGGCTTGCAGAAATGAAATGTCCCGCAGTGCGAGGTACATGTCTAATTCTCGTTTGTATACAGTTAGCTTGCACACAGCTGGGAGAGCCCTTTGACAAAGTGGGTGTAAGCGATCCACTGAAACATAAATGTATTACGTAGTTTCCCTCAGAAACAAGCGCAAAAACTATCTGGTGCTCAGGTTAAGGCTTACACGAACGCATGTCGTACGGTCGAAGAGGTACTGAACGTCCAGACAACCCAAAGTCTGAAAGACTTCGCTGTTAAGTTTGGTTGCATGGAAGCAAAGGAACTAGCCGAAACTGTTCTTGAAAAGTGAGCGCTGCGCAGAGTTCTGTCTCTTTTCAGAGCCAAGCATTGTTTACAATTCGCTGCGTAGCTACAAGGCCGTGGTTGTTTCCAAGTGCACAGAAGGGCAGCAACTTGACTTATCCAAATCAGAATGTCTTCTTGCAGCGCTCTATACTGCTTGCAAGTGAGGAGTTACTGCTATTGTTGTCTGCCATTTCATTGGTGCTGTGTGTTCTTTCAACATTGGACTTGACAAGAGCACTGAAGTTTCGCTGTGACAAAAGTAAATTTCAGAGCTCTTGCTCAAAAAACATGTTTCAAAAACTGAGTGAGGACATGCAGGAATGTGTCCCGAAGGACCTTGGTTAGTTCTCCATTCCCCCCCCCACCCCCACCCCCCAAAAAAGGAGGGGGGGGGGGGGGGGAGGGGGACAAATACCTACTCTTTCATTCCATGTGTTTCTATATTTAGATGCATACAAAGATGGTTTGGGGATGACAAGGAGGACAAATTCAAAGAGGCAGAAGGAGGATGAAGAACCAGATGTAAAACCAGGTATGTCATTCTCCCCCAATTTGAATTACTTGTCTACTTAAATAGTGGGAGGATTAGGCAGCTGCTTTTAATTACATGTATATACATAGTGCTGCACTTGTGGGATGAGGGAGTGTTAGAAGGGAGAAATTTTGTAGGAAAAAAAAAGAAGTGCAGCAAGTTGAATTGGCTAGTGCACTATATCCCATCTTATGTTTGCTGCACTATACAGATGCTGAGGCTATTGTCCTACCAAGGCATTTGAAGAAGAGACGTGAGACATTGCAGGACCGTGTTTTGTGTTCTCCCCTCAACCCCCAGTACCAGCTCTGGAAGGAGAGGACTATTTGCAGCGCAGAGATGAGAATAAAATGACAGAATAAAAAATTGAAAGCACAAACATAATACATATATCAGAACAGATTGACAAAGAAAAGCTTATACAGTTGTTTCTCTACTTGGAAGAATTATGGGTTTGGTTGGAACATAATCCAGTGTGTCAAACCACTCCTCCTCTTCCTCCTCCTCCTCCTCTTGGTGACGGCTTTCAGTATGTGATGACCTCTCTTCATTACTTGTGGATGAAGTGTGCTCTTGGCTTGATGCCAGTGACTGCACGCTACTGTTGCTATGGCTTATACTGTGGTCTTTCACAGTTCTAAGCCACTCATCGTTGTTGTACTCCGGTTGTGAGCCCCAAAATTCTTTAGGAAGTGCATCACGGTGAAAATCACTATCAAGGTCATTTGGGCTCTTGATAAGATTTATCTGCAAAATTAATAAACATTAAATTATTGGGAGGGGGAGGAGGGGCAAACATCATACTCTTTTGTTCATCTTTGCAGATATGAACGGTCTCACTATGGCTAGGAGTGTGTTGATGTACCATGGATGGTTGATGATGTAAACACCTTTAAATCGAGCTGGAAATGAATTCTAGAAGCAAAAAAGATCAAATAACTTATCGCATACACTGCACATAACATCACGTATACTGCACATAACACCTCCTACACTGCATATAACACCTCCTACACTGCATATAACACCTCCTACATTGCACATAACACCTACACTGCAATAACACCTACACTGCACATAACACCTACACTGCACTTAACACCTACACTGCACTTAACACCTACACTGCACTTAACACCTACACTGCACATAACACCTCATACTAGGAGAACCATGATACTAAACCCTAGGGCTGGCTCTATCTGGTTGAAACACAAAATAATAAACAACTTGAATATCCCATAACAATAGCTAGAAAACTGGTTAGACTTTGGAAGCGGTCTGCATAGAGCTACCCCCTTATAAAGGCGTTCCTCGTAAGGCAATAGGCGTGGCTCTTCTTTACCGTATAAGTGCAAGATGTACTCGAAAACCCAGCACAAATGATTACGAGCCCTAGCTTCCGCTCACATGACACCCGTTGCTTGCAGGGTGTCAAGTTAAGGCAGGAATCGAGAAGCTTAATTAAAATAATTTAGTAAATATATATTATGCAATGGCCCTCCCCCTACGGGACGGGACGTCGGGCCGGACCGGGCGGTTTATCCTGCATCACTGGCAGGCAGAACCACATTATACTATGCAAAAAAAAAACTCACTTGTACAAGTGTAGTGATAAGCCGCACGTAGGTTGGTGATATGTGAGCCGCTTGATAAAGGGATACGTCCTTAAAATCAGCCAGGAGAACAATGCCGTTGATCTGGTTATGTACGTCCTCGATAGCGTGGTCCAGCTGCATCACAAGCGCCGTAAAAATGTCGTCCAAACTCTGAGCGGTGGGGTCCCACCTTCCAGGAAACCCTATCATCACCCCCCTGCCCAGCTTATCGCGGTCTGCAAGGACGCCGACGATATTAGCTTTCCACACGTGCTCTACGGAGTCTAGTTCAGGGCATTTGAAGATTTGCGGATGCTTTGCACGTATGTACAAGTAGTTCTTATAGACAGCTACGCTTCTGCTGACGTCAAATTTTTTAGACCGTAGGAAGCGCAGGAGTATCTCGTCGCTCAAGCTTTCGCCTTCTACACCCATCTGAGTTTCAAGTATTTCCCGCATCTCTTGCAAACACTGGGTGCGCCTGAGTGGAGTCTCATTGAGCTCGCGCTCCGCAACTTCGGCGAGATCGGGGTCTAAGGCGTATGCTGTCATCAGCTATTGAACCACTCCTCCCCAGACCAACGTCAGTGTAAAATTATACCACGTTGTTAATAAATGGGTCGGAAAAGAAGCTTGGAAGACTTGCGGAGAGAGCAGAAAGAGTACGGACCAAAGACAAAGAAGGTAGCCTCGCTCCTGGTGTGCGCATTATATCTATGCATGTGCACTTCCATTTTTTCTTCAGTCAAAACCGATGAGGAAACGGGGATTCGATGAAGAAATATTCTCTGAAGCTACATATTACGTTCAAAACGGTACCTTTACAGTATGCAGCTACGCCTAGTAATCGCGGTATCCCGCTTATACAGGACTTCGGTACGTAAAGCCGTACCACTTTACGTTTTCAGCTTATGCGAAAGGCAGATGGATTGGATCCAAGATATATGACATGTTTTGCAGAGAGTTTCAGGCAGAGACACCGCAGTTCTACGTGAGCCCAATTCACCGAACCTTTTAATATATTCCAACTAACTTGCCAACTACGCCTCCCCTCCTCCGTCTTATGAAGGAGAAGGCGTTCAAAGCAGGAAAGGTCACTGGTGAGGAAGCACAGTCACAGCTATAGCATTTGTTGCATCCCTCCCATCCCTCCCATCTCTCCCATCTCTCCCATCTCTCCCATCTCTCCCATCTCTCCCATCCCTCCCATCTCTCCCATCTCTCCCATCCCTCCCACTCTCCCATCCCTCCCATCCCTCCCATCCCTCCCATCTCTCCCATCTCTCCCATCCCTCCCACTCTCCCATCTCTCCCATCCCTCCCATCCCTCCCATCCCTCCCATCCCTCCCATCTCTCCCATCTCTCCCATCCCTCCCATCCCTCCCATCCCTCCCATCCCTCACATCTCTTCCATCTCTCTCCCTCCTCCAACACTCAGTTAACGGAGAGATAGCTGCCATGGACAGGGTTGTCAAAAACAATGATGTCATTTGCCATACGGTGCACAGACATGAGCCCCCAGTCACAGCCCAGCCTATCAAGATCATCCATGAAGATGATAATGTCGTGGTGATAGACAAGCCGTCATCCATACCTGTAAGTTGGCACAAAGATGGCGGCATGAACGAATGACACGCTGAGGTGTGTGGTCTTTGTTTTCTTCAGGTGCACCCATGTGGTAGGTACAGGCATAACACTGTAGTTTTCCTCCTTGGAAAGGAACACAACTTAATAAATCTCCGAAGTGAGTTAAACCCCCATATTGTGATGAGTTACCCATGTTACACTTGATAACAGTGTTCCCCTCCAACCCTGCTATAATCTGACTCCTTATGTTACGTGTTCATGTTACCCTCACCAGGGTGTCATTGTTGCCCTCACCAGGTTGTCCATGTTACCCTCACCAGGGTGTCCATGTTATCCTCACCAAGGTGTCCATGTTACCCTCACCAGGGTGTCATTGTTGCCCTCACCAGGTTGTCCATGTTACCCTCACCAGGGTGTCCATGTTATCCTCACCAAGGTGTCCATGTTACCCTCACCAGGGTGTCCATGTTACCCTCACCAGGGTGTCCATGTTATCCTCACCAAGGTGTCTATGTTACCCTCACCAGGGTGTCCATGTTACCTTCACCAGGGTGTTTATTCCATGTTGTTTCCCTCACTATGGTGTCCACACTACCCTTAGGGAGGGTGTTACCTTTTAAGTGTCCAGCTCACTCTAAGGCATCAGCATTGCCATTTCCTGTTCCCTTCTTGTATTCTGTAGCCATTCACAGAATAGACCGGCTCACCTCAGGACTACTAATATTTGCAAAGTCCCTTGCCAAAGCACAGACCTTGGAGGCCCAGATCAGAGGGAGGGAGTTGGAGAAGGAGTATGTGTGTAGGGTGAGCGGAGAATTTCCATCGTAAGTGGTGTGGTCACAGTTGCGGCCTGTAGAGGGTGGCCCTTCAGGAACAACATTGACTGCACTTTTATATTATTTGTAGCAGTGGGACGGTGGAATGCAACCAACCTATCCTTATTGTTTCAATGAAGCTAGGCATATGCAAGGTTGATCCGAACGGCAAGGATTGTAGCACATCGTTCACAAGGCTGTCTTACAATGGAAAGACCAGCGTTGTGAAATGTGAGATGATGAGAATTTGTGTGCATGTGTAATTAGATGTTTGTAAGGGAGTGATGGAGGAAGGGGCTGGAATTGGAGGTGCGTAAAGGAAGCTGGTGTTTTAGTTAGTGCACTGTAATGGTTACTAAATTTGGACCTGGAATGTAATGGTTACCTTGCTAAGACCATTTTAACTGGACGGTCTAACTTTCTCCCACTTCGGTAACTTTCGTATTGGAGGAGCATTTTAATGGGTATGACTTAGAGGGATCACAGACTCCTATAGTAGCATAAACAGCCAAAACTGTGATGATGAGGGTGTAGAAATTCAGCTGCTTTTAGTGTACTTACATGTAATTGAAGAACAGGATTTCACCCTTCACAAGAGAGCACTATCAAAATTTCTACCCTAAAAATTTACATGAACACAATGCACTTCCCCAAATGTATAGTAATAACCTTCATGACATATGCTGGCTTCCCTCAGGCGCTCCCAAGACTGGCAGGATGCACCAGATCCGAGTTCACCTGCAGTGGTTGGGTAAGACGCGGCCATTGGCACGCTTTCTGCTGTTGTCATGGTCCTATAATTGCACAGGGTACCCAATTGTGAACGACCCTCTGTACAACAATCCTGCCTGGGGACCCTGCAGGGGCAAGGAAGGGCAAGGGATTGGCCGTGTTGATGAGGTTGGTAAGCTTCAATTTTGCCTTCATAATCTTTGCATTTCCTTCCCCATGTATGCATGACCGTTTGATCATGAGCTGTTCTCTTCATTTGTCCTCCTGTGGCTATTGTCCTGAACTTCCCATCCTCTTACTCATCTTTCTCTCGATCCTCTTCCTTCCCTCCTTCTTCCCCATCGTATTGTCCTTCATTTAATAAGGTCATCACCAGGATTGTCAAGTCTAGCTACAGTTCAGATATATTTGATGACCTGCCTTCTGTTGCTGATGTCAAGTTGGCTTCTATAGTGGGTGTAGGCATCCCTATAGATGACGACCAAGCAGGGGAACAGGTGGAGAAGCATCAATGCCAAGAAGGGCAGATTGAGGGAGAGCAACCTCAAGTAAAGGAACCTTATGAAAGAGGCATCACTGTACCTGCTGACATCACTGTACCTGATGACATCACTGTACCTGCTGACATCACTGTACCTGCTGACATCACTGTACCTGCTGACATCACTGTACCTGCTGACATCACTGTACCTGCTGACATCACTGTACCTGAGCACAGCATAGCAGATGCTAGTACTTCAGAGCTTGCTAAAAATGAAGGGAAGACCAACAATGGAGAGACATCTGTTCCACTAGAGGCGTGCAGCAGTACCCAGCCTGAAGTACTAGTGGAGGGAGGGTCAGCATGCCCTCTGGAGGCTCAGCCTGAAGTACTTGTGGAGGGAGGGTCAGCGTGCCCTCTGGAGGCTCAGCAAGCAAGCGGAGGGTTTGCTGGTGTACCTAGCGAGGACCACCAGTCAACTGGGGAAGAATTTGACCCTGACTGTAGTGTTTGTCGCCAACGGAAGCCTGACCCCACCCCCCACCAATTGGTCATGTATCTTCATGCACTTACTTACAAGGTATTCCCACACCTTCATAGTGCACACAGCCTTCACTTTTGATGAGTGTCCTATGCATGTGTATGTTCTGTGTGTGTGTATGTGTGTGTATGTGTGTGTGTATGTGTGTGTGTGTGTGTGTGTGTGTGTGTGTGTGTGTGTGTGTGTGTGTGTGTGTGTGTGACTTTGCTTGTGCAGGGACCTGGTTGGGAGTACAGAACAGAACTGCCTGCTTGGGCAGCAGAAAACTGGGAAGAAGAGTAGTGAGGTGTGTGTAATATTCTCATCTTTGTTTATAAGCAAGAGGCTACATCCCAATGTGAGACTTGATTGGGGGGGGGGGGGGGGGGGGGGGGGGGGGGGATCAGAAGTGATTTGTTTATAGCTTCTGCTAATTAGCCTGGCTGTGAAGTGAGTACTATTGCCACTCACTTCCATTCAAGGTGTTCCTAATGAAATTAGTTACGACAAGTGGTTTTGCACAAGGCATTAGTGAGGATGCAGTAGCGGATCTAGGGGGGGGGGGGGGTTTGGGGGTTTGGGGGTTTAAACCCCCCCCCCCTCCCAATAATATTATTCACAGCAGGAAATTAGGCAATCTGCTGATAGTTGTAAATAAATCATTTTTTTAAAAACCCCTCTTTAACTGCCACGCCCCCTTCGTACGTCCGCGCTGGGATATTTGCACACACATGCACATACATCTTCACACGTAAAATCAGGTAGCTATTTAGTGGGTGTGGTTAGTGCACAATTGTGCACCTGGATTCTCTCCACATCCTGCCATGCATGTATAATATAAGTGGGTGTGGTATTGAGCATGTGCTGATGTATGGCCTCCTACCCAGACCCATTCCACAGCAACGGATGGATTACACAACTGTTACGTGGAAGTAACTTCACATAGTGGTCTGCTGCTATGGAGTGGGTCTGGGTAGGAGGGGACTAGCTGATGCCCTAGTAAAGAAAGCTGCTAATGGTTATTAATGAGGCAATAAACCTAATCAGTGGTGAAGTGGTTGGAGAGGAGTTGTAGAATTATCATGAATTTCAGATTGTTGTCTTATTAATGACTTGAATTTGGTTGGGGTATGGGCATACAGGGTGGTTGGAGGTGGGGGTATGGTGGTTGGAGGTGGGGGTATGGGCATACAGGGTGGTTGGAGGTGGGGGTATGTGCATACAGGGTGGTTGGAGGTGGGAGTATGTGCATACAGGGTGGTTGGAGGTGGGGGTATGGGCATACAGGGTGGTTGGAGGTGGGGGTATGTGCATACAGGGTGGTTGGAGGTGGGGGTATGTGCATACAGGGTGGTTGGAGGTGGGGGTATGTGCATACAGGGTGGTTGGAGGTGGGGGTATGTGCATACAGGGTGGTTGGAGGTGGGGTATGGGCATACAGGGTGGTTGGAGGTGGGGGTATGTGCATACAGGGTGGTTGGAGGTGGGGGTATGTGCATACAGGGTGGTTGGAGGTGGGGGTATGTGCATACAGGGTGGTTGGAGGTGGGGGTATGTGCATACAGGGTGGTTGGAGGTGGGGGTATGTGCACACAGGGTGGTTGGAGGTGGGGGTATGTGCATGCATACAGGGTGGTTGGAGGTGGGGTACGGGCATACAGGGTGGTTGGAGGTGGGGGTATGTGCATGCATACAGGGTGGTTGGAGGTGGGGTACAGGCATACAGGGTGGTTGGAGGTGGGGGTATGTGCATACAGGGTGGTTGGAGGTGGGGGTATGTGCATACAGGGTGGTTGGAGGTGGGGGTATGTGCATGCATACAGGGTGGTTGGAGGTGGGGTACAGGCATACAGGGTGGTTGGAGGTGGGGGTATGTGCATACAGGGTGGTTGGAGGTGGGGGCATGTGCATACAGGGTGGTTGGAGGTGGGGGTATGTGCATACAGGGTGGTTGGAGGTGGGGTATGGGCATACAGGGTGGTTGGAGGTGGGGGTATGTGCATACAGGGTGGTTGGAGGTGGGGGTATGTGCATACAGGGTGGTTGGAGGTGGGGGTATGTGCATACAGGGTGGTTGGAGGTGGGGGTACGTGCATACAGGGTGTTCTAAATGAGTGCAATGTTTTTAAAATACATATAGCTTGGTATTAAAATTAGTTAGCGTACTGTTTATTAAATATAATATTAGTGGTTAGAGTGTAAGTAATTGTTGCACATCAAGACTAAATGAAATGGTGACCACATATTCAAGTTACAACTTATTAAAATAAAAGAACTACTTGTTTGTGCTTTCAGAACCAATTATGCACAAACTGTTTGGCACTAATAAAATTACCTCAGATACGGCTGCTTGAATTTTTTGTTAGGTTTTCAATTTCATATTAGTATGCCTAAAATTATAAATTGGGTGAAAGAGGTTGAGCATGGGGTCTTTACACCACTGGTTTTTAGTACAACAGGAGGAATGGCTCGTGAGTGTTCAACATTTTACAGGCGTTCGGCAGACATGATTTCCATCAAGCAGGACAAACTGTATTCTCTCGTAGTTAGCTGGCTACACACTCGACTCTCTTATGCTTCCCTTCGTGCTGCTGTTCTGTGCATTCGTGGAAGCAGGCCATCACATCGCCACCCTATTTACGAACATGACCTTACCCTTGCCACTGTTGAGGGTAAGATACCATCCTCAGTCTAAAAATCTATCAGTAACACTTTTGTTTTTTATGCATTGTTTTGTATAGTATGTGGATTATTGTATGTGGTTTTACTGAACTCCAATAAACTTTTCTTTTATCATTGTTGTAACTTAAAATTTGTTTTCGTGGTTATTACTGTTAGAGCCAGCTATTTTGGAATGAGTACCCCTGCTAAGATATTAAGGATCGAATGGATTACGCGGGTACTTCCAGATGGAGTAACATGGCTGGCACCATACAGTAATAATTTTGACTAAAATCGTGCAATAACTAATTAGTAACCATTCAAAAATGTTGCGTTCATTTAGAAACACCCGGTGCCCATATTCTTCATCCTATTCTGTGTACAGGCATGTACTTTGACGACGAGCCTTGATAGAAGCGGAGCGTGAGCGAGCGAATTTAACCCCTAGCCATATGGCATAAATACTAGTAATTTAACCCTTTGGTGACATGGAACTTTTTGTACACTCGGGAGATGAGACAATAGCTTCTGTAGAACCTGAGAGCCTGCAGATCTTGGTAAGGGAACAAATTTCAGCTTTGCTTAAAATTTCATTAACGCTATGGTTTTCTTTTAGACCTACCTAAAACTAAGTGAGATACCCAGAAGTGAACTAAAAGTGACTTCGAGTTGTCTTCCATGGAAGTCTCCCACCTGTAGGTACATGTGATGCACAAAGACAGAGGATTACCCCCCCCCCCCCCTTCCCCATGAAGCTGAGTATCCAGTTCTCAGAGAAAGGTCACGTGCAACAATAGCTGGCTCCGAGGCGATTATCGCCTACCTCAAAGAGCACGTAGGATGCAGCGCATGGCGTTTATTACCGGTAACGCTTATGTTTAAAACATTTTAGGGCCACAACATAGACAAACTGGTGCCAGGCTTTGATGAGGGAGAAATAATAGCTTACGGTGCTTTGTTGAAGGACAAACTATTCCCCGCCATTGTAAGCTGACAAGGAACTCTTTACCTCTGGTTTAGCTGTTCATGACAACCGTTTATTCCGTCGCCGAATGTAGCTCTACCTTCAATGGTTAGAGACACAGAACTTTGTTGAATTGACCAAGAAGTGGTATGGCAAAATGCTTTATTTCCCGTTCTCCATCTTTGTTCCACTGTGGAGACATAATACATGGCGCAGAAGGCTAATGGAGGACACCCCACTAGATTACACCCAGCAGAAAGGCATAGAGGTTAGTCCATTGTTGCTAGCCATGCACTCTTCACACCAACATGCCGTTGTTCATTGGTATTAGCTATTAAAGAGGGCAGAAGACTGCATCATGTATCTTTCCAGCCGTTTAGGAGAAAAAGAATACTTTTTTGGAAGCAGGTTAGAATTTAAAATCAAGGTTGCTGCTAACTTCCACAAACCAAATGTGCTCTAATTAGACCCTCCAGTTTGGATGCCATGGTGTTTGGGAGTCTTGAAGTTATCATGCAGCAATGGTCCAGTGATAACAACTCAGTGACACGTCAGTTACATTCCCATACCAACCTGAAGCAGTTCTGTGACAGGATCCACCAGAACTGCTTCCCTACATTTAAACCCAGTAGGGCAATCACAAGTTGATGTGTTGTATCAACTACTTAATTACATGTATTGCTCTTGATTGGCAGAACCTCTGCAGGTTGCTATAGCAACACCTTCAAAGCCTCTATGGAAAGACCCTACCTTATGGCTGTCTGTGTTTGCGGCAGCTGGTATATTGTGCCTGCAAGGTATGAGAGTTGGACTGTTCCACCGCCTTCGCGCTTGGGCCCAGGACCGTACCAGAAGTTAAACGGGGTGGACAACATTCACAACTTTTTCTTTTTATTTATTTCGTTGTTGTTGACTCAACGGCTGGTTTAGGCATCATTACATCAGTGGTTATAAGTCGGCTACTTG
This sequence comes from Eunapius fragilis, assembly GCA_963681505.1. Lineage (NCBI taxonomy): Eukaryota > Metazoa > Porifera > Demospongiae > Spongillida > Spongillidae > Eunapius > Eunapius fragilis. The sequence goes on along the minus strand of OY811984.1, from coordinate 602,867 downwards.
TTCGTTGTGGTTGATTTGCGAAGCTTGGCATTGTCGGGGATGAGATTTGGAACGCCTTGGATACTGGAGTAGACTATTCCGAGTTTATCGTTTATTAATTCGTTTGTACTTGTATCATACCTGAGTGGTGGGGTGGAAGCGGGTCTCAATAATGTCAATAATACACTGATGTATGATAAGAACTGACATGTACCTCAGTGGGTCCTTAGATAAGGGGCAGACTAAAATTTTCAGGAGCTCCTTGTCTAGCGGGACAGGAGCAGTGGAGACTTTACGAACGAGTGTTACAAAGTTGCTTCGCATAGCGGCCATGTTTATTAGTCGATTCCATCGGCGGGGGTTAAATGTATAATCTCGAGACTGGCGTATGAGTTTACTACACCGTTTGGTTATAGCGCTTAGTATTATATTAGTTCTGGTGCGCTGCATTAGTATGTAAGTGCGCACTCGCTCCCTAGTACACAAACTATAGCAATGTACTCTTTAAGGCGACCATTCATCAGGCAATGATGTTGCATGCAACTCAATGAATACAATTAGATTTTCAGTATAACATTAGTTTACTGATATTTTACTAGAATTTTGCTAAACTATGTTGCGTCACGCAGGTCACGTGACAAAAAGGCCATGTGACGTGCAAGCATGTGCGCCTTCCATCTTAACTTTTCTTTACTATGCAGGGGCTGACTGGTGTTTAGTGTAGCAGCATTTTTAATCCCGGCAAGATGTCAGCTCCGGTGAGTGTGGAATGTACGTTCGGTTGATCGTTAGACATTGGCGGATGTGTGTGCATGTGCCTTTTCCCCCCCAAGACGCTTTTGTTTGGAGATTTTACACAGGATGAAATCGCTCTTCTATTTACGGAAAAGCAGAAAGGATTTGAGGTGGGCTGACAAGGAGCTGGTGCACAATTTGATTGCTGGTTCACATTTGTCTAGTTCGTGTATCCAGCCGCTGGCAGATATAAAGCCAAAGCAACCCGTGTTAACGTTAAAAAAACATCAGTTGTCACCAGCGGGAACTTCTGCACCCCTGAGTTGGCACCAGCTGTCGTTGTGAAGGCTGGGGACCTTTCGCCCTTGCGTGAAACAGGGGACCAAAGCAAGAACGCTTCGAGGCTCAATGCAAACGCACCTGCCTTTGTTCCTGGGCGCGCCGAGTATGATAAAGACTCTCATCCATTTATCCAGCGCAGCCCTCCCGAGGAGCAGAGTGGTACAAGCAAGCCTATCGAACATGGCGCTTCTGTTATAAATAACGCAGTGGAACTACCTTCCTCAGTGCTTTCTCAGTCAAATGTAATGTCAGCAGTTGTCTGTCCCAAGTCTTCTTGGTCTGGGGACACAACCACGGCTCAGCCACAAAATGCCACTGACCTGGAGGTGTCACCCACTGACGCTAATGGTCCAACCTTTCAACCATCTGTGTCGGTTCCTTCAGCCCTCACTTCCGCTGACCATGCTACAGAACCAGACACAACTTCTCCTCCAAATTCTGGCCCCTCAACAGGGAACTCTGGCTATACACGGACTTTGCAGCCAGCCACACAGAAGTCATGGGCCTCGGTTGTTAGAAGTCCTGTGGTGACAGGATGTGGGAGTGGCTTTGTGCAGGCCCCGCCTAGTGCTCAGCCAGGGTGCGTGACTGCTGCAGCACAGGTACCCAGAAGTAACGGTCACGCTGTTCCCAAGGATGGAGGACCTGTTACAAGTGTGTGCGCGAACACTGCAGTTGTAAAAGATCTGCAGGACCCAAAGATGCATTCGACAAGTGCCCAGGCACAGCTGCACAGCCTTGGAGGTAAAGTATCTGAGGTTATGTGCTTTAAAGGGACAGCTGACAGCCCTTTTTATTCCACAGAACAATTGCAGAAGACCACAATATCCTATGAGCCCCCTGCTATCATACCACGTGGGCTGACCAATGTTGGAAACTGGTGTTATGTCCATGCTGTATCCTTTCTGTTGAGTGTGAGGTGTGTGTGTGGGATAATTGCCAATTGTTAAGCACCTTTACTCCTCCCCTTGTAAGCCTCTGCAAGCCTTGCTTGCTCTTCCAGGTCTACACCAACTCCTGAGAACTTTGAACCCGTTTCCAGCTCTCCTTAAGGGTGTTAGTGCAACTCCCATCACGGATAGCTTGTAAGAGGAGTGCCATTATGTGATGATGAACTGCAAGGTGGTTTAAATGTCTCTCTGTCCAGGATCCAGTTCTTTCATGAATTTGCTCCCTTACTTAAGAATTTGGACAGCCTTGGTGAGAGGGTATTTGCTTTGGTACGCTTCATCATGTCCTTGCATTGCAGAAAGTGATGTACATAAAGGAAAGAGGACTACCACAAGGGGGGGAGATCTAGTGCGTGGGGATTCTTTCAAGCCAGACTGCATCTATCAGATGCTGCAGGAAATCAAGTCAAACTTCTCTTTCAAGGTGTTTTTTTTGGGGGGGGGGTGGGGGGTGGGGTGGAATTGTGGTAAGGGCTGAACTATAGAAGCAAAGTTAAGTACTGATTGAAAACATACAATCAAAGAAAATAATATGTAGACATTTAATACCACTTTACAACTAAGTATTTTCTTTTCTGGGAGTGCATATCGGTACGTGCTTTTCAGTGTGTTGTGGCATAGATATTAGTGTAGAGAAGGATTGGAAATAGAAGCAATTAACACTGGACTCCTCAATGTTCCTCGTGCCCAGACCACTTATATTATTTGATATGGCTGTGTGCTCAAGGGCAACAGCAGCTGCTTTGTTCAATCTAGTGATGTAGGTATTTATTATGCAAAACTTAGTTTACATATGTGGAGTTGAACAGTGCAGTTGAAACTTGTGGCAGCTCTTGTTATACATTCTGTTGAATCAGATATGATATGGAAAAATGATTATTCATTCCTTGTAGACAAAACCTTGGATAACACAAAGCAGCATGCAAAGAGATTGGAATGGTTGTTTAGTTGTAGGGTAATAATGGTACTAACCACTGGTAATCATTTGGCATAGAATCGATCACCTGTTTTGATTTTTTTTTTTTCTTGACAAAATGTAGAGCTCAGCTAACTAGCAAATCCATTGAATTGATGTGGCTATCTGAATCAAGCATTGGAATCTTGACACAAGCTTTGTCAGTTGTTTGATAGTTTAAGGCGATGAAACGTAAAATTTAGAATTACTCCACGACCCTCCAACCTAAATTCCTTCAGCACACCTTGCCATATGTAAAATTTTGTTGCATCTGGCCATGCTCCTCCTGTCCAACGATCAAAGTAAAGTTTAGGGGAGGGGGAGTTGTATCCGGTAGTACTGTTAGCCCACCAAATTATGTATCTCAGGTTCTAAAAGCGCAATAAACCTCACGACAAGCTTGCCAGAATGTACACATTTTGTGTTATCGTATTCTTTTTGTCATCTTTACTAATCCCTCAACACTTCTTAAGTGAGGTGATGTCACCTCATTGAATTTGCAATGTACAGGGCTCTCAATGCTCACATGCTCCATTTCGAATCCTCCTACTCTTAATACCTATGGTTGTGGATGTATTGGTGTGTGTGTTGGGGCTGGTGTGTGTTGGAGTGTGTGGGTGTGTGGGTGTGTTGGGGTACGTGTGTGTGGGTGTGTTGGGGTATTGTGTGTGGGTGTGTTGGGGTATTGTGTGTGGGTGTGTTGGGGTATGTGTGGGTGTGTTGGGGTATTGGGTGTGGGTGTGTTGGGGTATGTGTGTGTGGGTGTGTTGGGGTATGTGTGTGTGGGTGTGTTGGTGTGTTATACCTGTGTGTGTTGTTACACTTAGGGTAGACAAGAGGATGCTGAGGAGTTCTTGGGATGTCTGTTGGATGGTCTTCATGAAGAGATGGTTGCAGCACGTCAGGCCGTTGCAGCAGCTGTTGGGAATGAACCAGGCAGCAAGGAGGAAGTAACACAGGACACTGGGGGAGATGAGCTGGAGTGGGAACACGTGGGACCAAAGAACAGGTCCTCCGTTTTGAGAAAGGCAAGTTAGGGCGGGGCAGTTAGCTAGGGGTTAATTTGATGAGGCACTGCTGTATGGAATGGTACTATGGCTGATCAGAAAGTGCATGCAGGCAGAACTTGCAACTGTCAGTGTGTAAATACGACAGCCACAACGTATTTAACCTCTTAAGTCTTGAGGAGTGTGCTAAATCACGTGGCATATGACTCCATCTGAAGAGGGGACATTATGCAGACACAGGGTCATGGGTCATGGGCACAGCTGTGTGACGATGTTCATCGTGTAATTATAATGTACCCCATGAAGGGTAAGTGTTCAGTCATGCAAAGTGAGTACTTGTATTATTTAACGGTGAGGAAGTGTTGGCATTGGTAGTAATCCAACCAGTTGGGTAGGTTATATGTTGATGGGGCTCCTTTGGTGTTGTGTGGGATCCAACAGGTGGGTACTAATTAGAAAGGTAGAGGGAGGTGAGTGCTTGTCGGGATATGGTTTTCATGTTGGACAGATGGGCACATGTACAAATGGACAGTTGTGAACAAGTGATAATGTATGTGTGAAATAGTTAGCTTTGTGTGGTGACCTGTGCTATAATTAGAGGTGAGGTCACCTGTGCTGTAAAGGAGGCACAAGATGGGTGTGGTCATCTGCTATAAGGAGAGGTGGGGTCACCTGTGCTATTAGGAGAGGTGTGGTTGCCTGTGCTGTTAGGAGGGGTGTGGTCATTTGTGCTGTTAGGAGGGGTGTGGTCACCTGTGCTGTTAGGAGGGGTGTGTCATCTGTGCTATAAAGGAGGCACTTAAGAGGTGTGTTGTTTAGTCCTGAAGTAAAAATCAAATTAGAACTGGTTTTGGAGGTTAGTCAATAGAAGAATTTCAGTGAATTTCAGTGCTGGATCCACCAAAGAGAATTTTTAAAACTGTAGGATTGTTAACTTCTCATTGAACCATCTACCTGACATGGGGCTGGAGGGGTATGCTGTATATAAGAACACACCCTACTCAAGCCCTGACTACTACGAGAACTGCTTTTTATATGTGTGCTTCAAAGTTTGTACTTTGGCCACTTAAAAGGATTGAACATGCCCAGAATTGTGAAGACACCTTGATTCACTGTGTATTGATCTGTCCCAACTAATAGTTCAGATAGAACTGGTCATACTATCTGGGAGCAACGTAATCGTATATGTAAGCTTAAACCGCTTGGTAATGCACTTCAGGAATAGAAGTCTACTCAAAATGGCTTTGGTTTATTTACACAGCAGTAGGTATGAAATGAGCACATGATACTGTTCAGAAACATTCCATTGTTATTCCTCCTCCCCATTCTAATTATGTAATTTGAGAAGTGTACCTTCCGAGAATCCGAGAATGCTAGTAGTTGATTTCAATGCTGTACAAATACGACTGAAAAAGAAAGCCTTGGTGAAGTAGGGCTCACGAAGGCCAAGTCAATATAAACAAATTGATTACTTTAACAAGCCTAAAGATGGATGCATCAAGTATGCTGTCATTGTTTGATGCTCTGATAACCTTTGAAAATATCTACTAACGTAGCCGTGAGTGGCTTGTCCCATCACTATAGCAACACCTGCACTCTGCCTTGAATTACCTTCATGGCTTGTTCACTAGTGCCCCTCCCCTTTTGCCTGTTTGAACGTGTACAGACTTTTTGTGCAATGGTTGCAATGGTTGAGCTGTTGACTGTAACCAACCTAGGCAATCCACACACACACATGCTCACCGGTAGTATGGGTATCCACCCTCCCACAGAGAAAGCACACCTGTAAATTGTGGTTTAGAACGCGTGAGAATATTGGTGTCAGTAAACTTGTTATCAAAACTCCTGTGCATAGCAGTTCAATTTGTGCAATCAAACACAAGAAATAAAAGAGATGGGGAGTTTATTTTAAGCGTCATAGTGATGTGATGTTATGCATTCCAACATTACACCCATTTCTGGTTCAGTTGTGTTTGAAGCAGTGAAGCACATCTGCTTGACATGGCTGGAGAGAGAGATACCTTGCTCTGAACAACTGCTTAGCAGCAGCATAGAAGTGTGTACACCATATCTCTCTATTGGTAGCATGATACAAGAACTTTAGGATTGTGAAATAATTGCATGCACCTTTGGTATTGCATTTGCTGGAAGTCAATATGTCTACATTATAACTGTGTTTCAATAGCAATGATTAATATTATTGTGTGAAATTCTTTGCTACCCATAGGCCCTTAGACGGAGACAGACTGGGTGGGGGTGTCTGTTGGGTTCAGGGTGTATCTATACCCACAACAAAGCCTGGTTTTTTTTTGCTAAAAGGATGTTGATTGCTTGGCCAAGGGGTACACAGTGGGTGATTAGCAAACGGCATATGTGCTGGGACCAGTCAGAGTGGACCATTCTTTTGGGGAGGGAGGGGGAGAGAGGTAATCTTCGTGATGAGTTCTAAGAGTTTCCCTAAAACTGTCAAATGCAACTGTGGATACTTTTTTGTTGTGTAGATAGTTACAAAGAGGTGTGGTCAGGTATTGGCTGACGTTCTGTTTGTTGTGTCGACAAGGCTAGTTGTATGTGTCCATTAGCCCGGTTGCTTCCATTTGATGTTTCAAGTAATCGCTCTTGAATTATGTTTATGGTTATGTTGTTGCTCCATTGGATAGGTTTGTAGTCTTCCTGGAGTTAGCAGTGTGAAGCCATTTATACTCTTTGATGCCTGATCAGTTATTGGCTGCCGAGGTGGCGCCAATAGCCTGTTTTGGGGTCAGAAAATCGTGTCTGCCAAACTGAACCATTTTGTAGTGCCAAAAAGGTTTGAGCCCACATCATGTATTTGGGGTACCCACATGTGGTTGAGGTGCTCACATCTTTTGGTTGAGGTGCTCACATCTTTTGGTTGAGGTGCTCACATCTTTTGGTTGAGGTGCTCACATCTTTTGGTTGAGGTGCTCACATCTTTTGGTTGAGGTGCTCACATCTTTTGGTTGAGGTGCTCACATCTTTTGGTTGAGGTGCTCACATCTTTTGGTTGAGGTGCTCACATCTTTTGGTTGAGGTGCTCACATCTTTTGGTTGAGGTGCTCACATCTTTTGGTTGAGGTGCTCACATCTTTTGGTTGAGGTGCTCACATCTTTTGGTTGAGGTGCTCACATCTTTTGGTTGAGGTGCTCACATCTTGTGGTTGAGGTGCTCACATCTTGTGGTTGAGGTGCTCACATCATGTGGTTGAGGTGCTCACATCTTGTGGTTGAGGTGGGCCACATTGTGTGGTGGCTTTATATCATACATGTTCACCATAGTTCAAATGTGTGTGTGTGGGGGGGGGAAGAGGTTGACTAGAAAAGGCAGGGACAAGTTGTGGGTGCATTCTTAGCTACATCAGGTGGATAGTCTTGTCGAAGATAAATGTTTGAATTAGACACATCATTGCATTTGAGTGCATATTCAATGCTATTAGGCAATTGACTTGCTTAATTCTTACGTAGGCATTGTTGAAAGATTCACCCATCAGAGATATCTTTGGAGGACAGATGTATTGTTCAGTGCACAGACATGGCACTAAAGAATCTGTCACAGTGGAGCCCTTCTTCTCTCTCCAGTTGGATCTCCAGGTGTGTGTGTGTGTGTGTGACAGACGCATTTCCATTTTAACATCCCCCCCCCCCCCCCCCAGTCAGAGGATGTAAGAACTGTTCAACAGGCCCTTGATTCACTAGTGACTAGGGAGGTGGTCCAGATGAACACAGGAAGTGAGGCTGAGGTAACTACGATTTGTGTACGCACACACACATGCACGCACACGCACACACACACACACACAGTACTAGCCACCTATGTGATGGTGTACACATGATGTGCTCTTGGGGCTACCCCACAGCTGTGTTGGTTGCTGTGTACTGTAAACACCCTTACATTACCGCTGTTAATTACTACTACATAAATGGTAGTAGTTCTGTTGGCTTCATAGTCGGGTGGGGAGTTTCCTTTCAAGGTTTTCCATGTTATTCAGATGGTGTGTGTGTGTGTGTGTGTGTGTGTGTGTATGGAAGCCACACATCATTGTTGTGTGGCATTGTTTTGTGGTCCCTACACACCTGGCCTTTGGTTTGGTTGCTTTTTAGTTGTATGTATGGTTGTACACCTCGTGCTTTCACACACACACACACACACACACACACACACACACACACACACACACACCCACACCTATATTGTGACCTTTCCCTACCTGCAGTCACCTTCCCACCTTCCCCCTGTACTCACCACAGGTTGAGGCTCACAGGAGGACAACTCTGGCGTCTCTTCCTTGTGTATTGGTCCTCCACCTCAAACGTTTCCTGTACAACGCTAACGGGGGTGGTCTTCAGAAGCTCATGAAGCCAGTGGAGTATTCTGTGGATCTGGAGATTAGCAAAGGTACACACTGATGACACAATTGGAACTAGCTAGTCCAGGCAATTATCTAAGTATGGTTTGTCCCATCTATTAGTGTGGTTTTTCTTCTTGCGTGATTAGGTCATACCGCATGTTATGCCTGGCTCCTCTCTCCCTTACCTTTTAAAGGCAAGGGGCTGACACCATGTGATCATCCGAGCCTAATAATCTAATTATTTTATACTCCGGGTGTGATGTCACATAGTTATTTTAAAAAGCATACCATGGGGGTTGGGGGGGGGGGGGGCAGTGTTTGCAATGTGTGCCACAACAGCGAGAGACAGTGGAGCTCTTCGTAACGTACAAACGCCGCCACTAGTAAATGTTACATCTGGAGTACAAAATGATCATATCCTGAAGTAATCCGTTGCTTGCTGGTCTGTCCCAACCCCCCCCCCCCCAGTATAAGGCACGCATACCACCTCATATGGCCAAAGTACGTTAAGTGCAGGATGTTGTAGACTAATTCAATCAAGCCATATTCATACCCATCTTAAGCATTTTGCAGCCTGATTAGGTCACGGGGACTAGGGGGAGGGGGGGGGGGATGAATAAAAATCATATACAGCGTATGGCAATGCCAAAAATGGATGCATGATTTATCGCGTCTATTGCTATAGACTGAATAGGATGGGATGGGATGTGCAAAAGAATATATGGTTGTGAGTGAAACCAGACATGCGTTTAGACGTGTACTGGGTAACACCCAATGTTTGTTTCTCACTTGTTTGTAGGCGAGGGGGGAGGTGGTGTCCTCGCTGTGTGTAGGCTAGGAGGAGGGAGGTGGTGTCCTCTTTATAACTTGTGTTGCTATACAGAATGACTTGTATCTAATGTCCTCCTGTGATCTTTTACTCATCCTTTGTGTACCTTACTAGGCCCAGCACCCCCTCCTCTGTGTACCTTACTAGGCCCAGCACCCCCCTCCTCTGTGTACCTTACTAGGCCCAGCACCCCCTCCTCTGTGTACCTTACTAGGCCCAGCACCCCCTCCTCTGTGTACCTTACTAGGCCCAGCACCCCCTCCTCTGTGTACCTTACTAGGCCCAGCACCCCCTCTGTGTACCTTACTAGGCCCAGCACCCCCTCCTCTGTGTACCTTACTAGGCCCAGCACCCCCTCCTCTGTGTACCTTACTAGGCCCAGCACCCCCTCCTCTGTGTACCTTACTAGGCCCAGCACCCCCTCTGTGTACCTTACTAGGCCCAGCACTCCCTCCTCTGTGTACCTTACTAGGCCCAGCACCCCCTCCTCTGTGTACCTTACTAGGCCCAGCACCCCCTCCTCTGTGTACCTTACTAGGCCCAGCACTCCCTCCTCTGTGTACCTTACTAGGCCCAGCACTCCCTCTGTGTACCTTACCCCTAGAAACTCTCAAATAGAATAAAAAATAGAATAAAAAAACTTTAACTTAGAATATCGTGAAAACCACGTTTCTTTAAGACATTCAGTGCACAGATATTGTATACAGCATCACACTACTAATAGAATCCCAAACACAAATGTTAAGAGCGGAAGCTGTAGCGGAGCTAAGGCAGTGCGATTACGGGGATACGTAGATGGTAAAAATTTGTAGCTTTTATTCTACGCAATAGAATAAAATAGAGGTGTACGCTAGTATAATTTATGCTTTTAAAGTGTAAGTGGCTTAACTGAAATGAGATTATAGTCAATTTATAGAAATAGCTGTTCAGCATTGGGTAATAATCACGCAGTATGTAGAATAACACGCTCAGCTATTATCCCTAGAAACCTGCAAATAGAATAAAAAATAGAATAAAAATTTTCTAGGGTTACTAGGCCCAGCACCCCCTCTGTGTACCTTACTAGGCCCAGCACCCCCTCCTCTGTGTACCTTACTAGGCCCAGCACCCCCTCCTCTGTGTACCTTACTAGGCCCAGCACCCCCTCTGTGTACCTTACTAGGCCCAGCACCCCCTCCTCCTGTGTACCTTACTAGGCCCAGCACCCCCTCCTCTGTGTACCTTACTAGACCCAGCACTCCCTCCTCCTGTGTACCTTACTAGGCCCAGCACCCCCTCTGTGTACCTTTTTTTTTTCACTGCTTAGTTCTTTGCAAGGTCTGTTTACTATTTCCTGTGTTCCTTCATCAGATTTTCTTGCACCTACCATCAGACCTAAAGTCTCGGCAACACAGAGGTCCTATCGACTATGGGCTGGTGAGTATTTGAGTTCCTAGCTGCTTTATTCCCCACCCCTCCTCCATTTCTTTTGACAACATCAAAGGACTTCAGCTTGAAGCTGTTTTGGGTTGTTAATATGGTCCATTTGATACAGTTGTGGGAGCATTATTTGGTTGGAACTCAATAAGTATGATTGTGAGTTTTAGGTACCATTTTGTCATACAAAATCTACATTTTCCTCGTGGGGTTGTTTTGAGTTAACGTTTTTGTTAGCGTCAGGAAAAAGATTGGGGATGTTTAGGAAATGGTGAGAGGCTAAGAGTAAGCATCACTCTGCTCTGTGATTGTGTAGTTTTGTAACAATGATGATGTAATAATGATGCTGTTATTATTTCACATCCTGGTTGGTTCTCTTCAGTTGTGTATCACCATGGGAACACTGCAACTGGTGGCCATTACACATGTGATGCTTACCACCCATTATCGGGTGGCTGGATGCACATGGATGATAGCAATCTCAAGCTGGTGTCAGAAGATCAGGTGCTCTTCAAGTCACAGATGGGAAACAGATTGGCCTATCTTCTTTTCTACGTCAGAACAGACCTGCTCAAAACAAAGAAGTAGGACATAGCTCCACCCTCTTGTTGAACAGCTTGTTACAGAGATGATTTGAATATCCTCTGCAATTTGGAGGTTGTTGGCGTAGAGACCAGCGATGTGTGTATAGACTCCATCACACCGTTTGTGTTTCTCCATTCAGAAAATTTTGTGTATGTGTTTGTCTACAAAATCACGCAACAGCTGTTCTTTTTTTTTTTTGCAACTAATGTATCTAAATGCAGTGAATAATAATATATTATAATAAATGGAGACAGTTGGATTGTACAGGATTGTACATGACAATAATAAGAAAAAAGAAAGAAAAAAAAAAAACATTTGACACACTTGTCTTTATGCTAACAGTACTCTCTGGATGGTGTCTACCTGACGGTGACACTCGCTGCATTCACGAGTTCTCTGGGCACAGTCGTAGCAACATACAGTGTGACCACAGGGGCTGAACATTGCACCAATCGGTTTGTCCCTGCACAAACGACAGGTCATAGCATTCCTCAGTCTATGCAGCTCACTTTCCAGCTGCTGAGCCCTTGAGAGCACAGCGGCTGCATCAATGGGGGTGCCCTGGTTCTGGTGGGTGGGGCTTGAGAAGCTGATCATGGCTGAATTGGGGACACCGTTGGTCTCAGCTGAGGTAGAGTGGTCCAGGTCAATCTCTGTGTAGATGGGTGGGGGTGAGGCCCTGTGGTCCATGCTGGCCATACTTGTTCCACTGCACTCTGAGCCTTCAGATGTGATGTATGTATCCGAGGCGGAGTTGACGTATGTGTCCGAGGCAGAGTTGATGTACTGGTCTTCAGAGGTCAGACTGACTACATCCCCAAGATGAGGCCTGTCAGAAGCCCTACGTATCATCACGTACGTGTCTGACCCTCCCGGTGTGTAAGTACTTTCGTCACTCTCGGGGGTGTCGGTCATGATGCCGTGAGGCGTGCCGCAGGTTCGCTGTGGGGGACCCCCCATTGCCACATCCACGCTCCTGCTCCGCTGAGAGTAGGGAGGCAGGGGTGGTAGCGCCTGTCTGTATCGCGAGGTCCCGGGCCGGTGATGGTGGTGCACGTGACTCTGCGTCGACTGGCTCCTTGCTGCCGGACGGGACTGGGGAGGGGAGCTTAGAGAGGAGGGAACGTTGGAGGTGGGTGTGGCAGGATGCAGCGCAGCCCACACGTTGTCGACGACCTCCTTGTGCGTCCTCACAATATCAAAATAGAACCTGTCAGGGTTCTGTCCCTTCAGGTTACCGAGGATGGACTTGCAGTAACCCGCAGTCTTGACCACACGGCTCACAGAGTCGCGCCTGAAGAAAGTGTGGAACTCTGTTATGCTTCTGTACAACGCCTGGGCAGCAGATCGTGTCTTGAGATCTACATCCAAACGGTCATTTCCTTCCTGCTCAGTGGAGCTTAGCATGGCTGTGAACTTCTTTCCATGAAAGGCGGTGTATTGCACAGCAGTGTAGCTGTACCTGGGAGAGATGCAGCAACAGTGTTTTCAAATTTCGTAAGTATTCACAGTAAACAAAATCCTACAAAAAACCACAGGCATTCATGTCACACAGCAGGCTGACAATAACAGGCTTCTGATGATATCATACTCCTGGCACCCAGGAACACATGGGAGCAAGTGTTTGTGCCAAAGGCAGGGTTCGGAGAATGGGGATGGGGGGGAGGTGCCTGGTTTTAAAAGATTTGGTCCATTGGGAGGGTGTATTGAATTTAGTTGACAAAAGGACACAATGTTCAAGATTGGGTCCATGAGCCAAAACAAACCTATTCAGCTAGTGTTTTTCTTAAACTGATGCCCCCTCCCTCCAGCACCTCCCCCATTACATACTTTCATTTTGATCAGAGCATACCTGTTCAACAGATCCATGTTTGATGAGTAGATGTGTATGCTTTCTGGGCCAACCCCTATGATCTTCTCCACCTGGTCCGAGTCAGTCACTTGATGTAACTCCACACCATACAGCTCCAATTGTGATACTTCTTCCAGGAACTTTTCCGTTGCCAGTTCATGAGAAAGTCCGAGCAGTTTTTGGTGATCCCTCCTTATACGGGCATCCATGTTGTCGTTGTCACCACTACCATGCACCTTCTGGTGGTACTGCATGTCTGAACGGTAGTCACCCTTGTCCACCTGGGCTATGAGGGCCGTGAGGCGGGCCGCCTTGTTACTGCTAGGCTTCAGCTTGCCCAAGAGAAGGTCCTTCTTAATATGCTTGTAGAAGTGCTGCCTGCATGGACGGAAGATAAGACACATATTATGCCAGAGCACGCCTTTTTATTTGTGAGATATATGAGTGCATGTAGCAAGCTTTTGGTTGTTATTGTTGTCTAGATTCCCTCCCTTCCCCCTCCCCGGGAAAGAAGTCCCCTTCAGAAGACAAATTTGGTGAGAATTTAATAATGTGTGTTTAACAGCCACATCTAAACAGTCGAGCTATGTTCGAAATTAAAGGATACCTTTGTCAAAGAAGGAAAATTATTAGTCAATGTAATTGGTAAACCAGTCACAACAGTCGTCTACACGCATGCGTATATGGAGACAATTTTACACCTCCAAGAGCCATGGTAACGAAGCGCCGAGGTTCTTGGCGAATCAAGTTGTTAGCAACACATGCATTCCACCTAATTGTAACTACGACCTGCCCAGGGCGGCTCCAATAGGCCTTACCTTGTAACGGATTGTATTATCTTTTGAGGTTTGATAAAATATTTCACTTTCATTTCTGCCACGGGCCTATTTCCATGCAGCTGCTCGTAGATAGGGTTACGTAGGTTCAGCCAGAGGGATTCCCCATTCTTATCCGTGTAGCGGAGTCCGAAGTAGTCCTTCTCATGGATACCGAGTGACTTACACACCTACTCGCGACAATGCAGTATTGAATCGAGTATCCTCGGTTACACACACCGTACCTTATCGAGGCACTCCGAACCGGCGGCCTTTTTCGACAGAACCACTTCTTGATCAACGGAGTCTAGCCTCCGCACAATGCAGGTTTTGGCAGGTATGCTCACCGTAGGTCGGCACGTCATCGTTACGATCGTACAACACGATTGTATTTCGAAAAGGATATGAACGGAAGAATTTATATACGCGCCCGGGCTATGGCTTCGCCCGCGGCATGCGCGGGCCGCCGCAACATAATTAAATATGCACGATCTGAACACCTATGCAGGTCGAAAAATCCTGATGTGAGCGGGGACGTTGACGGACCGCGATCTTGCAATACGTCCCTCCCACGGCCATCTTGGTGAGTCTGCCTGGGTTGATGCAAACACAATCGTTTACCACCTGTTGATGGAAGAGATCAGATGTCACAAATGGAACAGGGTGATTTTATAAAAATGGTGGACACATTTAGAATATGTGATATGAAACATCTTAGTATCAAGGCTCCCCTAGGTAGAACTTCTTAAACATGTATTAAAATCATATCTCCATAGCTAGTACCAGTCTACTCCATTTCAATCTATTCATCACAACTTTGCACTGCCATATTCATCACAAATACCTATGCCTTCATCTGAAGCATTGCCCACATGTGAGATCAGTACCCTGCCCTCCCTCCACAAAGTCAACACACAATGCAGTCTCAGTCAAGGCAACACACACACCACACACACACTCACACACACACACACACACACACACACACACACACACACACACACACACACACACACACACACACACACAGGCACACTGCCAATTGACTACTGTTAGGTGATATGCATTCCAAACAGATAAATGACATGGGGTAGCACGTCACTTAAGACTTAAGAGTCTCACAATTCAATGTGAAATACAAGACGTCTACTTCTCATGCCTTTTGCATTGGATGCTTATATAAGACATGCTAACCACTGGTAATTATTCCCAAGAGAGACACAATTTATACCTTAGCAAATGGTTTAAGGTCCGATGGGAGAAACAGAATATCAGGTTTGACTGACAACTCTGCACCATGGTCATCTGCGCGGTCCATGTTCACACATGAGTGGTCAGTGTCATTTTCCATGTTACTGTGTTGGGTCTCACGTAGGAAGGTTGGTTGAAGTGGGTAATAGCTGGTAATGGCAGATCATTGAACTCTTTAACACATGCACACACACACACACACACACACACACACCTTTGTTGTTTGAGGATATGGCCAACAAGTGCAGCCATTCTGTCTGCAGGTGCACTATGGAACAATAAGGGATGGAAGAGAGGAGGCAGGAGAGAGGGGAGGAAGAAAAGAGGGAGAGGAGGGAGAGGAGGGAGGAGAGGGAGAGAAGGGAGGAGAGGGAGAGGAGGGAGGAGAGGGAGAGGAGGGAGGAGAGGGAGGAGAGGGAGAGGAGGGAGGAGAGGGAGAGGAGGGAGGAGAGGGAGAGAAGGGAGGAGAGGGAGAGGAGGGAGGAGAGGGAGAGAAGGGAGGAGAGGGAGAGGAGGGAGGAGAGGGAGAGGAGGGAGGAGAGGAGGGGGGAGGGAGGAGAGGAGGGGGGAGGGAGAGGAGGGGGAGGGAGGAGAGGAGGGGAGGAGAGGAGGGGGGAGGGAGGAGAGGAGGGGAGGAGAGGAGGGGGGAGGGAGGAGAGGAAGGGGGAGGGAGGAGAGGGGGGAGGGAGGAGAGGAGGGGGAGGGAGGAGGAAAGGTATGAGCGTGGGAAAGAGCAGCCAGATAAAGTGGGAAGCATCTAAAAAAAAGGACATGACTACACACCCTTTGAACAGGGTGCGTGCTGACAGGTGGAAGAGTACATCTGTTGTGGTGATCCCAACACACAGCCCATTGACAGTAAGGGTTGCAGGATCAGATACCATATGAAAGCCCTGTAGATAAAGAGAGGTCACACACAAAACACATAACCAATGTGACTGCATACAGTTATAGCTGACTGGAAGGGGGGCTGAGGGTAGACAGGATACTGGTGGTGTGCATCTTTTAGAGATGGTAGCATTATGACACTTGTCTTGGTTCTAGCAAGGTAAGTTGAACATTGACAGCAGACGAAACTATATCAAAAGTGCTAACTGTTTAACGCAGTCTGCCAGTGTCTTTTGAACCTTATCCTTGAATATGTCTTCAAATGTCACATCCAAGTTACCGTCCTATTCAGCAGTGGGTGCGCATGTGTGGGTGCATGGGCGGGTGCACATGCTTGTATTACGTTGTCATCCAACATAATGACATCATCACCTTCAACAGGTCATGAGTGAGATCCACAAACGGCCCACACTGAAATGAATGACAAGATAGAAAAACATCAACACATTAAACTGCTCAAAGATAGCTTACAACACATGCATCACACACTCACACCTACACCCACCCAAACACACCAGAACAAGAACATCCGGTCTTTCAGACATTATGACTTGCACCAGCTCCTGGAGTGGTTCCATCTCAAGGTTCTCTGATGTAGTGTAGGGACCAGCTGCCACTATCATAGTGAACTCTGCAATAAGGAGAAAAGACGTCAGTTTGAAGAGGCCAGGCTCCAACGGCAGGAAGGCGGGGCCACAATGTGCAAGGAGGGTGTGGCTCCAACGGCAGGAAGGCGGGGCCACAATATGCAAGGAGGGTGTGGCTCCAACAAAGGGAGTAATGTGACAGCTACCTGGTACGTCATATCTTCTCTGCGGCGCAGGAGGTGGGGTGCCCTGGGAGAGCACAACACACACACACACACACACACACACACCACACACACACACTCAATGCTCCTTCCTATACCATCGAGTGCTGTATACCTCATAAATGGTCGAGGGTATGATCACACCACTGTACATATTCACACCCTCCACAGCCACCACCTTTGGGTACACAAAAGACAGTCTCTCCTTTTGTTTGGTGGATGATACCATTGTCTTACCTGACCAGGGAACAGGGAGCATGTTATTGAATCCGGTAAGTCCATCCTCACGGTACAGCCTCTGTTTCTGTAGGACCTGGTAGGACCATCCAACAGGCAAGATTTGGCATTCAACTGACCCTCCCCTTCACACATAATACGTCCAACATACACAGCAGGGTCCTGTAGTGGGAAAGGCAAAGGTATGTCATGTGTTGTGTGTGTGTGTGTGTACCTCTGAGGGCATGGACAATGGTTGCTGTCTGTCTGAAATGCCATGAGCTTTGCATATTGCCGTGCCTAGTGATCCTATTCTGTCAACGACAGCTGAGACAGACACACAACATGTTAAAACATACACACATGTAACAAACACACGCACACAGAGACGCTTCAACGTATCTGAACGCACACACAGTTGTGTATCTTATACACACACTCAGTGATAACAAAGACCATGCAGTGGGCGGGGCAACGTACCCAAGGCTTTCTCTGATACCTTCTGAAACATATATTTGTATGGACCTTTGACAGCACACTCAGAATCGTAATAAGCAATGGAGTTGACCACACCTCCACCCTTCCAGACGGCAGGGATGGCGCCTTCGTTTAGCACACACATCACATGACCTGCATTCTGCCTCTGAGAATACTTCACACCTGGTGTACCTGGTAGGTAGCTATGGGAACATCAAAGTGTGAGTGAGGGAGAGGGAGGGGAAGGGAACCTACAACCTTGCACTGCTTCCAGCAATGGAGCCATGCGACGATGGAGAGCTGATGTGTGATACACCACTGGCTGTGTGCCTAGTCTTGGACGTTGGTGTGGTGGGTGTGGTTTCTTCAAGTACCCTCTTTCCCTACAAAGACAATGTGAGGTGTGTGGATATGTGGAGGTGTGAGTGTGAGGTGTGCAGTGTGTGGGTGTGTGCAGTGTGTTGGTGTGAGGAACTGTGAAGACAAGGAGGATAGGTTGCTGGACAAGAAATGAGGTGTTTACAGGATGGGGAGGGGGGTATGTCTGGTGGGAGGGGGATGAGGGGAAGAAGGTGGATGTGTTGTGATGTTACCAGTCTCTTCTTTTCTTCTTCATTTGAGGCATATGCTCCAAAGATGGTATCCACATCGACATCTGTAGATATTCTATTTCATGCATGTTGTATGTATGTATGTAATGTATGTATGTATGTATGTATGTATGTATGTATGTATGTATGTATGTATGTATGTATGCATGTATGTATGCATGTACGTAATGTATGCATGTATGTATGTATGTATGTATGTAATGTATGTATGTATGTATGCATGTATGTATGTATGTATGCATGTATGTATGTATATGTGTGTATTTGCATGTCAATGTATGTGAGTAAGTGGGTGCATACAAGACGTGCTTACATGTGTGAAATGTCTTGCGTTTTAGATACAGTCCTGTTCCGACTAACGGGGGTGTGGTTGGCTTGGTGTCGGACCTTAGCTTTCGCTTCAAGCTTCGCGTGGTGTTGGACATATTAGCAACACAACAATAAGCATCACACGACGCCTCACTTGTGATTCCCATTTCTCCAGGCCCTCTTCCGTGACTTCTTGGAAACCACCGTGTTGCAGGGCAAATGCCGCCCATTCGTTATAAAGCGAATCAGATTCAAGCGAGAATTTAGTGCGAATCTCTCGGACTGCAACGCAAATCGATTACACAATAAGAAGGTTTATCTCTCCTACCTTTATGAAATAGGTTCGCTTTTATGTCGAATCCAACTGCTTCGAATTCCCTGACCAATTCAACGTCCGACATTTCTTATTTCCCGCTCGAGGCGAGGAAAAATAAAAAGGCGCACGCGCGCCAATGTTGTCAAAATTTCATTTCCAGATAATTTAGAAGAACGTGGTATCATGTTGACGTGTATCAGGCCCTGTGTTCGTGGCACTCCATTGACAATATTCGAGGTACAGAGCACACGGAGCCTTGCTAGGCACATTACCTCAGCAGCGCTTCAGCCGCCGTGTGCCTTGCCGAATCTCTCGCTGCTCCACAAGTACCCACCGTACATTACGGGACACTCCACACATCCGCAAATCGTCAGATGCACTTTCTTCTCCACTAACATTGAAGATGCCCCGAAAGACCCAGAGCCCAAATCTTACTTGCAAAAAGTTAAGAGAGTATTAAAAGAGTATGGTACAGTTGCGGTCGTATTTCATACTGCGATATCTCTTTTCTCATTCGGCACGTGCTATCTGCTAGTGAAACAGTAAGGCTATTAAGAGTTCCCTATTTTACAGTTATTCACCGCACTGTGTACATTCATAGCGGACTGGACGTGGATAGAGTACTGGACTACTTCAACATCCACTCCCATCCTGCCGCGAAGGGAGCTTCTACCGCGGCAATCGCCTATCTTCTCCACAAGGTGTTCCTTCCCGTAAGGGCTACTACCACTATCGTGTGTGCGCCCCTCATTGTGAAGCAACTAAGAGCCAAAGGATGGATGAAACAGGTTCCAAACTCGCCGAGATAAACTGCTCGACTGCTGTGTCATCGATGTTTTTTTTTTCTTTTCCTATCATGTAAGGCGAGTCAATCCGTGTAACAAATAAATGCTGAATTGAATATTAGGCCTATATGTAGTCCACCTCAGTAGGCGTTGCTACCATGAGTACATGGCACATGGTATTACCTTGTTATTCTAAAGTACAAGTACGAAATTGATTATTTTGAACTACTATTAATTGGATCGAATGGCATTCGACGCCGAAAAACTCGCGTCTCTGGAGCGGGTAGACTTGAGTCGAAAAGGGGCCGTCGATGAGGCAATTGTACCTCTAATCGGCCACATCAATTCCTTGGAGACGTGTTACACCACTAGTTCTTGCTCTGGTCGGATCGCCATCTACTGCCAGGTGAGTGCTAAATAGATGCTGTGGTGCAGTGTGAGATTTAATAGAAATACAGGATCCTAAAAACCTCAAGAAAGGTTGTCGCTGGATTCTTGTGTCTCACGTGCCGTTGAAGGCCCTGGAAATAGTGAGTAATAACTCTAATTAATACGCACCCGCATTCACCGCCCCACCTTCTTTTAAGTGGTCCCTACTAAACGCTCCTGGATTACCGCCGGACGGATATGTTTTCTTCAAATTTGAGCCGTTTATACTCCATATGATGTGCAAGTCGTTGGAAACTGCGCAAGGCATGGTTGTTCCCCTCACTGCTTCTGCGAGAGCTGTGTCATGCCGAGGTGGTCTTTAGCTTCAGGTGGCTGTAAGCTGTGGGTTCAGAAATTCTGGTATTACCATTGGGAAAAGAGACCGAGTTATGTTGGTAAGCTTTGCAGATGGCAGTCGATCCACATAGTTGCTCAGCGGTGCACGTGACGAATTTCAGGCTGTTCGCAGCACCCACTCGCTAGAAGCTCCCGTTGCTTGCGGTGGAAAGGTTCTGGTTAATTTGGACGTAAGTAATGGCTGAAGTACTGCCTGTTCATCGTCACAGTCACGTGCATGTACACAGTACCTGAGCCACCTGGTGGAGCTGGCCAATGCAAAGATGGCGGAAAACTTGCAGCGGGTAGACAGGCAAGTCTTCCATCGTTCTTTACCAAACGCTTATGCATTGGTACCACAGGTTCATGCAACAGCTGACTGCTCCACAGGAGGTCCAGACCAGATGCCCAGAGAAATGTGGGAAAGCTGACAAGAGAGGCTTGAAGCAACCAAAGACATTTCCTGCCACTAAACAAGAGACTTTGAAAACAGCAGTTCCAGATGCTTACTTGCTTCTCTCAGATGACATTCTTCCTGATTTATTTTCTTAAATTATTTCAATTAAAAACACACATTGAATTTATTTGATGACATCACATCATCAATACAAACGAAAAAAAGTTTACATACAGAATGAAGATACATGTATATTTTAACACAACAGTATTCATGCACTGCTCTGTTCTTGTGGCTGGCAAGTTGGCTGAGGTAATTTGTCAGCATTCTCCAGGACCCAAGGGTGCTTTAGTACCTCTGTGAGTGATAGCCGTTTCTGAGGGTCATGCTTCAAAAGCTGAAAAATAGAAATGAGATGCATTCAAATATGTTGCTAGGTATGTATTTACACTGAAGTCATCTGGACAAAACCCAGGCTTCAGTTATTTACGTTTCAAATTCTGAGGGTCTACAAAACGATTGCAATACACTGAAACTTTTCATTACAAAAGTTATAGGACACTGACTTCTTAATTAGCAATGCTTTTCAATTCACTGTCATCATTTATTGTTTAACATGAGGTACCTTGGATATGAGGTCACGTGCTTCAGCCGAGACATGGCTCGGAAACTGTAAGTCGACCTTTTGTGTGTTGACAACACATTAGTTAAGTCCACGGGTGCATATGCTACAAGAATATACCTTAGAGATCCTCTTGTGAGTTTCTTCAGACGTGGGTGCTTCAAACGGGGGTTTCCCCACTAGAAACTCGTAGCACAGCACCCCAAGACCCCATAGATCGACCTTAATTGGAATGGCTTCTGGGTAACAGCTGGGACACGGGGACAGCTCATTGCACCGACCAACCTTCTCATCGTGTCTTCGATTCTCAACCATTTCAGGTGGGAGGTAGTCAAGTGTGCCACATAGTGTGGTACGCCTAAGGTGAGCAAAAATTGCACAGTGAGTAGAGCAGTAGGTGTGACACATCCCTTAGCTGTCACCTTGACGACGGAGCATGTACGGACCATCCAAAGTCAGCAATCTTCAGATCTCCCTAGTTTGACAAGCGAGTGGTGGGTGGAACCAGGGTAGAGTACTGATACCTACCTTCAAGCTGACTAGGAGGTTTTCCGGCTTGATATCACGGTGAATAACTTTTTTTGAATGGCAGTACATCAGGGCATCAGCCAACTGGGCTATGTACTGAACAATATTATATGAAACACAGCTGTTACACGCATGTGTATGTATATTGTGAGTGTGTGTGTGTGTGTGTGTGTGTGTGTGTGTGTGTGTGTGCGTGTGTGTGTGTGTGTGTGTTGTGTGTGTGCATATGTATGGGTGCACATTACGTGTATGTGTGTGTGTGTGTTGTGTGTGACTTACTGTTGCAGAACGCTTTTCGGTGAACTTGGTCTCTTTCTGTAGTTGCTTGTACAGTTCTCCTTGAGGAGCGTACTCCAGGATAAGGTAGACACGTATGCTGTCATAAAAATACCCGTACAGTCTCAGAATGTTTGGGTGTCTATAAGAAGATGACCTAGGTGTTACCATGGTGAGGGTGATGAATGAACATGCTCACCTCAAGTGAGACTGGATTTCGATTTCTCGCCGTAACTGGTGCTCAACTTGTGCTTTCTGCAATTGAGACTTGAAAAGGACCTTTTGAAAAATAAGTCAAGATGGACATACAGATTATTGATCACACAATCTGATCACTACTGCATACCTTTAGAGCAACTACAAATTTAGTCTTCTTTTCTCGGGCTAAATAAACACTTCCAAACTTTCCTATCAAGCAAGAGCAGGTCTTAAATGATTATTTCATCACATCAGTGCTGACCTCTGCCGAGTGGTTTTCCAATGTCAAAGTCATCCAGCGACCACCTCTTCTTTCTGTACAAAGAGAAGTGAAGTCATTATAGACCTCTCAGTATTAATTGCATACTCTGCTCCTGAATCGTCTGTTTTGGCGTCATCACCACCGAATGCAGCTGCAGTAGTACTTGTAGCAGTGGTACTGGCTTGGCTCTGTCCATCTATATCTGCTAATGGCCGCGGTACTGCACCGAACAAGACCTGAACGGGGGGGGGGGGGGGGAGATAAGGTGAGATGGAAGACGGAAGAGGAGATGCAGCATGGACGTCGATTGATTTTATAAGGTTACCTTGACGGGCTGCTTAGTCTCAGTACCATAATCGCATTTTTGTGGAAGAGCTGTAGCGATATGCGCCATATCTGGTTGACCCTCTTGGGTTGGGACATTCTCTTTATCAACGCTGCTGAGCTTAAGTTCCTTTACCTTCGTATTTAACATTATTATTATAGCAGTAGAACGCTTTTTGGTATCCGTAGCCTTACTTGAGTAGTCAGGTTCCTGATACTGGAAGGGTGGCGGTCCATCGTACACAAACACGAAATTTTTGAATAGAACCCTTAACACTTATTACGCATGCGCAAAAGTGCGGTTCCACACACGCAACTGTCTAGGTATGGCGGAAACTTTTGACGCGACTAGAAC
The DNA here is from genome assembly GCA_963681505.1 of Eunapius fragilis. Lineage (NCBI taxonomy): Eukaryota > Metazoa > Porifera > Demospongiae > Spongillida > Spongillidae > Eunapius > Eunapius fragilis. Next base: position 579,644 of record OY811984.1, on the reverse strand, counting down.
TCCGGAAAGCTTTGAAGATAAGCTTACAGCCGACATTGCGGATGGAGACGATGACAACGCTCTTCTCGATACCGTTTTGGGCGATGTTTCCACGCATGACGACCAGGACCGAGAACTTAATATTTTAGACCAAGATGAAGGCAGCGGTGAGCAGGCAGAAGATCCGGTACGAAGCTCCGATACATATTAGGAGACAATACCGCTAATAAAGGGACGTTCTTTTAGGAAATCGAAGCTATCAGACAAAGGGTGAAGGAAATGGAAGAGGAGGCCGAGAAGCTTAAGGAGATGCAGGGAGAGGTGGATAAACAGATAATGTCTAGCAAGCAAAGTTAGCCTTGTCGGGGTCTCCGTTATAACGATTCAGCAACTGTGGTGATTTTTTTTTTTTTCTTTTCCAGATTTTCCTACAATAGAGGAGAAGATGGAAATGGATACCAGATCAGTATATGTCGGAAACGTAAGGCGTACTCCGTTTTGCTTGTTCAAATGGGCACACAACCCACGTATACTCATCAGGTTGATTACCATGCCACTGCTGAGGAACTAGGCCAACATTTCAACAGCTGTGGTGCCATTAACCGTGTCACAATTCTTTGCGATAAGTACACAGGACACCCAAAGGGGTAAGAGATAGGAGAGAAGGGTTTCTCCTGTGACGTCCATGACTAACATGACCCTCCACAGGTACGCCTATGTGGAGTTCACTGATAAGGACTCTATACCAAATGCTCAAGCATTGGATGAATCTCTATTCAAGGGCCGTCAGATTAAGGTTAGTATCACTTAGTTTTGTGTGTGTGTGTGTGTGTGTGTGTGTGTGTGTGTGTCCCCCTAGGCTATAGTGTGACTTTGTTGTTTAGCGTTCTGTTTATTTTTTACCCTGACAGGTTGTTGCTAAGCGAACAAACAAGCCTGGTTTTTCAACCACCAACAGAGGGGCCACAAGGCCTATGCGACGGGGGAGAGGAGGTTTCAGAGGGGCCGGAGCAAGTGGCTTCTTTCCTTATATGGCAGCCATCCCCATGCCCTACTTCTATCGTGGAGGCCGGGGGCGAGGCTTCAGGTACGTCAATAAACCCTTCCTCCCCCAAAATCCTGTTTCACATGGTTTGTTTGTTGTTAATGCTGGTCTTAAGCAATAGTTTTCATTGATGCATTGTCATTTACAGGGGAAGGGCAAGAAGCAACTGGTATGCCCCTTACTGACAGAACACATATAGAATGTCTGCACACATGCTCACCATTGTTTGAACCATACTGCACTGCATCATTGTCATGTTCAGAAAAAAAAAGAAAGAAAAAAAAAAATTTTGTGTTTGTTAGTGTGTTTGTACATGCCCCTGCCACCTTGAATCGGGATTTTTAAGTGGGAAAACATGGCAAGAAAAGAGAAACGGCCAAAAAAAAAAAAAGAAAAGAAAAAGAAACATCAAAAAAAAAAAAAGAAAAGAAAAAGAGGGAAAAAATGGAACAAGAAAAAGATGACAAGATGAAGGATTTGGGAGGGAAAAAAAGTCCCCACCCCTTTTTGGTTGACAGTTGTGTTGGGTTGGTTGGTCCACAATTTGGTGTTCATGCATAATGTCTTCTCTTTCTTTTTTACTGAGCTTCTCTGATATCAGGATCATCCAGCTGTTGATGTGCAACCTTCGTACAAGCTGTGTCCCCTCTGTACAACTTACCATGTGTGTACTCAACATCTTTTTGTTTGTAGATAAAATATTAAAGTTTCATAATTTATATACATATATTACTAACATACAACCCCTCACAACTGAAACAGAAATTGTTCTGTAGTGTTAACAGCAAGACATGCTTGCTATTCTCCTCTTGAATGCTTCCAATTCTTCCTTTATGGGCTGTGGAAGTTGGCCTGGCAGCTGGTCATTGAAATACTTCTCCAGGCTCCCCGCTTCCGCCTTCAGTTCATCCTTACACAACTTGAACGCGGCTTCCATATCAACTGGGTCCTTGAGGCCTGCAGTGTTGATGCTTCCTGGCTTGGGCAACAGTCCAATGGGAGAAGGTACTGCCACATCCTGACCGTCACAGCGACGAAGGATCCAGTCGAGGACACGGGAGTTGTCTCCAAATCCAGGCCACAAGAATTGCCCCTCCCAGTTCTTGCGGAACCAGTTGACGTGGAATATCTTAGGCAGCTGGATACCAGGCCTGCACTCCAAGCTCAGCCAGTGGCCAAGGTACTGTGCAAAGCTGTACCCGAAGAAAGGCCTCATGGCAAAGGGATCGTGCATGATCTGTTTGCCTTGGTGCTCGGCCGCTGCTGTGCTCTCTGACCTCATAGAAGCCCCGACAAACACGCCGTGCCTCCAGTTGAAGGCTTCGTACACCAGTGGTATCGTGGTCGGTCTACGTCCTCCAAATAGGATGGCATCAATTGGAACTCCCTCCGGATCTTCCCACTGCGGATCCATGGCAGGACAATTTTTAGCCGGAACGCAGAACCTGGAGTTAGGATGGGCAGCAGCTGTCTTTGAGCCATAGGTCCATGGCTTGCCCTTCCAGTCAGTAATGGAGACCTTTGTAAAATCGATCTCCTTCTCCAGCCCTTCCCAGTACACACTGCCATCACTGGTCTCAGCCACGTTGGTAAAGATAGTGTCCTTGTATATGGACGCCATGGCAATGGAGTTTGTCTTGTTGCTGGTCCCTGGAGCCACGCCAAAGAAGCCTGCCTCTGGGTTGATGGCCCTCAGACGCCCCTTGCTGTCAAACTTCATCCAGGCAATGTCATCTCCCACACACTCTGCCTTCCAACCAGGTAGTGTTGGCTTGATCATGGCTAGGTTGGTCTTCCCACATGCACTGGGGAACGCTGCTACTACGTACTTCTTGACTCCTTGTGGGTTTGTGAGTCCCAGAATCTGGAAGGACAATAACTGACGTCAAGGGAAGAGTATCTCCAAATAATGCACACCACTTACCAGGGTATGCTCAGCGAGCCACCCTTCTTTCTTGCCCAGGATGGACGCTATCCTCAATGCCACACACTTCTTGCCAAGAAGGGAGTTGCCCCCGTACCCGCTACCAAACGACTTGATCTCGTTTCTCTCTGGGAAGTGTGCAATGGCCACTTTTGAAGGATTACAAGGCCAATGGATGTCGGCTTCCCCGTTGGGAAGAGGGTATCCAACAGAGTGGAGGCATTTGATGAACTCCCCGTTGCCCAGGGTGTCCAGGACGTTCTTCCCCATGCGCGTCATGATATGCATGCTAGCCACCACATACTCAGAGTCAGTCAGTTGTATGCCAATCTTTGATAGAGGGGAGCCAACAGGTCCCATGCAGAAAGGTATGACATACATGGTGCGTCCTAAAAATGGAGGGGGGGGGGGGGGGGGGAATAAGGGGGAAATGTGCTCTGAGGCAGTTCTTACATAAGAAAGTTACATTGTGTGCCTCAACTTAAATTGAGTACATTGTACATCCGTGACACCCCCCCCCCCCCCCCCCCCCCTGTTCAGATAAGTCAGCAGTTTGTCTTGTTAGAAGTTAGCCAACACTACTAAGAAAACTTTAAAACCTCCATCAAGAACAACAGTACCCTATAGGCTGATGTGTGTGTGTGTGTGTGTGTGTGTGTGTGTGTGTGTGTGTGTGTGTGTGTGTGTATGCACTAAAAAAATTAGCAACAATTTAATTTATTTGGCCAAACGTCCGCTTGCAGGCGTTCGGTTGTCAATGGATGTACACCAAATCGATCGATGTATGCTGTTATGGGTCGCGTGATTTTTCTGTTACCTGTCATGCATCCGTGAAACTTGTGACCCAACTCTTCGTCCATCACACCAGGAGCTTTCCAATTTCCAAGCGTTCCCTCTACTCCCGTTCTCGGAATTGGCACCGCATCCTCCTTCCGCTCCGTGCACACGTACGTCTTGCTTTCTACTCTTGCCACATCCGCTGGGTCGGTTCTCGCCAGATAACTACCAAAAAAGAGGGGGGGAGGGGGGGGGGTGTGTGTGTATATATCAGGGAATTGAGAATATCTCTCTCCGGATAGAAGAGAAATAGGCTGACCAGTTTTCGTATTTATCTAGCTTTGTGAGGCGACCGTCCCTGATTAGCCTCGTCACGAATGCCTGGTTCTCCCTCTCCGATCCGTCACATACGTATACATTGTCAGGTCGACACAATCTCACGTTATCGTCAACAAATTTCTGTATCGCTGGTGTTAAGCTCTTCACGTTGATGTTAGAGGTCAGCGATCGTTGAAACTGTCGAAAACCATTTTTCCCTGCCAGGCAAGGCAACCTAGACGACCGAGAGAAAAACATCAACAACTTAGCAATTCTCTTCGTCTCCTAACCGTGAAACGAACACTCGCATCATTTTCGCCAAACAAAGGGGTGTGGAAGAGGCGAGGCAACCAATTACGTCATATGGTGTGACCCTTCCTCCTGTGCGTCATGAACCTTTGACCTTTATTGCCTCACGTGACAATTAAACCTTTGGGTGTAAAGGTCGAGGCTTTATAAAGCAATACAGCTGCAATTCTCCAGATTTGTATTACATTTGTTGTGCGACACAGTTGGTCGGAAAAACTGAAAGTAAGGGTACAGTGCTTAACTGCCTTGCTATTATTGGATTATTTTATCCTACAGAATGACTTCTACTCTCACTTTGGCCGACTTGAAACCCAAAGTTCGCTCGTTTGTCGAGGAGTACGTCGCGCTCATGAAGCCAGATAGGGTGTACATTTGCGATGGAAGCGAAGAAGAAGACCAAGCGCTCAAGCAGCAGATGGTGGACATTGGGCGTGTGTACCGCCTTCCAAAATACGAAAACTGGTGAGTTTAACGTCGTGTGTTTATGCCACGGCTCGCTTTTCAGTGTGCATCACTCGTTGCAGCGTTCTCGCGCATACGAAGAAGGCTGACGTTGCGAGGGTGGAGAAGTGCACGTTCATTTGCACTCAGAAGAAAGAAGATGCCGTTCCAGAGCCTAAGCCAGGGGCCCAATCGAAGCTCGGTAACTGGAAAGCTGTTGCCGAAGCGGACGCTGACCTTCAGAAGAAGTTCGATGGCTGCATGAAAGGTATGCAGCCCTAACCCATGTGGAAAAAAGGTCACGGGGTGAATAGTGTGACGTCACGAGGTTTCCTGTTATTCTTTTTTTTTTGTAGGTCGAACAATGTACGTGCTTTCCTACAGCATGGGACCCGTTGGGTCACCTTTCTCCAAGATTGGCATTCAGTTGACTGACTCCAACTACGTTGTGTGCTGCATGCGCATCATGACACGTATGGGGAAGATTGTCCTGGACACACTGGGTGATGGAGAGTTTGTCAAGTGCCTTCATTCTGTGGGGCAGCCTCTTTCCCCAGGCCAGACAGATGACCCCTGGCCTTGCAATCCTGAAAACATCACCATCTGTCACTTCCCGGAGAGAAATGAGATCAAGTCCTATGGCAGTGGTTATGGTGGGAACTCCTTGCTTGGAAAGAAGTGTTTTGCTCTGAGGATAGCTTGTAATTTGGCACGACGTGAAGGCTGGCTTGCTGAGCACATGCTGGTGAGTGAATGAGTGGTGCTACCTAGCGTGTTTGTATTTAGTTTTTAAGTTTCAATTTCTATTTTGGAACCAGATCCTAGGCATCACCAACCCACAGGGGGTTAAGAAGTACATATGTGGGGCTTTCCCTAGTCAGTGTGGAAAAACCAACCTTGCGATGATAACGCCTACGCTGCCTGGTTGGAAGGCAGAGTGTGTGGGAGACGACATAGCCTGGCTGAGGTTTGGTGCTGATGGTCGTCTCTGGGCAGTTAACCCCGAGTGTGGTCTGTTCGGTGTCGCCACGGGGACAAACATCAAGTCCAACCCAAATGCCATGGAAGCCATCTTCAAGAACACCATTTATGCCAATGTTGGCATGACTAGTGATGGAGGTGTGTTCTGGGAGGGTTTGGAGCATGAGGTATCTCCTGATGTCAAAATAACCTCTTGGCTCGGGGAGGAGAACTGGAGTGCCAGCAAGCACACAGGCCCCGCTGCCCACCCCAACTCCCGATTCTGCACTCCAACTAGGCAGGTGCCCCACCTGGACCCAAGGTGGGAGGAGCCCAATGGAGTCCCAATTGATGCCATCCTCTTTGGAGGACGCAGACCGGCCATCATCCCGCTGGTGTTTGAAACCTACTCGTGGGAGCACGCTGTATTTGTCGGCCTATGCATGCGCTCTCAGGCAACTGAAGCTGCCGCAGATCACCACGGAAAGGTGCTCCTCAATGACCCCTTTGCCATGAGACCCTTCTTTGGATACAACTTTTCCAAATACATGGAGCACTGGCTGGAGATTGGTAGCCGTCCTGGTGCCAAGCTTCCCAAAGTTTTCCATATCAACTGGTTCCGAGAAGATGAGAAGGGACACTACATCTGGCCTGGTTTTGGAGACAACTGCCGTGTCCTTGATTGGATCCTTCGTCGCTGTGATGGAGAGGATAATGCAACTGACATGCCAATTGGTAGGATCCCTAAACCCAACACCATCAATATTGAAGGGTTGGGCAAGATGGATATGGACCATCTTTTTGACATGAGCAAGACACAGCTTGAGCATGAGGTAAAGGATATGGAGGACTTCTTCGCTGAGCAGCTTCCAGGTCAGCTCCCAGGTCCTGTTCTGAAGGAGCTACAGAACTTGAAGGACAGAATTGCCAAGATGTGAAAGAGACATGTTGATAGATTGCACTTTAAAATAGTCCTAGGACAGATGGTGTATTTAAAATTTGGTAGCTCTCATTGTGTGTACTGTACCCTGCATTGTTTGGTTATCTTAGTGATCAGTATTAGAACTCAAAAATGACAGACAATGACCCAGAGTTTTAAACAATGCCATCATTCAGTTTAAAAAAAGGACGTCTGCTTTTCAAGGAACACCAACTGGTCTACCAGGAAGCAGTCGCGTGTGTTGCTCACTATCTTCCTAAGCTCAGTCATCAGGACATCTTCATTGATAGCAACACCACCACTACGTGCACACTTCATACATTCATACACTCTCTGGAAGTTCTCAGGTCCATAAATTTGCTGACATTGTCTGTATGATCATCAAGGACGAAACAATAACCATAATATTATCACATTAATAACCACTTAAAGAAAGGATACATCCGCAATAGATGGATCCTCTTCTCCCTGGCAAGGGGTGTAAATGGTGAGATGTCTTCATGGCAAGTGAGCTGTGTTGGTTCCACAGCCATTTCAACAGGGGCTGGTGAATAGGCAACAATGTGACACCTCAAGGTACCACCTCCTGTACAATACCTTGCATGTCAAGGGCATCGTTAATGCATCCCAGAAAGGCCTCCAAGTCATCCTGAAGTGAGGTGGAGCAGGAGAGGACGGAGTAGCAGGAGGTTCAGATTACTAAGGATTATTAGCGTGCCTGACCTCTGATTCTGAACAGCTGGAGTCTGCCTCTGCCTCAAAGTCATCAAACTGTGTAATAGGAGGTTATGAATTTGGCCCGCCCACAACCCAAACACCCCCACCTGTGAATAATGAGTCTCCGCCAACATTGGGTCATCTGGAATGTCACCTTAGAGGTCAAAGGTGAAACAATTTTAAGGAAAAACACAAATATTGATGGTCAATTACTCAACATCAGACAGAGGGTACAATTACAAGGCTTACCACTGCTCATTGGTGATGGTTCAACTGCTGCTGTGGGCTTTGAAGGGAAACAACCTTGATATTTGCAGGTGTTGTATGAAGCCTTACCTGCGGGGGTGAAGGAGGCCGCAACTGTATTCTAGGTTGCGACACATCCATGTCTGACACAGTGTTATCAGAGACAGTGGACGATAAGTCAGCATTCCTGAACACATCAGGGTGTTCTTCCACCCATGGAGGTACCACCTTGCACTGCAATAGGAGGATGGTGGGGAAGGATCCATTAGAGAGCACAAGTTTAAACACACTAACTTCTCTCTTTAAACACACTAACTTCTCTCTTCTTCTTATCGTGGTAGCGCTGTTTGCTTTCTGAGTAGTTCTTGGCAGCTAGTCTCTTTCTGTCTTCAGCTTCCTGGTCAGCCATCTTCTGTTTTCTCAGCTGCATCTTCTGCCTGCCCAAACCACAAGGTCAAAGGTCAAAATAATGTTAAAGTTGTCTAGTGTCAACATGCCTTGGACTAAGGACTCTGCCATCGTCTTCCTCCATTGGTGCCAGCTGCTTCTTTCTCACTGGACTCCTACAAAACAAGACAAGTCCTTCAATCCACCTGCACACACCTTGTGTGCATGTGTGTGTGCACGTATGAGGTAGGTGTGTGTGTGTGCACATGTGAGCATATGTGTGTGCATGTATAGGCCGCACACACCTACCTACACACATATGCTCACACACATGCTCATACGTTACCTATACACACATGCTCACATGTGCACACACACATGCTCACACATGCACACACATGCTCACACATGCACACACACATGCTCACATGTGCACACATACACATGCACACACGCATGCTCACACATGCACACACACATGCTCACACATGCACACACATGCTCACACATGCACACACATGCTCACACATGCACACACACATGCTCACATGTGCACACATACACATGCTCACACACACACATGCACACACACACATGTGCACACACACATGCTCACACATGCACACACACACATGCACACACACACATGCACACACATGATCACACATGCACACACTCACAAAGCCCTGGCAATTGCTTCCGCTTCTTCTTCTGCCTTGGACGTGCTAGTGAGCTTCATCAACACCTTTTGACTAAGACCCTAAGAAAGATAGGAATGGGAATGAGACCCTAAAAACTACATTGTTATGCTCTAACTTTTAGTGAAGGTAAGAGTGTTTGGCATTTCATTTAGGATATGTGTGCATATATGTGATGTGGGTATGTGTATGTGTGTACATGTATGCACGTGTGTGTGTGTGTGTGTGTGTGTGTGTGTGTGTGTGTGTGTGTGTGTGTGTGTGTGTGCATCTAGGCCACAACATCTCTTTGCAACTTCCATTGACCCTGCTGTTGCGCGGGTGGCAAGTGAACCTTTCTGCAATACAGTATTTATGTTACACATTAAAGTTTATTCGCAGAGTGTATGCGTGTGTGGTGTATGTACGTATGTATGTGTGTGTGTGTGTGTGTGTGTGCATGCATGCGTTGTATGCATGTATGTGTGTGTGTGTGTGCATGCATGCATGCGTTGTATGCATGTATGTGTGTGGTGTGGTGTGTGTGCGTTAGAAGGCTTATAAAATTCTCTATAGACATAGAGTATCATAGAATAGTGTCACCTACAGAGGTCACAAAACCATAATACAGACAAGTGGAGAGAACATATGACAGCTCTAATACGGACATGTACATGTACGTGCATTATATGTATGCTAGTGTGTTCAATATGACAAAATGTGTTATGGATCGTTGGGAACTCAACGCACATGTTTTGTTATATTCTAAGAGAGATACTGAGGTCCTCTACAACTTCTTTCTTATGCACTGGAAATTGGAGTTACAGTGGCCTGAATTTTTAATTATGCGTACTTTCAATTGCACACGTCAAACTTTGATGCTCCTTCAAATATTATAATATCACATTAGGGTCCCTTTGTCACGGCAACTAGCACACATAAACACACATAACATTACGTACACGCATACCTCCAGGTGGCTATGTACGTAACTGTCCTGAAGAATCTCCACCGCTGTAGGCCGCTTGCTTGGGTCCTTGCTCATCAGTCTGTCATAACGTTAGTACTTAGCAACTGCTCTAAAAAATAAAATTGGCCTACACTTCGCCCTAACCTTGCAAAGAGGGCCCTCAGGTGAGGATTGAAGTGATCGGGTAGCTGAGGAGGTTCCCCTTCTACAATCTTGTACATGATAGCCATGATGTTCTAAAGCAAGACAACGAAAATACCATTACATAATACAATATCCCTCCCTCCCTCTCCTTTCTCTCTCCCTCCCCTCCCTCCCCCTCTTCATCCCTTCCCTCCCTCAATGCTCACCTGCCCTTGGAATGCATGCTGGAGTGTACAAAGCTCATACAACACTGCTCCAAGGGACCTAGGTGAAAGGAGACATTCCCACAATCACACAAGGCACAAGGCATCCCTGTGATTTACCATATATCAGATTTAATGTTGTAGCCATCATGCTTAAGGACTTCAGGGCTCATGTAGTAAGGGGTACCAGTGAAGGTGGAGGCAAGATCTGATGTTCCCATCAGTATGCGGGATATGCCAAAGTCACCTGAGGATGGTGAGGGTTAGTGTAGCACCCTTTATCAATGGTGAGGGTTAGTGTAGCACCCTTTATCAATGGTGAGGGTTAGTGTAGCACCCTTTATCAATGGTGAGGGTTAGTGTAGCACCCTTTATCAATGGTGAGGGTTAGTGTAGCACCCTTTATCAATGGTGAGGGTTAGTGTAGCACTCTTTATCAATGGTGAGGGTTAGCGAAGTACCTTAGCACCCTTTACCACTTGTAAAACAGAGCATGATGGATATTATGACATACCTAACTTGATCAAGTTATTCTTGAGAAAAATATTACTGGTCTTTAGATCTCGATGCAGGATACGCCTAAAGAGAGTTATTTAAATTGGATCCATATTCTCTGTGACTGTACCTCTCATGAATATACTTAATAGCAGTAGAAAGTTGAATAAACCAGTCCAAAATAAGTGACTCAGAGAAACTCTTGCCGGCTTCACTCCGCTGCTTAATCTTTTGATTAAGGTCTCCACCCTAAAAACATATGCACACTGGGTACACTACTGCACACTGGGTACACTACTGTACACTGGGTACACTACTGTACACTGGGTACACTACTGTACACTGGGTACACTACTGTACACTGGGTACACTACTGTACACTGGGTACACTACTGTACACTGGGTACACTACTGTACACTGGGTACACTACTGCACACTGGGTACACTACTGCACACTGGGTACACTACTGCACACTGGGTACACTACTGCACACTGGGTACACTACTGTACACTGGGTACACTACTGTACACTGGGTACACTACTGTACACTGGGTACACTACTGTACACTGGGTACACTACTGCACACTGGGTACACTACTGCACACTGGGTACACTACTGTACACTGGGTACACTACTGTACACTGGGTACACTACTGCACACTGGGTACACTACTGCACACTGGGTACACTACTGCACACTGGGTACACTACTGCACACTGGGTACACTACTGCACACTGGGTACACTACTGCACACTGGGTACACTACTGTACACTGGGTACACTACTGTACACTGGGTACACTACTGTACACTGGGTACACTACTGTACACTGGGTACACTACTGTACACTGGGTACACTACTGCACACTGGGTACACTACTGTACACTGGGTACACTACTGTACACTGGGTACACTACTGCACACTGGGTACACTACTGCACAACATGTACACAACACCCCCAATAAGACATGCACACCCATAGTACGTGCACACATATACATATCTTTATGTACTCCTGTTCTTGACACAGGTATGTATGCAACATAATCACACACACACACACACACACACACACACACACACACACACACACACAAGCACACACACACACATTTAATAAGATGTAAATATTAAATATCATTTTTGCATGTACTTAAGTTTCACCATGAACACCTGTGTGCTCAACATACAGCTTCACCTCACAGTACTCTGTCACAATGCAGAAAACGTCCTTCTCCATGAAGCTGTCATGGAAGCACACAATGGCTGGGTGGTCGAGCTGCAAGAATTTAAAAAGTTTCTAGATAGCCCCACTTGCTACATGTTACGTAACAGAACCAGATCTACCTTTGCTAGCAATCTGGCTTCACGCACTGCATCGACGGTCTCGTCCGGCTGCAGTTCTGTCACTACTATCTTCTTGAGCACCCGCCTACACAATGAGACATGATTCTAAATATAGCCCGCCGAAGTTGCCAGAGTGATGTTTTTTTTCCTTTTTTTAATGCTTACACAGAGGTTGGATGTAAACAAAAAAAAAAACAACACTATCCCACAGCAATACCAAAGGCGACCTACTTTTCTCCATTCGCACACAGATCGGTGACGAGCAGGGCACATCCAAACGCTCCGCTGCCGAGTTTGCTCTCGACCTTGTAGCGGTTGGCGAACACAACCGGACCGCCGTTTTCCTTAGCTTCCGGCGGCTTGGCGGATGCAGATTGCTGAGCGCTACGAGGAAGATTCTTCGGAAGCGGCATCAACGCGCGCACTAGTATCTACCCAACAATACTTTAGGATCGAACATCATTGTATATATGATAATAGTGTATCTGCATGGAAATTGACCACTCCCCCCGGATGTAAATATGAAGTACATGTATAAATAAACCACAATGTCTGCAGTTACAAAGGTTACACGACGTAAAGGCGCACACACCACAAAGACAAGAGGAGGCAGAGGTTACAGTGATGAAGTGAAAAATACCCAGGGCTCATAACAAGCCAGCCCCTCTTAAATGTTCTGTGATTACAATGTCTGTGACTGACTGAAAGACAATCTGCATGTTGTTAGTATCGGTGGCACATGTGATGTGAGTATAAACTGTCTTTTTGTCTGGATTTCTGTTCAGCGAAACAAATTTGTCTCTGATAAAGTTAGCACCGTCTTGGAATGTGTTTTCCCCTGCAAAAAGGAAAGAACAATTATGTCCTGCAGCTGTGATAATTAACAAACTATTTACCAGCATAGTCTGGGAAGCAATGGGAGAGTGGTTTCCCTCTCAGCTTCTCTTCAAATAGGTCCCTCTTGTTCAGGAACAGAATTACTGAAGTTTCGAGGAACCACTTGTTGTTGAGAATGGAGTTAAACAGCCGTAACGCTTCTTCCATGCGATTCTGTGTGACAAGCGAGAGAGAGAGTAAAGTGATGGGAGGTGCCACCCAAGACGGAAGTGAAATTGGCTGCAGCACACAGAACCTCTGCTCATTTGCCAATCTACGGTCATTGTTTTTGGGTCCAAAGCAAAAGGTGTACACACCCACACATACAGATAGATAACACACACATGCACACATGCACACATGTGCACACAAACCCACACACATACATGTGCACACATGCACACATGTGCACACAAACCCACACACATACATGTGCACACATGCACACATGTGCACACAAACCCACACACATACATGTGCACTCACACACACCCATATGCACAGTCACTTACCACTGCAGCATCCTCCCTGAGTGAAAGATCATACTCTGAAAGTGCAACGAAAAACAGTATCGCCGTGACATCCTCAAAGCAATGTATCCACTTCTTTCTCTCAGACCGTTGCCCTCCAACGTCAACCACTCTGTGTAGCATTACAGACACACAATTAATTACACCCACCTCCTCACAGCACACACCCTAATGGGTAGCCACAACAAATGAAGCCATTAACACAGTCCAGCAGTCTTCACCTCCTCCATCCCTATAGACACCCTCCCTATAGGTATTCCTTCAAACCCTCCATCCCATCCTCCTATCCCCTATAGGCCCTCTATTCTTAGGCTTCAGAGTACTCCCATAATGTAGCATCTTCATTGCCATGGAAACCGTGCTTACCTGAAATGGAGGCTTTTGTAATCGAATTCATATTCAACAATTCCCGTTGACTTGACTCTGGTTCTCAAAATGTCCTGCTCGGTGGGTACGTACTTTCTGTCACCTATCCTGTCCAGGTTGTCGAGGTAGCTGCAAGGAACAGGAAACAGTATTCACCCACAGAGCGTTCCCAGAGTTGCCCGGGCCAAACCCCCACCTTGTGAATATTAACCCGCCTGTTGCCATGTGCAAGAGTCAAACAAATTCCAGCGCACCAAATTTTCAATGACCCATGAAAAAGGGTGGGAGTAGATTTGACACACCGTAACTTCAGTCTCCCTTTTCATACATCACATCACCCACCACAAAGGACCCCCTTTTTACATAACAAAAGCCGACAGACACAAGGATACCAGGTGTGACATGAATCCAACATCATAAGTCATCACTGTGCCACACCCTCCCATCATCACTTACCCTCCCGTCATCACCACACTATTATCCCCAGCATCACCATCTCCAATACACCATCACCACAAAGCACCACCAATCACAACCATTACATCACCTGTCATCACAATGCACCCTCACATCACATTGTCACATCATCACTGCTAGGTCTGAACACTTTTCCTCCAAACCTTAATTCCCATTATCATGTCACCTGACCATCATGTAATTCTCCCTTATCATGTCACCTGACCATCATGTAATCCCCCTTATCATGTCACCTGACCCTCATGTAATTCCCCTTATCATGTCATCTGACCATCATGTAATTCCCCCTTATCATGTCACCTGACCATCATGTAATGTTTAAGTCTCTTTCTGTTGCTAAGGAATCATATTCATATTGCTAAGGTGTCACTCACTGCACACAAAAGCCATAGAGCAGCTCCCACACCCACACACATCCACACACACGTGCGCTGGGAAGGTTACCACTTCATTGAGCCATACAATCCCCATGACCATAACACACATGACCTCCACTTCCATTGTACCCCCACGAGGATACACCTAACAACAACAGCCACCCGGGCCACCTCCTACCCCTCTAAGACTTCACCGTTACCCTAGTTAATGCGACTTACTACTTTGCTGAATCATTAAGCTGGTACTCGCTGGACCTCCTGAAGCACAGCTGTACCCCCGTGTCCCCCCACAGCCTCTTCATAGAGGCAAGGAGCTCTGGGGTGAAGGGCTCTGTGTCCTCATGGCGTGCTGTGACCTCGAAGAGAAGCAAGGCGTCTTCCTGTGCATTGAAAGAAATTTATGCATGACCCCACCAAGTTTGGCCCAGCCATAGCAACCCTAACACCAACACAATACCCCATCATGTCCCCCCCTCTTTCTAAAATGCTGATACATTTTATATTGTGGGGCAGGAATGGCAATGAGGAGTTATGGGGGTTATGGGGGGGAATGAAAGGGTGGGGGTGGGGGGGAATGATATTTGAGTTTTCCCAAATAATTATATGCATACCCTACACTCCAATAGGGAGGGGGAGGGGGAGGTGGGTGGGGGGGGGGGGGAATTGGTGTCAGCACCCTCTTCTGAGGGTGTGGGGAAAGGTCCACTTACCCTTCTTGTCGGGCTGGCAAAGTTAATTCCGAGGATGTCCATGCCTTTGATAATGGCCGCTAACGATTGGATCGCATTGCTGTATACGACTGGACGATACTGCTTGCATTCCTCCCTGTTGAAGCCCGATTCATGAATTATCCTGGATTGAATAACAGAGGTAGAATTGATGCCTGATGCTGAAGGCATAGCAGTGCATTGCTCCCCGCCCCCTTTGCTCCCCCGCCCCCTTCTTACTTCATTTGCTTCACAAAAGTACTTTTCCCAGACTCTCCAGCGCCTATGAGAGGGGAAGGCGGATGAGTGCGAGAGGAGGTGGGCGAGTGTGAGAGGGGGAGCAGATTAGAGCTAGTCATCGCCAAATGGAAACACTTGTGTACACCATAACCCAAATGACATTCATCAAATGATTGCCATGGGGATGCCGCCTCAAAAGACATGTCATTGTTCAGTACAAGACGCACTTTAATAACAATGGTGACCATATGTTTATACAATATCCACGTATACAAAGCGATACGAAACACCGATTGCAAACGTTTCGGTGCTGCTTGTCCCCAACCGTTTTAAGTGCACAGATTTTGTGACGTTTGAAGGGCTGCATGGCATCGAGCATGCTGCTATACCGCCATAAAGCCACGAGGTCGGCGTTTAGCGCATAGAATCACTCTTTATTTAACTGCACTCCTGCAATCGCAAGCAATGTCGTAAGCTCTCACCTAACAGCAGTAGTTTCACCTCGTTCCGCTTCTGAACGTTCTCCGAAGCAAGTGTTTTATCAATGGCGAGGCTCTTCTGAGCTGCCTCTTTCTCTGCCTGGCTCATTACACACCCCATCGCTAACCATACACTCAACAATAAATTGCACTGAAACGCGCGCTACCTAAATAGTTATGGGCGTGCCGGAACAGCATCATACAATTTACATTTACACTTGCGTCACGAGCAGACGCACACAAAAATGCAGTCAATTTATTGTGTCTGAATGAAAGATGACAGGTTTCCCGCTTCCGAACAGAACGAAAACCAACGAACCAGCTGCACCGACGATAAATACTATGAAGAAGACGAAAGTCCAACTAGAAGTAGCATGAAGAACATAACCTATGATAAGCATTCCACAAACACCTGTATCAAAGGCGAGGAAAGAGAAATAATTAGGCACTGCCTAAGCACCCCAAAGGGATGCCTCACCTGGAATGGTTCCAATGGTGTTGGCTACTCCATACAGAGCGCCTGCATAGGCTGGCATGAGGTCTGAAGGGTTAACAGGGGTCCCCGAAGAGTGCACACCGTCGAAAACGAGCGACATGATGTAAATGAATAGTGCGAGAGAGAAGCTCCCCCCTTGCCGGACAGCAACAGACATCACAAGGAGGAGGAGGGCAGGGAAAAGACCAGAGGTAAAGACAATGACCTTCCTCACACGGGTTACGCTGACGTCTAAGGAGGAGGCAGAAGGGCGGAGCCAGGGGTAAAGACCGGGGGTGTGAGGAGGAAAGGAAGATGGACAAGAGATGAACACACCACAAAGTCCTCCTCCCCCTGTCACCCCTGTCACCACTGTCACCCTTCAGCTTCACTGACCACATGCTATCATCTTGTTGGCTGTCCAGCCGCCTACCACTGAAGATGCTGCCCAAAACACCCATGGGAGACAGTTGTACAGCCACATCTGTGTGTGTGTGTGTGTGTGTGTGTGTGTGTGTGTGTGTGTGTGTGTGTGTGTGTGTGTGTGTGTGTGTGTGTGCGCACGTGTGTGTGATAGCATATGTGCACAACAAAGAACACACAATATGACTATGTTTACAGAAAGTAGAAGTGTAGTAAAAACATGTATTCTCCAAGTACCTTGTACACCCACAGCACCTTTGTTAGGTTGTTTGAAATACTAATGCAGTGGCCATACATCATCACCACCACCATGTGATGGAGGGGAACACTAGGCACACATCACCACCATCATGTGATGGAGGGGAACACTAGGCACACATCACCACCATCATGTGATGGAGGAGAACACTAGGCACACATCACCACCATGTGATGGAGGGGAACACTAGGCACACATCACCACCATGTGATGGAGGGGAACACTAGGCACACATCACCACCATGTGATGGAGGGAACACTAGGCACACATCACCACCATCATGTGATGCAGGGGAACACTAGGCACACATCACCACCAACATGTGATGGAGGGGAACACTAGGCACACATCACCACCATGTGATGGAGGGGAACACTAGGCACACATCACCACCATCATGTGATGGAGGAGAACACTAAGCACACATCACCACCATCATGTGATGGAGGAGAACACTAGGCACACATCACCACCACCATGTGATGGAGGGGAACACTAGGCACACATCACCACCACCATGTGATGGAGGGGAACACTAGGCACACATCACCACCACCATGTGATGGAGGGGAACACTAGGCACACATCACCACCACCATGTGATGGAGGGGAACACAAGGCACACATCACCACCATGTGATGGAGGAGAACACTAGGCACACATCACCAACATGTGATGGAGGGGAACACTAGGCACACATCACCACCATGTGATGGAGGAGAACACTAGGCACACATCACCACCATCATGTGATGGAGGGGAACACTAGGCACACATCACCACCATGTGATGGAGGAGAACACTAGGCACACATTACCACCATGTGATGGAGGAGAACACTAGGCACACATCACCACCATGTGATGGAGGAGAACACTAGGCACACATCACCACCATGTGATGGAGGAGAACACTAGGCACACATCATCACCATCATGTGATGGAGGGGAACACTAGGCACACATCACCACCATGTGATGGAGGGGAACACTAGGCACACATCACCATCATGTGATGGAGGGGAACACAAGGCACACATCACCACCATGTGATGGAGGGGAACACTAGGCACACATCACCACCATGTGATGGAGGGGAACACTAGGCACACATCACCACCATGCGATGGAGGGGAACACTAGGCACACATCACCACCATGCGATGGAGGGGAACACTAGGCACACATCATCACCACCATGTGATGGAGGGGAACACTAGACACACATCACCACCATGTGATGGAGGGGAACACTAGGCACACATCACCAACATGTGATGGAGGAGAACACTAGGCACACATCACCACCATGCGATGGAGGGGAACACTAGGCACACATCACCACCATCATGTGATGGAGGGGAACACTAGGCACACATCACCGCCATCATGTGATGGAGGGGAACACTAGGCACACATCACCACCATGTGATGGAGGAGAACACTAGGCACACATCACCACCATGTGATGGAGGGGAACACTAGGCACACATCACCACCATGTGATGGAGGGGAACACTAGGCACACATCACCATCATGTGATGGAGGGGAACACAAGGCACACATCACCACCATGTGATGGAGGGGAACACTAGGCACACATCACCACCATGTGATGGAGGGGAACACTAGGCACACATCACCACCATGCGATGGAGGGGAACACTAGGCACACATCACCACCATGCGATGGAGGGGAACACTAGGCACACATCACCACCATCATGTGATGGAGGGGAACACTAGGCACACATCACCGCCATCATGTGATGGAGGGGAACACTAGGCACACATCACCACCATGTGATGGAGGAGAACACTAGGCACACATCACCACCATGTGATGGAGGAGAACACTAGGCACACATCACCACCATGCGATGGAGGGGAACACTAGGCACACATCACCACCATCATGTGATGGAGGGGAACACTAGGCACACATCACCGCCATCATGTGATGGAGGGGAACACTAGGCACACATCACCACCATGTGATGGAGGGGAACACTAGGCACACATCACCATCATGTGATGGAGGAGAACACTAGGCACACATCACCACCACCATGTGATGGAGGAGAACACAAGGCACACATCACCACCACCATGTGATGGAGGAGAACACTAGGCACACATCACCATCATGTGATGGAGGGGAACACTAGGCACACATCACCACCATGTGATGGAGGGGAACACTAGGCACACATCATCACCATCATGTGATGGAGGGGAACACTACACCACCAACATGTGATGGAGGGGAACACTAGGCACACATCACCACCACCATGCGATGGAGGGGAACACTAGGCACACATCACCACCAACATGTGATGGAGGGGAACACTAGGCACACATCACCACCAACATGTGATGGAGGGGAACACTAGGCACACATCACCATCATGTGATGGAGGGGAACACTAGGCACACATCACCATCATGTGATGGAGGGGAACACTAGGCACACATCACCACCAACATGTGATGGAGGGGAACACTAGGCACACATCACCACCATGTGATGGAGGGGAACACTAGGCACACATCACCATCATGTGATGGAGGGGAACACTAGGCACACATCACCACCAACATGTGATGGAGGGGAACACAAGGCACACATCACCATCATGTGATGGAGGGGAACACTAGGCACACATCACCACCATGTGATGGAGGGGAACACTAGGCACACATCACCACCAACATGTGATGGAGGAGAACACTAGGCACACATCACCACCAACATGTGATGGAGGAGAACACAAGGTGCCATTTACACAATGTAATGGATTTTCCGCCAATGGGGCGTATCCCCATCTATTCAGATCAAGGTTTGCTCCAATCAACAACTCACACCCATGTATTCAACTGGCTGGTGTAAATTTAGGTGGTTGGTGATGCTGCCATGTCATTTTAGTTGTCACTGACCATCCCTT
Organism: Eunapius fragilis; assembly: GCA_963681505.1. Lineage (NCBI taxonomy): Eukaryota > Metazoa > Porifera > Demospongiae > Spongillida > Spongillidae > Eunapius > Eunapius fragilis. Next base: position 559,597 of record OY811984.1, on the reverse strand, counting down.
TATCCTTCTCAGCGTAACAAATAAAACTAGCTGCACAAACACACTCATATGAACATATTTTTAGACTTATATCAAAACAGCTTTGGGCAAATCTCCTGCAAGTGTTCAACAGTCAAACGCTCTTGATATCTCCACATTGTTTTAGTCAATCAGAAAGAAATATGGAGCTTTCAAAGGATCCTATAACATGCCATCACTAGTAACATTATTAAGCAGTCATTACTCTTGTCATCTTTAGTAGTCCCCTTTAGTGTGTTTGAAGTTAATTTATAAAGGGCAAAAGGTCTTACTAACTACAAAATAAATTAAATTTAGCAACCACTTCAAGGGTATGTAAAACCATCCTGTCATAACTGACAGGAAGAAGTCTGCAAATTGAATTTTAAACTTTAGGGGAAAACCCCCTAGCAAACATTTTTTGAAAACATAGAATAACAGGAAACAGTCCGGTGACCCCAGGTGACCCCAGGTGACCCCCAGATATTCATTTCTATAGTTAGCTTTCAGTCACTTTGTAACACCCACCTCTAGCAGCTGTGGATAGGCTTCATGGAAGTAGGTAGACATCCAAGACTTGATGGTGTGGGCATACAGACAACCACTAAAGTGACTCATGAACAGAGCTCTAGAAAAAGGAGAGAAAGAAGAAGGAGGGGAGGAGGGGAAGGACGGAGGGGAGGAGGGGAGGAGAGGAGGCAGGGGAAGGAGGAAGGAGAGGAGGCAGGGGAAGGAGGGAGGAGAGGAGGCAGGGGAAGGAGGGAGGAGAGGTGGCAGGGGGAGGAGGGAGGAGAGGAGGCAGGGGAAGGAGGGGAGGAGAGGAGGCAGGGGAAGGAGGGGAGGCAGGGGAAGGAGGGGAGGAGAGGAGGCAGGGGAAGGAGGGGAGGAGAGGAGGCAGGGGAAGGAGGGGAGGAGAGGAGGCAGGGGAAGGAGGGGAGGAGAGGAGGCAGGGGAAGGAGGGGAGGAGAGGAGGCAGGGGAAGGAGGGGAGGAGAGGAGGCAGGGGAAGGAGGGGAGGAGAGGAGGCAGGGGAAGGAGGGGAGGAGAGGAGGCAGGGGAAGGAGGGGAGGAGAGGAGGCAGGGGAAGGAGGGGAGGAGAGGAGGCAGGGGAAGGAGGGGAGGAGAGGAGGCAGGGGAAGGAGGGGAGGAGAGGAGGCAGGGGAAGGAGGGGAGGAGAGGAGGCAGGGGAAGGAGGGGAGGAGAGGAGGCAGGGGAAGGAGGGGAGGAGAGGAGGCAGGGGAAGGAGGGAGGGGATGAGGCAGGGGAAGGAGGGAGGGGATGAGGCAGGGGAAGGAGGGAGGGGATGAGGCAGGGGAAGGAGGGGAGGAGAGGAGGCAAGGGAAGGAGGGAGGGGAAGAGGCAGGGGGAAGGAAGGAGGGGAGGAGAGGAGGCAGGGAAAGGAGGGAGGGGAAGAGGCAGGGGGAAGGAAGGAGGGGAGGAGAGGAGGAAAGAGGGAGGAGGGGAGGAGAAGAGGCAGGGGAAAGAGGGAGGAGAGGAGAGGAGGCAGAGGAAGGAGGGAGGGAGGAGAGGAGGCAGGGGGAAGGAGGAGAGGAGACAGGAGGAAGGAGGGGAGGAGACAGGAGGAAGGAGGGGAGGAGACAGGGGGAAGGAGGGAGGAAGGAAGGGATGTGCAGGAAATGACATAATGCCAGAGATGAAAGAAATGAGGTCATTAGCCATTACATTAAACATCCACACAAATTATTTTCACTACACCATAACAGGTCACATACCAACCTTGCAGCATCATGCAGTAATGGTACCACCTAGTTATATCCATACCACTTAAGGTCCTAACATGAATATCTCCCTTGTTCAAACACCAGTTTTGAAATATAAATATTCTCTCCACTGAGGAGAATAGCTTCCATTAATGTCTATTAAATTAGACTAAAGAGATATTTTCAAAACAGTGAAGTAGTCCAAAACATTTAACATTAGCAAAAAAAACCCGTCTCATCAAGACAACTTAAGGACCATATTAATTGTGATGCTAGACACACACACACACATGCACACACACACCCATAAAACATGGCTACCACGCATATACACAAAACACAATTTAGCACTCACAGGACAGCTGGTTTCTGGAGGATGTTTGCCCAGGGGATGCCTGGTGATGGAGGTGGCAGCTTGCTGATGTCTGAAAAGGCCACCTTGTCTTTCCAACTCCTCCGTACTGATAGCTGGTAGTGTACATGATGCTTATAACGCACAGAGATGGTCCTTAGCAACAAACTCCATATCATGCCCACCACTCCAATAATCAGAAACATGTATTGCCAGCCATATCCAAACAAGAGTGATCCAAGACCTCCAGCAGCAATTGTTCTAACACGGGAAGGGTGTGTGTATGTGGTGTTAGAAGGGTGTGGTGTTAGAAGGGTGTGTGTGTGTGTGTGTGTTTGTGTTTGTGTGTGTGTAGTGTGTTAGAAGGGTGCGTTAGAAAAAGACGCTCAAAACCTTACACTGCATACATTCCACCATAACCCCTCCCCTCACCTTAACCCCTCCCTCACCTTAACCCCCACAACTTAACCCCTTCCCTCACCTTAACCCCTCCCTCCACCTTAACCCCCACACACCTTACCCCACTGCAGACCCAGCGCTGATGATACCAAAGACAAGGCTTCTCTCTGAGGCAGGTACTCTTTTGCTAAGGAGACTTACAAGAGAAGGATAGTGTACACCTACAGGTGTAACAATGTGTGTATGTGTGTATGTGTGCAGTGTGTGTATGTGTGCAGTGTGTGTATGTGTGCAGTGTGTGTATGCGTGCAGTGTGTGTACGTGTGTATGTGTGTGTATGTGCAATGTGTGTATGTGTGTATGTGTGCAATGTGTGTACATGTGCAATGTGTGTATGTGTGTATGTGTGTATGTGTGTGTGTGTTATGGATACCATTAGTACACACTGCACATGCCGCAGCACCAACCAGCACCACCCCAACCTACCCTGTGCAAGACCCGTAACAAATCTGGCTATAAGTACCAAGGTGACAGAGATGTGAGCAACGTAGGCCAGAGAGAGCGTTGCCAGTGACCACACAAGTGCTGCAATCCATTGGACACAGTCCCCGCCATACCTATCAGCAAGATGCCCGCCAATCACCTGGGTAAATATGTAACCCGCAAAGAAGGACGACAGTACGACACCCTGGGCACCCAAAACAGAAAAAAAAAAAAAAAAAAAAAGATGGAAATTTTTGTGGTGGGTGTGTATGCGTGCATTGGAGACCACTCCCACCTGTATTCTTTTGTCCCATTGTAGGTCTTGGGCCATTTCGGCCATGCAGATGGGGAGTGAGATGCGACTCGCCATCAGCACTAGCAGTCCGAAAAATAGGGTGGGCACCCACACTCGACTCTGCGCCGCGCTCCAGTGCGTATGATCCAGCATCGCCTCGGTGGAGCGTTTATCTTCGATCCAGCGAAGCGGCACATCCATAAATATATATCTATATCCTTATGTATAGATGGATATATCGCCTTCGCCTTCAGAATCTTTTGGCATGGCCTTCACAGAAACACCATAACAAGTCGTTGTGGTCTAAACCATAATTTAATAAACTCGGCCCCAGACTTCCCCTTACATATATTGCGATGGACGAACAACACACGGGCCACGCTTTACATGTAGCCAAAGACGACAAATTAAGTTCAATGCATCAAAAAGATCTTCAGGGTAATAAGAGGGACATAAGTCTATGCAACTATGCCTTCCAACTATACATGTAATCCACCATTCACTGACCATGCCTCTACTGAATTTCAGCCAAGATTGAAGCGCTGAAAAAGAGTATTCCCAAAGGTGATAAGAAAAAGAAGAGAGAAATTAGCGCCGAAATTGCCATTCTTGAACACCAGCTATGGGAGATGCCTGAAGAGGAGCCCTCGGTAACGCCAGCCAAGGTACACTATTGGTCGGTTGTGTGTAAGACTGCACAGCAAAGGTGAACGAAGCGCACCCCCAGGCCCCTATCATGAAGCGCCCCCCAGGCCCCCATCATGAAGCGCCCCCCCAGGCCCCCATCATGAAGCGCCCCCCCAGGCCCCCATCATGAAGCGCCCCCCAGGCCCCCATCATGAAGCGCCCCCCCAGGCCCCCATCATGAAGCGTCCCCCAGGCCCCCATCATGAAGTGCCCCCCAGGCCCCCATCATGAAGCGCCCCCCAGGCCCCCATCATGAAGCACCCCCCCAGGCCCCCATCATAGTACAATGACCCCCATCATAGTAAAATGTCGAAGTGGCTAAACCTGCCTGTGTTTCTTCCTGTAGTTTCCTGTACTTCTAGAAGGAAATGCTACCCTCATTGAAATACCCCTCCTCCCTCTCCCCTCACATGTACACCCACAGGGGATATTAGGGGCAGGTCCAGCATTTCGGGGGTGGAGCACCCCTCCCACCCAACTAAGGAGGGTATGGAGGAGCACTGTAAGGCTACCTCATTGGGTTCTGGGACAGAAAAGTAGTACATACTCCTGTGAACCTTACTTGGTGGGGGGGGTGGTAACCACCCCCACTGAATGTATGTTTATTTCACTGGAATACGTGGTGTTACACGTATGATCCCTGCCGTCTTCCCCAGGAGGAAGAAACAGGTGCCACTGAGGTTACAGGATTGGCAGCAGATTTGCACATTGGGAAGAAGAGGAGCAAAGCACAGAGAAGGAGGGTATGTTCTGGGTATTTGAGAATCAACTTTGGCCTTCATCTGTAATCCCCTATATCCTCAGGAGCAGAAGGCTTCCCAGGAGAGAGAGAGGGCAGAGAGGATAGCCTTGGAAGAGGAGGCCAACCTCTCTGAGGAGAACAACCCTCGTCTTGCAGAGAGGAAGAAGCTGGCGACCATTTTGGAGCCACTGGGTCTTACCATAAGGGACATTCCTGCAGATGGTCATTGGTACAACAGAAGAAGTCTTGGAGTTTTAAAAGTACTTCAAATCTCTCTCCCTCTCTCTCTCTCTCTCTCTCTCTCCCTCTCTCTCTCTCTCTCTCTCTCTCTCTCCCTCTCTCTCTCTCTCTCTCTCTCTCTCTCTCTCTCTCTACAGTCTCTACACAGCTGTGAGTGACCAGTTGTCACTTCGGTTGGGACTTAAGGTTAGTGTGGTGGTGTGGATGCTAGGGGTTAACTACCCTACTTCTGTTAGACTACAGCTGCAGAAATCAGGTCAAGTTGTGCCAACTACATCCACTGCCATGAGGAAGAATTCCATCCCTATATGACTGATCCTAGTACTGGAGACTTATTGAGTGTTGGTAGGCAAAATAGGAATTTAGGGGGTAAATGAGGGGAAGGTAATGTGTTAGGTGGGAGTGGTTGAGTTGTAAATATACAAAGAGACTCCTAGTGATAATGTGGGAGTGAAAGAAATACATTCCACAGACCAATTTGAGGAGTACTGCCATGAAATAGAATTCACAGCTGCTTGGGGAGGACTGCTGGAGGTAAGGGGACAGTGCTAGTCACCATCATATATCTTGAAACCTCCCCTCCCCCCCATATGCACAGCTCAGGGCTATTTCAAGTTTGTACAAAGTACCCATATCAGTGTATCAGGCTTCTTCGCCTACGCTCCAGTTAGGAAACAGCTCTGGTGATGAGAAGACACTTACACTGAGGTCAATTATTTGACATGTTGTACTACAGTGAATTACTCCCTGGCATTCATTCCAGTTACCACCTGCACGAATATGGCTTAGGAGAACACTACAATTCTGTGGTTCCAGCTGTCAACAAATGACAAATTGTTCATCATGACATGAAAACACAACATGATTGGTTGTTATACCCCCAAAGGAGTTGTTACAACAAGAAGTTGTGCCAAGTTAATACAAGTACAATGGACACACACACACACACACACACACACACACACACACACACACACACACACACACACACAGGAGAAAAGGTATACTGACACTAACGCAACTGTTATATTGTGTCACTGACAACAAAACACTTTGCAGATTGAACAGTCGGGTGACCCTCGAAGCTGGCACTATCCATTATGGCATTCTACTGTTATGCGCTATCTGACCTTCCTAGCGTACAGCTTGGTGTAGACTCCACCTAGTGGGTCAGAACCCAAAAGCTTACTTCTCGGTAATATATGATACGCGCCACAAACAATACCTTCACCCTGCTCGAAGACGAGCCTTCTTTGTTGCTCTTTGTCGATACGGTAGTCTAGGCTGTTGGTTTTTTTTTTTTGGAGAGCTCCATTACGACGCATAAACACCTCAACGTGACTCACATGTTCTGCATTACCAGCTTCAGTTCTTCCTTTGTGGCAGCACCATAGGCCTGCCTCAGTGCACTAACTATCTCTGTTTTGCGCGGGCTCACGAAAAGGTAGTCGTACTCCGTCGGTACATGAATGACGAAGAAGTTGTCCGACAGTAGGCTTGTGCTAACGTGACTGATGTTGGAGAGCTGGATCCTTCGGCGCACCTTAAGAGAAGTTGGTTCCGCATTGTAGATTGCGCCATCTAAAACGATTACGATGATGGGTGTCACGTATAAGTTATACGATTGGCCTGTTGTACCTGTGATGATGAGGACACGCTCTTGAGGTCTCCCTTTGCGATTTATCTTGATGATTTGGTCTGACAGGATGAGAGCCCTTTCACCTAGAAAAGAAGGCGAGCAACGTATGAAGTTAGAAATGTATTCCAGTCCGATGTCTGCTCACAATTCCTAGTCATTAATGCCGTGAATTTGCTATTTTCCCTGATACATAGTTTATCACCTTCGCACGTCTTATCTTCGCTCGACTGTCTACGCAATTTCTTAGTCCAGTATTGCTTAAATTTTTCGTCCTGCAGTTCGTCTTCGTCGACATGCAACATTGTCCCGTGCACATTATCAGAAATTATTACTGGTTATAATAGCTGACGTCAGATAAATTTGTGTGTGTATGTGTGTGTCGTCCCCGACATAACCGTCCGTTAGGTCATGTCGGTCAGAGAAGTTAAAATATGCCTTCTCGGGGTAAGTCCTTGTATGCTTCTGTTTTGCACATATCTGGTACTGGGCGTGGTTCATCCTTCAAGGACATTGGTGTCGGCAAAAGCAGCCTGGTTGGCAGATTCGTTAGCAACGCCTTTAACGCGAACCTTACTACAACGTTAGGGTGTGTGAGTGCCACTTTATCGTCCGACATTTGTTGGATGTACACACGCACGCACACACACACACACACACACACACATACACACACACACACACACACACACACACACACACACACGACGGACAATGCATACCCATGCATATTTTACGTGTGCACGTACCAAATATCCGCTCCGCACTTGACCAATCGCATTCTGCGCTGCAATTTCACATGCAGGGCGTCCTTCATGTCAAAATCCCTTACTGTGGACAGCAACACTATCAAGTATCAGATATGGGACACTGCTGGACAGGAAAGGGTAAGGACCTTCCTCCATATGGCCTGTCCCTGTGTGACCGACCTCCTCTTACTATCATCCTTCTTGTACTCTCTCACATGCACACACAACAAAACCTACACATGTACACTCGTGCACAATCCACACACACACACACACACACACACACACACACAGTACCGATCACTTCTACCTATGTACTACAGAAACTCTGCAGCTGCAATTGTAGTGTATGACATCACAGTGGAGGCCACCTTCACCGTACTACAGGAATGGATCACTGAGCTAAGGAGGCTTGGACCTCCCAACATTGTCCTGGCTATTGCTGGCAACAAATGTGATCTGGAAGAAAAAAGGGAGGTATGTCCATCTTCACTCTTTTACCGTCACCTAACTGACCTGTTCCTCCTCCTCCCCTGACCTATTTAGATCCCCTACAAACGAGGTGAAGAGTATGCTAATTCAATAAATGCTATATTCAAGGAGACCAGTGCATTGGACGCTACTAATGTTGAAACTTTGTTTGTCGAGATCAGTGAGTCCTAGTTTATAACAGATGGTTTAACCCCTCCTTCAAACATGCGGGCATCTGGTCCCCAGGTCGCAAGCTCCCACCAGAGAATTCTGCATTAACCCAGTCAGTACTGCATCCTCTGGACGACAAGACTGGCAAGGGCCAAGGTGGTGGTGGTTGCAAAGGTTGCAGGTAGATGGGTTTCTTCATACTCTTTCTTTTTTTTTTATATGTACACACCCACACATAAATTTCACCTTGAGCAATCCTTTATATTTTGGTGTTGGTATTGCATATCGTGTATTTGTGCAGTTTGTCTTATATTCTGAGTGATAGATCTTGTGAAAAGTAGAATTATTAATGTAGCACAGTCTTTCCAATAATGACTCTGACACATAATCTGAAGATGTACTATGTACAAGAAACTCTAAAAGACAAAGGTTTCGTCAGCCATGTCAATGGCCCAAGCGAACTTGTCTCTCTGTGTGCGGTTATAAACTTTCTCAATAGGTACTTCCCATTTCTTGCACCAGGACACAGTGATTCTGGGGTCAAGATAGTTAAGTTTGGACGTACCCAGGGCTATCTCCTTATTTTCCTCCTGCAAAGCCAAAGTACATTTAATAGATGTCTGTACCTCTGCTGTATGCAAACCTTATCAGTGGCCTGCACTTCAAGCTTCTGGCGTGCATCCTCCAACTGTGATAACCTTTTCTGCTTGGACTCCAGCTGCCTACAAAGATGACATCACCAGAGAAACCCCACCCCCAAATACAAAGATGACATCACTAGGTAACCTCCTTCTCCCCCCCCCCACCAAAAAAAAAAACATACTTGAGTATCTTGGAGTCCTTGGAGGCTCGTGCCTCCTTCTGTAGGTCCTTGATCTCCTTCTTGACATCAGCTATGCTATCATCCTTAGCACTCAGCTTTGCTTGCAAGTTGCTCATCTGCTGAGAGAAGTTCTTTGGAGCTGCTCGCTATGATACAGAGATGATAAATCAAGTGAGAAGGGATTAATGTTGTCACGTCAACCTAAATATTCTCACCTGGTGGTTACAAAGGATGGCTACAGCTCTGTTTGCTCGATTGTAAGCAAGCAGCTTGGAGGGAATGGTATCATCAGCTAAAAAAGGTATAACAACAGTGGAAATAGAGATAACGTGAGATCTGTGTGAGTGTGAGGGTACCATTTGTGAGCTGGTCCAATTGCGATTGTAAAGTGATGGAGGCATTGTAAGTCCTGAACACCTAATAACATACACCCACACAAGCATAAAGAGATGATGCCTAAAAGCACACCACCATGTACCTTTGCAGTCAACCCTGGCATCAACTCTGAGAGATGCTTATTTAGAGTTGTGGTCTTAAAATCCAGCGAGATTGAGAGAAAGGGTTACAGACAGTCCCTAACCACTACTGGCTCACTCACAGTTAAACGATCAAACAGATCATCCCCCGGCTCTTTGCCCTTCATAAACAAGTGAAGGTCCTTGAATACCTGCTTCTCCACAGGAATTTTATTGTAGTAGCGGACAGAGTCCTTACCCAGAAAATCAAACTCAACAACAAACTCCTTTCCGTCTAATTCATCATGGAGCTCTGTGAAAATATAGATGAGGCAGAAACAGATTTTAAACAATAAGAAGAAAAAAATAACCAAACCTGCCCAACTGCATTGTAACAAAGGAACCACATGAACCTGTACACACCACACCACACCCTGCTGAAGGTACAGGTAACACACCACACCCTGTACACACCACACCACACCCTGCTGAAGGTACAGGTAACACACCACACCCTGTACACACCACACCACACCCTGCTGAAGGTACAGGTAACACACCACACCCTGTACACACCACACCACACCCTGCTGAAGGTACAGGTAACACACCACACCCTGTACACACCACACCACACCCTGCTGAAGGTACAGGTAACACACCACACCCTGTACACACCACACCACACCCTGCTGAAGGTACAGGTAACACACCACACCACACCCTGTACACACCACACCCTGCTGAAGGTAAAGGTCTGGGTAACACACCACACCACACCCTGTACACACCACACCCTGCTGAAGGTAAAGGTACCCACCACACCCTGTACACACCACACCCTGCTGAAGGTACAGGTACACACCACACCCTGTACACACCACACCACACCCTGCTGAAGGTACAGGTACCCAGTTTGGATGATTTAACAAAACATATATGGGGTACATATGACGAAAGGAAGACGATAATACTCACTGATATGCTCAACACGCAGTGAACAACAGCCAACGGTATCAGCTGATTCATCTGCATCTTTCTCGTTACCAGCTCTCAGTGCAAGCTATGTGTGTGTACATGTTTTATGAGTGGATGGAGCAAATTGTGGCTGAAAGGCCTTTAAGTCTTTGTGCTACTGACCTTGTCAATGAAGTAAACAGCAACAGCTCTGAACACATGCACACACACACACACACACACACACACACACACACACGCACACATGAAGTCAACATAGCACAGCAGAAGGTCTTATCACCTCTGCCTGACTTTCATCTCCTTAGACTTCCAGTCCTCTCTATACTGCTCTCTTATTTTCTCAATGCAGTCCTATGAAGACAGACACACGATAATGGCACCAAACATGACAACTGGTTTGCTTGAGTACCTTCAGCTTTCTGGCAGTTTCATACTTGCACCAGTCTTTCTCTCCCTGACACACACACACATAGGCCATAGTGCTCAACTTCCACAATCCTGTTCACACTACTCACCTTCAGCCTTGAGGTTGGGTTCAACATGACATACTTGATGGCACCTTGAATGTTTTCAGTCCATGATACAAGCCAGGTTACCTGAAAGCCAAACAGTGTCACATGCCAGGTCACATGACATCCCAGGCAACCAGGGTGACTTCATACCTTGTTGTCATGCTGAACCGATTTCCATTTGTGACCAACTGGAGGAACAGGTATGGTTGCATCTCTGACAGTGATGGTATGATGAAGGGAATCAGATGAGCCACCCCAAAAGAAAGTATAAACTCAGACCCACTTTCCAATGTTGATAATGATGTCTTCAGGTTGGACACGTTTCTACATAGAAAGTAGGGCTCCATGATTGGCAGGCACCACCCCACGTCCCAACTGGCACCCCCCAAGCACCCCTTACACACTCAGCACCACCCAAGCATCCCTACACCCCTGCCCCCCCCCCCCCCCCCCCCCCCCAAAAGCACCCCTCACAGCATGCTTAGGCCTCACCTTAATCTTGCCTTGCTTTGGATGGTCACCACGCCCCCTAAAGAGCCCCGGGGGTTCAATTTTGAAGTTCCCTATCTTCTCCCTAAACACATGGAACGTAAGTTTATTAAACCGTGAATGAAGTACTTTATGTTCAGACAGCCAGTACTGTTTTTATATAATTATTTTATATAATGCTCAATTATTTTATATAATGCTTAGATCCATTATTGCTTATAATATGTATGTAAGTATTTTAATGATGTATTTGTAATTGTATACTTTGCTGATTGAAACAGAAAGCGCAGAGTTTCAGCATGATAATTAAAATACCACTACACTTCCATCCATCCAATACCCCATCACCAGTGAGGCCCTACTCCTGCCTCACACTACACTGGGGTCCTGCTCCCATCTACACTGGGGTCCTGCTCCCATCTACACTGGGGTCCTGCTCCCATCTACACTGGGGTCCAGCTCCCATGCCTCACACTACACTGGGGTCCTCCTCCTGGTTTTTAGGTATTAACTGCACACCTGATGGACATACATATTATATTCTGTATGCACTGCTGTTGAGCTCTTCCATCCACAGTCCTGCTAACGTAACTCTACTGTAGGTTTGCATACTTCTCTCCAGCTGTGTAATTACACTATTTAGAAATCCTCTGAGCCTGTCCAATTGACCATCATTAACGGACAAGGCCAGGTCACCAAATGAGGTTGAAGACAGGCAGAGTTGTTGTGTTGTACCACAAGTTGGCTCCCCCCCCCCCCCCCCCAAAAAAAAAACATGGATACCCACCCTCCTACCCTCTTCCCTGCCCCCAGTGCTAGTGGTTAGTGGTTAAATATAAAACTCTCCAAACTAAAAAGCCAATTCTAGCCACCTTTTAAAACCACTAAGGTGAGGTAGTCTAAATACCTGATTACTAAATATTTCTAATTCAGACAAGAATTCAGTTTTATTAAAACTTCCTATGTTGTGCTGTGGTTGCTTGGGCCAGGATGTACATGGGTTCATTACACAAGGAGACCATACACAAAGCATCATTGTGCAGAATTTTCTTCCCACTGATGATTAACACAGGGACAATAGTTCTCCCTTACACAAACACACACATGTATCACAACACATGAGGCTTGAGGTGTGTTCATTAGGTGCCATTATATCACACACACACACACACAAGCACACACACCACACACATGCACCCTCACAACCAACACACCTGCCATTCCACCTCCACTTACTTGTGACCATCAATGGTACACCACCCATACTCTGCCTGAACCTTCTCGTTCTCAGCCTTCAGTGCTTGTTTCTGCTCCTTTGACAGAGCCTTGCGTGCCTCAGAGGCTGCCTTGAAGTGCTTATGCATCTCAGTGAAGTCACACTTGGAGAAGTCAGTAATGGCGCGAGCTTCCTGCACTGTCATCTCCTGTAGGGAGGGAGACCAGCTGTTAACACACACACACACACCACACACACACACACACACGCACGCGTACACACGCGTGCACACACACACACACATACACACACACACACCTTTTTCCAATCATTAAAGAAGTTTTGGCAAAAGATGTCTCTTTTGGTGTAATCATGGTCCAACATTTTGGCAAAGAACGTTGCAGCCTATAACCAGAATACCATGAATACATGTGACTAGGTGGACTTCCAATGCACATGGCAAAACCCCTGCCCCACCCCTCATCTGCACCAGACTACACCCCCCCCCCCTTCTGCATGAGACCCCGCCCCACTTAACCACACCTCTTCTGCATCAGGCGAGAGTTTCACAGGCTTCCCGTCATAATAGAAGTGTACATCATCTGGGAGTGGCTCATACAATGGAGGGAAATACGGCCCCTGGACATCACAGAGATAGAAGTCACCTCCACAGCATACACTTGTTGTCTATGCTACCTTGTGTTGAAGGGTGAGCCATTTGACACCCTCTGGGTGTGGGGCCTCCTCCCACCACTTCCAAACCTCTTTCACCTCCTTCTGTTTACAAGGGGTTAAACATGGCATCTTGAAATGGACACACATACTTCCTTCTTGACCCTGACGACTGTTTCCTTCTTGCCCTTAGCACCAGCCTGTTTGGTGGCAGGAGACTGTTTGGTGGCAGCTTTTGGCTTGGTAGCCTTAGATCTGCTAGGGGCAGGCTTCTTAGCCTTGCGGGTCTGTTTGTGTGTGTGTGTGTGTGTGTGTGTGTGTGTGTGTGTGTGTGTGTGTGTGTGTGTGTGTGTGTGTGTGTGTGTGTGTGTGTGTGTGTGTATGTATGTATGTATGTATGTGTATGTGTGTGAGCATGTGAGAAAACAGAGGGCTCAATGGTTAGAATGCAAATAGTAGGAGAATCCATCCACCACCACTACCACCTTCAGTTCCTCCTCCTCATCACTTTCCTCCACTTCTCTGCTTCTTTTCGCCTGTGTGGAGAAGAGACACATTAAAAAAAATATTACCAGCTCTCCCCTCCCCCCGACCACTGGAGCCTCACCCCAGCTTTCTTGGCACTGCTGCCTTTTGCTGCCTTTTTGTTCTGTTTCTTAGAGCGTGGCTCTGGTGAGGAGTAGTCATCATCCTCCTCATCATCATCATCATCCTCCTCATCATCCTCCTCCTCATTCATGCTTCCATCCATTTCTTCAACTTCCTGCTTGACATCCACCACAACTGTATTTTTCTTTCCCTTCATCTCATTTTTTGCTTCAGATTTGGTGCAGTCTTTTACTTCTGACTTGATTTCTTTCTTCATTTCCGGTTTGACTTCTTTCCTCATTTCTGGTTTGACATCATTCCTTGCCTCTACTTTGATATCTTTCTTCACATCTGATTTTATTTCTTTCGCTGCTTCTTTTTTCACCTCTGACTTTGGTCTTGGCACAGAGTCCTTCTTGTCAGGTTTCTCCTGTTTCAGTTCTGTCTGAACTTGCTTTGGTGGTGGGGGTAAGGCAGTTGGTGTCTTCTGGGCTGCAGGCTTGACGATGATGAGATCATTAAAGATCCAACCAAACAAGAAATGTGTCAACCATCCAACCTTACCACAGTGTTGTTCGATGTGGCCTCTGACTTGACTGAGGTTGGTTTTGGCTGCAAAAATGGGAAACGCAACAGTCAAGCTTCTGGAGGTGGGATTGGGGGAGGGAAGGAAGGAGAACCCACCATTGGTTCGCCGCCTTCGTCACTGTCAGACTCACAGATCATCGGTTTGCGCTGTGTGCGTTGCCATGTAACCAAATATACTCGCGGTCCCCCAAACCCCCCCCCCCCCCCCCAACACCCTTCTCTCTACATCACTTCCCTACGTAACACATGACATCACCTCCCATGGAACAAACCTTAACAGCGGTCGAGTCCTTTGAAGGGCCCGCTGCCTTCGCGTTAGGTTTCTTTTCTGACTGAACGCCGCTGGTGTGGTGACCCAAGGTTACAGCTACATAGTAATCTGTCAGAGTCAATAACTTACTTGTGTGTCGGGGCCCCATTTGGTTTGGGCTTCTTAGATGGATTCCCTGCACAAGGATATGACTGACACATCTTCCCATGCAAGCAACACTTACCTTCCTGTTGCGTTGATGAAAGGGGGTGTGACGACTAATTGAACGGAACAAAAAAGAAAGGCCACATGTACGTAGCTACCAGGCGGTCGCGTAACAAGTATGCCCCTCACCGCTTTTCTTTGCTCCATTTGACAGAATTAAAAAGGGCGCTTTGCACGCAAATTTTGACGTTAAAAGAAACAGAAAGGGATGGATGCCCACAGCTGACTTGCTTGGAAAAATCGGCCCAAGTGCTTGATGCAAGTCGCCAGATGTAGATGTGACCCACTCACCTCAGAAAAATTTCTAAGTCAAAAACGGACCAGGCAAAACTAAGTGAGGAAATAGTCTCTGGCCAATTTGAAGGACTGCGCATGCGCGATCCGTAATTTGTTGTGAGCGAGTCACATTCACGCACCCACGCGCACGCACACACACACACACACACACACACACACACACACACACACAAACACACACACACACACACACACCGGTATCATCTGTGAAGTATTATAATTTTTTAAAATTAGAATATGGTATCGTTGAGTTGATATTTCGGTCAGGCGTCCTTCGAGGACTAAAACAGTATAAGTTTCATCTTGTACTTACATACGCGAGAAGAGAGGGCCGAGACTAAATGCGCTTTATTTTGAGTTGTTCGTGTCACTAAGCTTTTTTGAGAAATCCGCCAGGCCGACTGAAATAACTCTTTTAGAAACGTGTACTCAAGAGACGGCTGTATTTGGTTCTGTGTAGGGTGTAACGGGGCTTATTTTCTGCGCGTCGTGCCAACGCTTTGGATAGGGCACATTTTTACGTAGCGAAGTGGTCCTCTCATAATTTACCTGTGAGATTGTTGATATACTGCATATACGTGGAATCATTGTCATGAGCACACACTATTCTTTACGTTTTCTTTTTTAGCTTAGCTTTTCTGGTTTTTCTGGCATACATTGCCAATAATAACACATGGTGACTTTTATTACAGCAGATTCCGTACAAGAATTATAGACCATGCTTTTTCTGGCATGAAAAGGTGCACCTACTCGAACACCATGTCAGTCAATGGGTGGACATGTACAATGCAGGCTTTGGGCTGATGGGGGAACAGGGCACAGAAGCTATACGCACAACCATTTCAATCAGATGTACAGGACATACAGCAGTATGTCTAACAAAGTACAGATGCTAAAGTGCATTATGCAAGAACACTACCTGAGGCCGAAAAGCTAAGCCGAAAAAGAAAACGTAAAGAATAGTGTGTGCTCATGACAATGATTCCACGTATATGTGTATCAGTATATCAGTATAAATAACAGTCTCACAGGTAAATTATGAGAGGGCCACTTCGCTACGTAAAAATGCGCCCTATCCAAAGCGTTGGCACGACGCGCAGAAAATAAGCCCCGTTACACCCTAAACAGAACCAAATACAGCCGTCTCTTGAGTACACGTTTCTAAAAGAGTTATTTCAGTCGGCCTGGCGGATTTCTCAAAAAAGCCAAGTGACACGAACAACTCAAAATAAAGCGCATTTAGTCTCGGCCCTCTCTTCTCGCGTATGTAAGTACTACAAAGATGAAACCTATACTGTTTTAGTCCTCGAAGGACGCCTGACCGAAATATCAACTCACAGTGAGCTTACGTCGTACGGATAAAGAAGGATAAGCCACATTCCTGTGCCATGCGGTATAAACTACGGTTCAGTTGCCTGTCTCCAAGCAGGGGCTGGGGACGAGACCTAATCAATGGAATGAAACACCCGTGGGATCCTGTGACGTGCATGGTGAGCAATTTTAATAACTTGTCAACCCGCGGTTCCAATGAGCGCATGCGTAAACATTGTGGATCTCCCCCAGCTGTTGGGACGCACAGATATAATTATATATTTAAAATGCCGTACCTGTCCAGGCGGCTTTTGGTATCCCTCTGTCCCTTCGTGAATCTCGACCTATTCAAACAAGGCTACTACCACATACGGTGTCGAATGGAAGACAACGATACTCGCTCCAAAGCAATATGTTCGGAGGTGATGGATCCCCTCGGGGCACTGCTCTCCGACTACACTTACCCGGGGGCCTGCTTGGTGGATGACGCCTTCCTCACCCAAACGATGCAGGTGGAGTACACCAAACAGAGTTTTATGTTGGGCGAGTCTTTCGTCTTTATATCGGAACTGCCCTTCTTCAACAACTACACAGAGGCCTACATACCGTCACGACTAACACTCCGCCTGGATCTCATGTTCAGCGGCATGGAAGATATGCCAGAGTCTCCGTCTACCTTCCAATGTGTGTCGTCCAGAGCTCTGACGATCAACGTGGACTGGCACAAGGGTCACCACGAACACTTTCCCGTCGTCTTCGACTATTTTCACATGGCTTCGCTGGGCGTGACAATGCACGCTTCCCTCTACGAACTCTGTCTCGAGCCGTTTGTATTCCCCACGCCCGTGACACCACAGAAATCGTGGTACACGTCTCAGGCCCCTCCCCCGGAGTTACCCTCGCTGGTAACCCTCCTCTTCGGAAACGCCGCCCCGCCCTCCACCAGGCAGTCTCCGTACCTCGTTCCCACGGAGCAGTTGCAGCGGGGTCAGGACGCGCTACAGCTGCTGTCAGACATACTGCACTACGCGTGTGACAACCTTTACATGAACCAGGTGGTGATGACTGGGGGTGACCACACCCACTCCAGTTCTGATTGCAACGCCTGCGATGAGATGTCTGCAGTGACCTCTCTGGAGGAGGCCGAAGCCTTCTGCATGACAAAGATAAAGTCTCTTAACAGTGCCCTCAAGGAAGCCTGGAACTTGTTCTGTAAGAACGCACTCACCAACCCGGAGATTTTCTTGTTTCTTGCCAAGAAATCGCATAGTGCAAAGCTATCCTATATGGCGACCACATTTGTAACACCGAACACCCCAAACTGCATGCAAGCGTCTAACGACTCAATAGACATAGGTGACCCTTCTTACCAGGAGAAAGCAGCTTCCAAGATACGGAAGTCTATCCAGATTCCCTTTTCTGCCTACTGTCAGGAGAATTTGGAGACAGAGAGCCAGTGTAGTGTGCTGTTCATGGAACCCTGTCCCTGGCCAACAACCAATAGCGTGTCACCGTTTGAGACAGTGAGCGATAACTCAGCCACGCCCAAAGCTGCATGCACGACGCAGCCATACATGACTGACGTCCTCCCACACAGTCAACACCAACGACTGCCGGGAACACACCTTGTGGTCTGTGTGCATGGTCTCCAGGGCAACCAGTACGACCTGAGGCTGTACCAGGTGTACTTGCAATTGGCCCTCCCACAGGTCAAATTTGAGTTCATGTTGGCCCAGTCTAACCAGGCTGACACGTTCTCGGACTTCAACCTCCTAACTGACCGCCTGCTGTCTGAGGTGCTGGACTACATCAAGGAAATGTCCTCTGCACCTGAAAAGATCAGTTTCATTGGTCAGTCGCTTGGAAACATCATCATCAGAAACGTGATCACAAGACCAGAGTTCACCCACTTGCACCCAAAGCTGCATGCTTTCTTGTCCATATGTGGTCCACACCTTGGCACCCGCTTCCAGCAAGGACTGATAAGCACGGGGATGTGGTTTATGCGTAAGTGGTACAACTCAACGTCTCTGCTCCAGCTGTGCCTCAAGGACACTCAAAACCCGAGGGACAGCTTCCTCTATCAGCTCAGTGAGGCGGCCACGTTCGAGCACTTCAGACACGTTATCCTGCTCTCGTCCCACCAGGATAAGTACGTGCCTTACCAGTCTGCCAAGATAGGGCCGGTAGTGCGTGACGGCTCCCTCCAGAATGAACTGGGCTTCGAGATGGCGCAGAACATTCTGCAGCCTATGCAGGAAGCCAAGGTGAACGTGGTACGTGTCAGCGTGAACTTTGCCATGCCCACATCTGCCAATTCTTTTCTTGGTCGTGCGGCCCACATAGCCATGCTGGATGCTGAACTTTTTATTGAGAAGTTTGTTCTGTTACACTTTGCACAGTACTTTCTGTAATACTTTCCTCACACCTTTCATCTATTTATGTTTTTCACAAGAAAAGCCACATCCTTTGATTTTAATAGGAGTTCTTTTATATACTAAACAAAGAACGGTTCCAGAACCGTTCTGTGAACTCGTATTAATTTCCCAACCACACCTAAGGTGCAGTATTGATTTCCATGGGGGAAAAAATCCAACGGGTGGGAACTTTTTTTTTTTTTCCTTGCGCCATTTTTGCTTGTGGCCGGTAGGCGTGTCTGAACGCGCATGAATTTTCAAAGATGACATCCAGCGAAGGCGACAAGTACACGGTACTACTCCCGACATACGAGGAGAGGGATAACCTTCCTCTTATAGTGTGGATGATAATAAAATACTTCGAGCAAAGGTGTATTTACGTGTGTCGGTTTTAATCACACTTGACCTCATCGCATGTCCGCACCTTTAGCGGGTACAACTACGAGATCATTGTAATCGATGACAACAGCCCAGATGGAACTCTGAAAGTAGCGGAAGAACTACAAAAGATATACGGAGAAGACAAAATTGTGAGATGAAAGAGTCGCCGTGTTATGCATACATCATCACCCCCACTCCCGCCGGCTTAACCAGGTCCTTCGGCCCAGACATGCTAAGCTGGGCTTAGGTTAGCAACATTATTCAGTTGTGGTTCTGTGTGCTTAGGAGCAGCTGTTGCTGCATATAGGCACCGCCTACATTCATGGAATAAAACATGCAACAGGAAATTTCATAATCCTAATGGATGCCGACCTGTCTCACCATGTAATAAACAGAGAAATGGCGGAAGTACTTTTTTTAAAAAAAACCTCTTTTCAATTACTAGCCAAAGTTCATACCTGAATTCATTCGGTAAGCTCTTAACAGAGCTCTCTCTCTCTCCAGCCCTGTCTTGTACCACTTCCACACACACACACACACACACACACACACACATGAACCTCTCTACTTGTTGCACTAATCCAGCAAGCAGAAGGAAGGTGGGTATGACATGATATCGGGCACCAGATATGCCCTTGGAGGTGGTGTCTGCGGGTGGGACCTCAGGAGGAAGCTCATCAGGTATGCCCACTGCTATACTGTCACACTGATAAACTCCTCCCCCATCTCCTCTCTTCAGCCGATGTGCCAACTTCCTTGCTCAAATCCTGCTGAGACCCGGAGCTTCCGACCTAACAGGAAGTTTCAGGTAGTGCTGCTGCCACACACGACTGTAAAGACCAGGTGGCATATCCCCCCCCCCCCCCCCAACTATGCAGGCTGTACAAGAAAGAGGTCCTCGAAGACCTGATATCTAAGTGTGTGTCAAAAGGCTATGTGTTCCAAATGGAAATGGTTGTGAGGGCCAGAGAGCTCGGGTATACAGTAGGAGAGGTCAGGCAATGCCCTGAGACCAACAAACCCATCAATCCTCCTCCTCCTCCTCACCATCTTGTTCCCTTTCAGGTACCAATCTCATTTGTGGACCGTGTCTATGGAGAGTCTAAACTTGGAGGAATGGAGGTAGTGTCCTACGCCAAGGGCCTGTTGCAGCTATTTGCCACCACATAACTGACCGATCAGTAAAGTGAACATTTGAACCCTCACCAGATACACAAGCGTGCTACATATAAATTCAAAAGCAAAATGACATAAAAGAGATGTTCACTCTCCACCCTCACTGCTGCCCTCCTCCCCAGACCCTTCTCCTTCCCCTTCCCCCGGGGGTGCTCTTAGCTGGTTTAATAGCTCGTGCAATGATTGGGTTAACTGTTCCAGTGCAGCCTGGAGGTTGAGGGCTGGGCCTAGTGTTCCAACAGTACCACCTTCTCCGCCTCCTTCTGCTCCTCCACCACCACCACCACCTGCTCTGGCCTCCGCTTGTGGTTGCTGACGTCGTGCTTGTGGGTTGGCACCTGGCTGTTGGGGGAGGGAAGGGTTGGGGAGGAGGAACAGGATTATAATGGGAGAGAGTTTTCGAGAGGGGGAGATGGAACATTAGAACATGAGGGGGAATAGGGTGTGTGTGTGCACACATGTCGTGTGTGTGTGTGCACGCATTTCGTGTGTGTGTGTGTGTGTGCACGCATGTGTGTGTGTGTATGCATGTTGTGTGTGTGAGTGATGTGTGTGTGGTTTGAGCATGTGCGTGCATATAACCTGTAAGTTAAAAGACGGGAGGAGGGACCTCAGGAACAAGGAGATGAGACTTCCATCTGCACTTGGGCCTGGTTCTGTCCTGCATGATGACAATATTGACATAAACAAATGGACCATCCCCCCCCCCCCCACAAGCAGGTCAGACAAACCTTTCAGGCCTGCTGTAGCCTGCTATTGAATCATCAGGTGGTAACGGGTCATACATCATGATCGATTTGCTTGACACCTCCTACCCAGACCCAAAGCATTCAAACACGCCATACCACCTTGCACCTTTTACCTTGGGCAGTGCCGCCACAACTTGTTCAAACTCTGAGACCACCACGTGCCGATAGATATTGGTAGGAGTGCCGAGATAGCGACGTTTCCTGTGTTCTGCACTGGCCTCAACCAGTGGGTCTCTTCCATCCACACGCGAAATCACCTGCCGACAGTTGCACTCAAGCCAACTGATGACCTGGGGAGGAGGGAGGGAGGGAGGGGGAAGAAGTGATGAGCCTCCAAGGACTGGTCCCCAGTCCACATGAAATGACTAGCCTTAACCTCTAATTCCTAGCCCTTTAACCTCTAACCTCAGGTTCCTTCCAGAGGGAATGGCTTCGTTCTATGTACAGTTTGATCAACAATCGAAGAGCTGATGGATCCCTACAGGAATGTTGTGGTAACGGGTGTGGTGTGGTGTGGTACGGACACCTCAGTTAACACTGACCTGTCTACATCACATGAGCTGAAGTGGTGGTGATCCTTCACTCCTGAGTCAACAGACACACCACACTTGTCCATGAGTGGCAAAAGCAGCTGCACCACAAAGTCACACATTTAGGGATGTAAGTGCATAATGAAAGAGAAAGTTCCACTTAAACACCTCTCAAGTATGACCTTACATCATCCTCACCTAGTCCCCACCTACGCTACATTGTAGTCCTGACCCCAACTACACTACCAGTGATGAATGAGCATCTTACCGAAGGAAACTCTATCAGTGCTTGTTGAAGCAATTCGTCTGCCTTGGATAGACCACACCCTTCCTTGGGCTGACCACACCCTTCTGTCCTAGCTGAATGGAATATAGCCAGAGGTACTGAAAAGGCAAAATTTGGGAGTTGACACAGATTTCGAGATTTCTAAAGGGTATGGAAAAGAATGGAAAAATGTAGGAAGACAGCAGCTTTTCTCACATTCCATTGGTTGAATAGCTCCAGAAGAAAGTGATGTTCTCCAGCTCTTATAGCAAAGTAGTCAATGAGTAACAGAGCACAGAGGGGGTCACCTTCTGGGTCCAAACTGCAGATACAAGAAGTATTGAGGTTAGGAACACCACCACAGGTGATAGAAGTACACCACCACAGATGGTAGAAGTATTAACCACCACAGGTGATAGAAGTATTAACCACCACAGGTGATAGAAGTATTAACCACCACAGGTGGTAGAAGTATTAACCACCACAGGTGGTAGAAGTATTAACCACCACAGGTGGTAGAAGTATTAACCACCACAGGTGATAGAAGTATTAACCACCACAGAAGAACATGATAGAAGAAGAACACCACCACAGGTGATAGAAGTATTGAGGTTAGGAACACCACCACAGGTGATGGAAGAAGAACACCACCACAGGTGATAGAAGTATTGAGGTTAGGAACACCACCACAGGTGATAGAAGTATTAACCACCACTAGGTTACATCTTCTCCTTACCACATCCCTCTCCCCATCTAGCCATTGTTGATAATGTACACACTTAAAAGTTCAGACAGAAATCAAAACGTTTCTTACGATAGTATTGTTTACCTCAGCAGTAGCTTGCAGAATTCAAGAGCAGTTCTGTGACAGCCTGCAAGCATGAGGGCAATTAAGGATTTGAAATGTAGAGGTGTATTAATGCCCACCTCGCCTGCCTGTGAAGTAGATATGCCTGAACAGTGCTAGGAAAAATGATCTGGGGAAGGTTTAGACAGCCACGATTGGGTTATGGTGATAGAAAAAGAAACAAGATCAGTTTGAAGTTGTAGTTGGTTCAATCTGCCAATTAACCTGTTTTCTGCTCTGGAGTAACTCAGACGACAATTGCCTTGTGAAATATTAAACAGTGTATGGAAGCATCTCTCGAAGCAGTAAAGTGAGCGTTCTGTGTACAGGAGGTAACATTGGACCACCAGGCCTCCATGGCTACACACTCCATTTACCAATCAGTTCTGCTGCCATTGGAACATCCTCCCCCATCCTACACACCTCGCTTAGCTGAAGCAGAGAGTCCACGTGATAGGGATGTCTGTTGAGGATGCTCTAAGTGATGTAGGGAGAAAGAGCGGAGAGTAGTTGTGGGAGGAGGTGTGGAATGGGAAATGTGGGTGGGAAGTGTGGTAGGGGGAGGTGTGAAGTGGGAGGTGTGGAGCGGAGGAGGTGTGGAGTGGTGGGAGAGGGAGGAGGTGTGGAGTGGTGGGAGAGGGAGGAAGTATGGAGTGGTGGGAGAGGGAGAAGGTGTGAGTGGTGGGAGAGGGGAGGTGTGGTAGGAGAGGGGAGGGGGAGGTGTGGTGTGGTGGGGATGTAGGCACTGAATACAGTATCGAGGAAACAACATATCAACTCACGGCAATGCTATTTGGATCAAAGGTATCCACAGCATCCCAAAACATGAACTGCACTTTCTGGTAGGCAGGGGAGTGCTCATATACAAACCACTGACACCTTCAGAGATGAGATGTATGTGAACTTTCCCCTCCCCCTTCACCACACAAGGCCACACCCACATACCCATCTTTGTACTCCACAGGCACCATAGCCAAACCTGCCAGTGATATTAGCAACATTCGTTCATGGCATACTCACACACCTGGTTTGTCCATTTTAGGCCAAGTGTCTCGCGGGACAGCTAAACTGGAAACAAACGATATACTCTTACTTGTGATCAGTATTAACATCCTACCCACCCCTCCTCCACACCATCCTACCCACACCCCTACATAATGGCCCCTCCCCCACAACATCCTACCCACACCCCTACCACATGGCCCCTCTCCCACCATCACCACCTAACCTCATGATGTAACCATCACCACCTACCCTCATGATGTAACTATCACCACCTACCCTCATGATGTAACCATCACCACCTAACCTCATGATGTAATCATCACCACCTAACCTCAGCCCACTTCCCTAGCATCCACCTCTTCCCCAGCCCACTCCCCTAGCATCCACCTCTTCCCCAGCCCACTTCCCTAGCATCCACTTCTTCCCCAGCCCACTCCCCTAGCATCCACCTCTTCCCCAGCCCACTCCCCTAGCATCCATCTCTTCCCCAGCCCACTCCCCTAGCATCCACCTCTTCCCCAGCCCACTCCCCTAGCATCCACCTCTTCCCCAGCCCACTCCCCTAGCATCCATCTCTTCCCCAGCCCACTCCCCTAGCATCCACCTCTTCCCCAGCCCACTTCCCTAGCATCCACCTCTTCCCCAGCCCACTCCCCTAGCATCCATCTCTTCCCCAGCCCACTCCCCTAGCATCCACCTCTTCTCCAGCCCACTTCCCTAGCATCCACCTCTTCCCCAGCCCTCTCCCCTAGCATCCACCTCTTCCCCAGCCCACTCCCCTAGCATCCACCTCTTCCCCAGCCCACTCCCCTAACATCCACCTCTTCCCCAGCCCACTCCCCTAGCATCCACCTCTTCCCCAGCCCCCCAACTCACACTGTTGGCACATGACGAGACCTGCTGGAGTGTGCCACCCTCTTCCTCCTAAACAAATGCACAAATAGCTGAGAAACTCAAGTCACGAACATGGACTAACTGTTCTGCCCGCACAACATGTGACCCAAATATCCTCTTCATCTCTGCATTCGCATTCAGGTACCTTGCCAAGTAATTGGGGGGGGGAAGGCAGTGAAAATGGTTAGTGGAAAGAAGGGGGAAAGGGTGTAGAGACAGTTACCTCTTGTCTACAGCCAATATGGGTCTTGCAGTATGTCTGGTAGGCTGCTCCGAGGAGCCTGAGGAAGACGGAAGCGTACCTCCTAGCAGCTTGTTGACCTCTTCCACTGCAGTGTCAATCTCATCCCTTCCCCTGGTCTTGGCGGGAGTGGTGTGTCCCTCTGTGTTCTGGTCCCCCCTAGCTGCTGCTCCCTGAGATTTGCCCTTCTTCTTCCTCTTCTTCCTTCTAGACTTCTGCTGGGCCGCATCTTGGCCAGACTGTACAAATTGAAGGGATTGGGTAAGATATAGGCCTGACACCAGCGGGATGTTAATTTACCTTGCCTCCTGGTTCTTCGCACGACTCTTCGCTGTCCGAGTCTTTCCTGGTGGCTTGATGACTGTCCGTGACTGCCTCGAGCTGGGGGAGGGGGGAGGGGGGAGAGGGAGGGGGTAATCACAAATTCACATCCGCCCGGTTTTAGAACTGTTTCATCTTAAACGCACAGTACAAAACGTGGAAGCAGTGACCAACACCTGACCAAACCATGACCCTCACCAATGCAAATGGATTCTTGTCTTTTTTTCTGGCGTTGGAGACAAAGGCGGGTGTATCTTCTATGCCTAGGTCATCCTTCTGATCCTCTCGTTTGTCTGCTTTTATTTTAATTACATCTCCCGTTTGCTGTAACCTTCTAAACGCTCTGGACGACATATCAATCGTATTGTTCTAGGTAACGCTTTTTGGTCAATATTCCAATAAATGCGTATCAGCTGTTTCCGCGCGACAGGTATTGTGGACTAAGTACGCTCGAGTAAAAGATATTGTCCGTCTTCTACACAGCGTGTGGGTCGCGGTATGGATGACCTCTCCTCCCTAAACTTATCTGACACAAACAAGATGGGGTCTCGGAGGAAAACAAAGGGGCGTGGCTACAGCTACACCGCCTTGGAACCTGAGGACGCCGTGGACGACTTACCCAGTATCAGCGACGACGACGAAAGCGACCCAGATGTCGATTCGTCAGCGAGAAACGGCCGCAAGAAGTGGCAGAGCAGATTGAAAGTCCACTCCTCTTGGATTTGGAATGCCGGCTGGCAGCTTTGGGCTCAGAGGCGAGTCAAGAGAAAGTGTTCGGCGTGTTTAGCTTCATGCTTACTGCTTTCAGGGCCTGGGATGGGCTCGCTGCCGCCTGTCGTAGGGACAACGCGTTGAAGAGTAGGACTGTCTCGCCTGGCCAACCGGTACTGTGACACTAATAATGCCATACCCTGTGACATTAAACTTGTTAAATACCTATAGGACCTGTCTCAAAGATACCCCGCAAACGCCATATGTAATCGCAAGTACAGTCTTTTTTCCTTCATTCCAAAAGTTTGTGTTTAATTCCTTGTAATTCTAAACTACCTGCTGCTATTCCCCTTCCTGTTTCCCTTCTCTCCCTCTTCATCCCTTCCTCACTCCCCTCCCTTTCCCTCCCTCCATCCCTTCTCACTCCTCACTTCCTCTTCCCCTCACCTTTCCCACCATGATAGGTACTGTTTGAACAGTTCAGATTTTTCTTAAATCTGTACTTCCTGGTCATTGCCATGACTCAGTTTGTACCCCAGCTAAAGATTGGGTATCTGTATACCTACTGGGGGCCTCTGGTGAGTATGAAGGGGTGGGGCCTCTGGTGAGTATGAGGGGGTGGGGCCTCTGGTGAGTATGAGGGGGTGGGGCCTCTGGTGAGTATGAGGGGGTGGGGCCTCTGGTGGGTATGAGGGGGTGGGGCTCTGGTGAGTATGAGGGGGTGGGGCCTCTGGTGAGTATGAGGGGGTGGGGCATTACCTCACACATCTTCAGTGTTTATACTTAAATTGAACATACACTTGCAACACACTGTGGAGACATGTTTGCATGTACATGAGAGGGGTATACATGAGGGGTATACATGAGGGATATATATGAGGGGTATACATGAGGGGTATATATATATATATGTGTAAGTATGGAATCACATACACACGCTGCACACGCATACATACGTACATACATACATACATACATACATACATACATACATACACATACATACACACATACATACATACATACATACATACATACATACATACATACACCACATGCACAATCACACACACATAAATCACACACACATATACATCACACACACACACACACACATACATCACACAACACACACACACACATAGGTCTTTGTCATTGTGGTGACCATGATGAGAGAGCTGTATGATGACGTTAAGAGGTACCTCAGAGATAAGGAGATTAACATGCAGAGTTATTACAAGTTAACCAAGAAAGGTTTGTGTGTGGAGGTCACATGGTCATAGGCACATGGTCACAGGCACATGGTCACAGGCACATGGTCACAGGCACATGGTCACAGGCACATGGTCACAGGCACATGGTCACAGGCACATGGTCACAGGCACATGGTCATAGGCACATGGTCACAGGCACATGGTCACAGGCACATGGTCACAGGCACATGGTCACAGGCACGTGGTCACAGGCACATGCTGATACAAACGTTTGCACACTTGCACAGTCAAATCCATGCACATAGCGTATATGGTTTATGTGGAAAGTACATGCATGATGTGGAACATGATGTACTCATCTACCACACGGTACAGGAAGGGTTCCTGTTAACAGCAGTGATATTCAAGTTTCTGACGTGGTTGTAATTGAAAAGGTAATTAACCTCTTGTTCTAAATCCATCCCCATCTTCTTGTACTTCATTCATGCTGCCATGGCACCTTCCCTTAGGACCAGAGGGTGCCTGCAGATATGGTACTCCTTAGGACCACAGAGAAGAGTGGTATGTTTCTCAGTAGTGATACCTCCAAACCTGTCTCTCAGCACACACATCACCTTCATCTCCTTGTGCCCAGGGTCGTGCTTTGTACGGACAGACCAGCTGGATGGAGAGACAGACTGGAAGCTTCGAGTGGCAGTACCAAGCCTCCAGGCCCTCACCAGTGATGATGTGTGTGGTAGCAAGACGCAGGGCCAAGGGGAGGGGTTTAATGGATGCAGGGCCAAGGGGAGGGGTTTAATGGACGCAGGGCCAAGGGGAGGGGTTTAATGGACGCAGGGTCAAGTGGAGGGGTTTAATGGATGCAGGGCCAAGGGGAGGGGTTTAATGGATGCAGGGCCAAGGGGAGGGGCTTAATGGACGCAGGGCCAAGGGGAGGGGTTTAATGGACGCAGGGTCAAGTGGAGGGGTTTAATGGATGCAGGACCAAGGGAAGGGGTTTAATGGATGCAGGGCCAAGGGGAGGGGTTTAATGGACGCAGGGCAAGGGGAGGGGCTTAATGGACACAGGGCCAAGGGGAGGGGCTTAATGGACGCAGGGCAAGGGGAGGGGTTTAATGGGATGATTGGCAGATCAAAGTTGAAGGAGGTTAAACAGGTTAATTATAGGCACTTATTTTTCTCAGGAGCTTTTTTCTGTAGAGGCATCTGTGTTTGCTGAAAGACCACAAAAGTGTATCTACAACTTCATAGGAACATTGACAGTGGTGAGGCTATCTGAAGCCTGGTTATACACGCATTTCATCTCCCTCATCTCACAGCAGGGAGGAGGGAAGGAGAAGAAGGAGGAGCCTCTTGGTGTGGAGAACACACTCTGGGCCAACACTGTCCTCGCTTCTGGTTGGTGTTACCTCCAAGCTGCTTATAATACCCCTGTGATCCCAGCTCATGTACCTGCCCCACCCCCTCCATCAATAGGGACTGCTCTGGGTGTGGTCATCTACACAGGAGCAGAGACCAGAAGTGTGCTGAATACATCTGGTTTGCGCTCAAAGGTTTGGTACCAGCTGATGGTATTGGTGGTTTAATCTGCACCTATTGGCTCCTCAGATTGGATTGGTAGACTTGGAGATCAACAGACTTACTAAAATACTGTTCATTTCAATGATTGCTCTAGCAGTAGCCATGTTGGCTCTCAAGGTGTGTGTGTGTGTGTGTGTGTGTGTGTGTGTGTGTGTGTGTGTGTGTTAGTGTGTGTATGGGTGTGATATCATATTCTTTTCTTGTAGGGGTTCTCTGTGTTCTGGTACGTGTTTCTGTTTCGATATGTGATTCTGTTCTCCTACATCATACCAATCAGGTATAAGGATAACTTGATACTGTAATGCTTTATCAATGTCCTCTTGTATTCTGTCTTCATCGTTTCTCCCCCTCCTTCCCATCCACACCTCTAACAAGCCTCCGTGTCAACTTAGACATGGGGAAGATGGTTTACTCGTGGATGATTCAGAGAGACAAAGCAATCCCTGACACTGTGGTACGAAGCAGCACCATACCAGAGGAGCTGGGAAGAATAGAGTACCTGCTGTCTGACAAGACTGGCACCCTCACCCAAAATGAGATGGTACTAGCTTCATGGCCACATATGGCACACTGCCTTACCTCTCTGTGCGCACACACGCAGATCTTCAGAAAGCTTCACCTGGGGTCTGTAGCCTTCTCTCAGGAATCAATGCCCGAGGTACTTATTATTGTGTTTGCTGTTATAATTGTCGCGAGCTGAGTGTATGTACACGTAGGGGAACGAGTATGGAATGGGGACATTGCAAGATGTGTATGGAATGGGGACGCGTAGGACATGTGTATGTATTGGGGACAGGGGTGCATTGAGGTATCCACTGTCAACATGGTGAGTATTACACAAGGGTTTGGACCACAATTGAAGGTAGTTTAGTGTTTACGGCATGCTTTGACTGGGCCAAGCTCTTTTGCTTGGATATGGTGCTACATAAGGCTTTTAGATGTCCGCCTTCATCATCATCATCTTCTGCCCCTTCCATGAAGACAGCATTCTCCACCACCACGTTGCCTGGAATGGCAGGGAGAGGGGAGAGAACAAGAAGGGCAGAGGATGAATATTGATAATGCTGGATGAGGAGGGACTTGGGATGAGGAGGGACTTGGGATGAGGAGGGACTTGGGATGAGGAGGGACTTGGGATGAGGAGGGACTTGGGATGAGGAGGGACTTGGGATGAGGAGGGACTTGGGATGAGGGATGGACTTGGGATGAGGGATGGACTGGGGATGAGGGATGGACTGGATTGGGGCTGCCTACCAAACACTTTAGCACCATTGTACAGCGATGGAGTGACCATGGTTATCTGTGCCTGCTTAGACCTGTGTGAAAGTAGCAAGGTTAATACCTTATTCCCTGCTCAAGGTATGGTCCATCAGTAACACATGAAGAGAGCTTTTTCATTGCAGGCCACTTTGGGGGTCTCTGCTTTTATTAAATAATAGTTAAGCCAAAAAGGAACTCTGTTGACATGTAACATACAGTATTTACTGTGGATGTATGTTTGTGTACATGGATGTGGTGTGTTTGTGTGTGCTGTGCATGTGTAGTGTAGTGTGTGTGTGTGTGTGTGTGTGTGTGTGTGTGTGTGATAACTAACTGTTCTGCTGCTTTGGGATGGTTCTTGCAGTACTGTGCCCAGCTCTCGTAGAAGGCCTCTGACAGAGACAAGGTTGTGCAAGGGACACACCTCTCCATGATCTGGACCAGTTCGGGGGCTCTCCTACAGTACTTGAGCACTGCCCTCATCCCCTGGGGCAGGTGAGAGAGATGACACATAGCAATGGCGGCAGTCTTCTGGCACCCCTCGTGTGGGGTGAGGAGCATGGCCACCAGGGGGCGCACCACCTTGAGAGAGAGGAAGGCGTTGGGGATGCCACTACCGACGCGGAAGAGGGCGCATATCAGGGACCCCACTGCCACTTGGAGGTCATCTTGTTCCTCCTCCACAGCCTTACTGAGCTGCACGGAGAGGTTCTTGATGCCCATAACCATGACGTCCGTGGTGTCTCTGTCTGCAAAGAGCCTTACCATGGTTACGACCTCAAAAGATGCCTGTGCACTCTCTGACCTGTCGCCTGACCGCTGGCGTGCTTCAAATGGAGAGTGGGGCAGGTCCCCCCTTTTGGCTAGCCACGCCTGCGTCTCCCTGCTGTTGTACATCAGGTAGCAGAGGGCACGGGAGGCTGTTTGCAGGTGGCCCATCTCCATGGCAACCAGAGAGAAGGCCACCTCGGCCAGGTTGAACCTCGGGTCCTGCAGTAGAAGCTGCTTAGCGAGGGGGCACCCCAGTGTGAGGGCAGTAAGGGTGCAGAGGGCTTGGAGCTGTATGTCCTTATCACCGGTGGTCGCTGAGTACAGCTTCAGCAGACACTTCCTTCCATCCACCTTCCCCATAAGCTGCTGGTACGTCCTGTTTGGCCGCATGGCCATTGTGCAGCTTAGAGCTTCAAGCACCCGCAGAGCGCCTAGCACCTTGTGTGGTGGCTTGCTGCTGTCTTGGTCGGCAATTATCCTCACCAGCGTGGGGACGCAGCCAGACTCCGTTACCGCCTCCTGAACCCCGTGTACAGCTGGGGATATCAGCCGGAGGGCGAGCAGTACTTTACCCTGGAGGGCGTCTGTGGTGCTCCTGTCCAACATGGAGGAGAGGCACCTCGCCCCTACCAGGCCTGCCAACGCCCTCTCCTCCTCCCCCTTCCCACCTGCCGTGCACCAGAGGAGCAGGTAGCCGTCGTGTTGGATGGATGGACTTAGGGAGGTCTTGATCAGGCCCACCAGCTGAGAGAGGGAACCAGGGGACCGGCGCAATGTGTCAATACCATCATCCTTCCCGAGGCACAGGCAACACAGCAGTCTGAGCATCCTCTCCACCCCCTTGAGCCTCTCCCTCTGGAGGGCCCCCAGGAGGGCCCCCACGGCCCCCAGGGCCACTATCTCCCTCCTCACCTCCTCTGCACACAGGGCCAGGTTCTCTACTGTGTTGAGCAGGCTGGTGCTCACGGTGGGGGGGAGGGGTGCTCCCACCATCGCCACCAGGTTGGGGAGCATCCCCAAGGAGCTCAGTGACCTGGCTACCTCTGGATTTGAGGTGGACATCTCTAGGCATCCGGTGGCTGTCTCGAGAAGAGGCACTGACCTGTGCTTCTTCATGGCCTCCATCATGATGTAGGGGGCCTTTAGGCTCACCATGAGGAAACAGGCCTCTGGGATCTTCTTCACTATGGCCTTGAGGGTTTCTATGGCTCCTATGCATGTGGATGGCTCGCCGGAGTTCTGTATGATGCCCACCAAGCTACGTGGAATGTCGCTGGCAACAATGTCTGAACACAGACCACTCCCACTTCCAGATGCCAGATGGGTCACCACGCCCATCAGCTGTTGGGCTAGGGACTCCCAGTTGCCCCCTTCCTGGGTGATCTTTCTTAGGAGATCGTCGACAACTGCCACCACTCCTAGTCCTCTGGCGTTGTCTGCTCCCTGCTGGCTCTGTGTGCAGGTCTGTACCACTGTCCCCAGCACTTTGAAGCAGCTTAGCTTCTCCGCGTGTGTCATGGGCTGGCTCACCTGATGGAGAAGCTCTTTCATCACGTCTACCTTCCCGTTGTTTAGCAAGGAGAGGACAATGGGGGCGTGTCCTCGTGTGGCGGCATAGCTTATTGAGTTCATTCCGGTTCCACTCCGAGCCAGAAGGTTTGCCCCTAGTTCCAGAAGTATTTGGAAGCTCCCTGATGCGCCTGTGGCTGCTGCCACTAGTAAGGGTGTCATTGACAGCTTGTCAGAAGTTCTTGCTTCTAGAAACGATCGGCTGATATTAACCAGCCTTTTAATCCTGATGTGTTGGTTCTGGGCAGCAGCAGTGTGGATAGGCGCCATGCCATCCTTAGAGTACTCCAGGCTGTACATACCAGCACCTGTGTCCCTTGGGAGGCGTTTCCTGTATATCCTTGCTTACTATACGTATATCCTTGCTTACTATGCATATATCCTTCTCTGTTATCGTTGCCTACGCTCGCTCCGTGTGTCCCTAGCCTCCTGGTATTTGAGGTGCCAAAAGTATAGATCTGCATATTTCTGTCACCTGTCCTTTGGTGTTAAGTATATATTTACATTCAACGCCCTTTGTTTTTCACATGGGCAAGCTCAAGATGCAGCTCCAGACAGCCCTCAGTAGGCACACCAAGGCTGTAAGTCCTACTGATACAGGAGAGAGAGAGAGAGATAGGGGTACCAACTGGGGTGGGTGTCATTTGCAGTTAGAGGGAGGTGGCCAGCTGGTGGAATGTGTGAAGGCGCTGGCCCTGTGCCACAATGTTACTCCTGTGTTGGAGCAGACTGGGGAAGAGGGTGTGCAGGCTGGGGACCAGAACACCGTGAATGTGCAGGGTGAAGAAGTAGTGATCTTTCAGAAGTGCGGGGTGACACCTCGACGTATTTCATATCAAGCCTCCAGTCCAGATGAGGTAGGTGTGTGAATTGTATTTGTGTGTATGTGTGTGTATGTGTGTGTGTGTGTGTGTACATGTGTGTGCATGAGGTGTCACATTTACTGGGGGTGGGGGGTGGGTAGGTTGCTCTGGTGAAGTGGACTGAATGTGTTGGGTTGGCTCTGGTGGAGAGAGACTTGACCTCCTTATGTCTGGAGACACCAGAGGGACACAGGCTGCACTATGATATTCTTCAGATATTCCCTTTTACTTCAGAGACCAAACGAATGGGCATCATTGTAAGAGTAAGTGATCCTGATGTAGGAGGAGTTAGGTGATGGTGTGCTGATGTGAGAGGAGTTAGGTGATGATGTGCTGGTGTGGGAGGAGTTAGGTGATGGTGTGCTGATGTGGGAGGAGTTAGGTGATGGTGTGCTGATGTGAGAGGAGTTAGGTGATGGTGTGCTGATGTGAGAGGAGTTAGGTGATGGTGTGCTGATGTGGGAGGAGTTAGGTGATGGTGTGCTGGTGTGGGAGGAGTTAGGTGATGGTGTGCTGGTGTGGGAGGAGTTAGTTGATGGTGTGCTGATGTGGGAGGAGT
The DNA here is from genome assembly GCA_963681505.1 of Eunapius fragilis. Taxonomy (NCBI): domain Eukaryota; kingdom Metazoa; phylum Porifera; class Demospongiae; order Spongillida; family Spongillidae; genus Eunapius; species Eunapius fragilis. The sequence goes on along the minus strand of OY811984.1, from coordinate 525,897 downwards.
TAGGTGATGGTGTGCTGATGTGGGAGGAGTTAGGTGATGGTGTGCTGGTGTGGGAGGAGTTAGGTGATGGTGTGCTGATGTGGGAGGAGTTAGGTGATGGTGTGCTGGTGTGGGAGGAGTTAGGTGATGGTGTGCTGGTGTGGGAGGAGTTAGGTGATGGTGTGCTGATGTGGGAGGAGTTAGGTGATGGTGTGCTGGTGTGGGAGGAGTTAGGTGATGGTGTGCTGGTGTGGGAGGAGTTAGTTGATGGTGTGCTGATGTGGGAGGAGTTAGGTGATGGTGTGCTGATGTGAGAGGAGTTAGGTGATGGTGTGCTGATGTGAGAGGAGTTAGGTGATGGTGTGCTGGTGTGGGAGGAGTTAGGTGATGGTGTGCTGATGTGGGAGGAGTTAGGTGATGGTGTGCTGGTGTGGGAGGAGTTAGGTGATGGTGTGCTGGTGTGGGAGGAGTTAGGTGATGGTGTGCTGATGTGGGAGGAGTTAGGTGATGGTGTGCTGATGTGAGAGGAGTTAGGTGATGGTGTGCTGGTGTGGGAGGAGTTAAGTGATGGTGTGCTGATGTGGGAGGAGTTAGGTGATGGTGTGCTGGTGTGGGAGGAGTTAGGTGATGGTGTGCTGATGTGGGAGGAGTTAGGTGATGGTGTGCTGGTGTGAGGGATTGAGGTACTGGTGTGAGGGATTGAGGTGCTGGTATGAGGGATTGAGGTGATGGTGTGAGATATTGAGGTGCTGGTGTGAGGGATTGAGGTGCTGGTGTGAGGGATTGAGGTGCTGGTGTGAGGGATTGAGGTGCTGGTGTGAGGTATTGAGGTGCTGGTGTGAGGGATTGAGGTGCTGGTGTGAGGTATTGAGGTGCTGGTGTGAGGGATTGAGGTGCTGGTGTGAGGGATTGAGGTGCTGGTGTGAGGGATTGAGGTGCTGGTGTGAGGGATTGAGGTGCTGGTGTGAGGGATTGAGGTGCTGGTGTGAGGGATTGAGGTGCTGGTGTGAGGTATTGAGGTGCTGGTGTGAGGGATTGAGGTGCTGGTGTGAGGAATTGAGGTGATGGTGTGGAGGTGCTGGTGTGAGGGATTGAGGTGCTGGTGTGAGGTATTGAGGTGCTGGTGTGAGGGATTGAGGTGATGGCTTGCAGTTCTATACGGGGCATGTTGTGTGTGTGTGTGATGGGAGGGAATGAGTGCCACGCCCCCTACCAGGATACTGGGAGTGGCCAGATTGTCTTCTACATGAAGGGAGCTGATGTGGTGATGACCAGCAAAGTGCAGTACAATGACTGGGTGGAAGAAGAGGTGTGTATATGGGATGTGTGTATGGGGTGTTTGTGTACATGGTATACATGGATAGTCTCTTTTGTTGCTCCTCAGTGTGGCAACATGGCTAGGGAGGGGCTCAGGACCCTCGTGGTGGGTAAGAAGGTGCTATCAGAGGAGCAGTATGCAAGCTTTGAGGTGAGTGGGGTTACCATTTGTTGTCATGGTAATATAATGTTGTTGCTTTCTCTGATTGGAAGGTTTGCTACAAACAGGCGAAGCTAAGTATTAGCGACAGGGCAACACAGGTAAGCCAAGACATCCTTTGTGTGTTCCTTCATTTGTTGGGGATTATCACCACCTGCACTCACATGCATGGTGCCAATCATCACACATGTCACATCATCACACATGTCACATCATCACACATGTCACATCACACATGTCACATCATCACACATGTCACATCACACATGTCACATCATCACATGTCACATTACACATGTCACATCATCACACATGTCACATCACACATGTCACATCATCACACGTGTCACATCATCACACATGTCACATCATCACACGTGTCACATCATCACACATGTCACATCATCACACATGTCACACATCCCATATGTCACACCATCACACATGTCACAACATCACATGTTACACCACACTCAATGTGCAGGTGAGTACAGTGCTGCAGAGTTTGGAAGAGAATATGGAACTGCTCTGTCTCACAGGGGTGGAGGACCAGCTCCAGGTGTGTGTGGGGGGGGGAGAGGGAGAGAGATGTGCTATTAACCACACCCACTTGTATTGTACAATGCTATGTGTATGCACACAGGCTGATGTTCGCCCCACCTTGGAACTTCTGAGGAATGCTGGGATCAAGGTGTGGATGCTAACAGGAGACAAGATGGAGACAGCCACCAGTATTGCTCTTAGCTCCAGGCTCATTGCACGTACACAGAACATCTACACTTTTAAGCAGGTGGGGTGCATATGGCCTGGGCACGGGGGGGGGGGGGGTTGTGTGGACCCATAGATATTAATCTGGGTACCAGACCCTTTCCCTTTCCTAGACATTATTAATTTACTTAGCATTAATAATTTGGTGTACCTATCTATAAATCTAGTTAAGACAGACATGATAAATTGTAATGTGAAGATGTATGAATTCTGGGTGTGGTTACCTTTACTGCTGGGTGTGGTTACCTTTACTGCTGGGTGTGGTTATCTTTACTGCTGGGTGTGGTTACCTTTACTGCTGGGTGTGGTTACCTTTACTGCTGGGTGTGGTTACCTCTACTGCTGGGTGTGGTTATCTTTACTGCTGGGTGTGGTTACCTTTACTGCTGGGTGTGGTTACCTTTACTGCTGGGTGTGGTTACCTTTACTGCTGGGTGTGGTTACCTTTACTGCTGGGTGTGGTTACCTTTACTGCTGGGTGTGGTTAACTTTACTGCTGGGTGTGGTTAACTTTACTGCTGGGTGTGGTTAATTTTACTGCTGGGTGTGGTTAACTTTACTGCTGGGTGTGGTCTTGACAGGTGACATCAAGATCAGAAGTTCACAATGAATTGAACAGCTTCAGACGCAAAAATGATTATGCTCTGGTGATCAGTGGTGATTCCCTCCAGGTATGTCCTGTGATCAGTGGGGATTTCAAATTATGCATCATGAATGGATAAATATTACACACCTACATTTTTATCAAGTTCAAGAAACGATTACTTTATTTGCTAATTTAGGTATGTATTAACTTTCTGAAATTCCTTGTTTCCTTACTTTTCACTCAATCGATGCACCCAAGTCCTACATATCCCCAATCTCATTTTAATTAGACTGGCAACATTTTCCTATTAGCTCTGCCTGGAACACTACGAAACAGAGTTTGTTGATGTGGCCTGTATGTGTCCAGCGGTCATATGCTGTCGGTGCTCACCCACACATAAGGCTCAGGTAGTTAGCCTTCTTCAGCAGCACACCAAGAGACCTGTCTGTGCCATTGGTAAAGCTGTGTGTGTGTGTGTGTGTGTGTGTGTGTGTGTGTGTGTGTGTGTGTGTGTGTGTGTGTGTATGTGTGTGGTGTGTGTGTATGTGTGTGTGTGTGTTTGTGGTGTGTGTGTGCGTGTGTATGTGTGTGTGTGGTGTGTGTGTGTGTGTGTGTGCATAGTAATGAAGTCTTCTTTGCTCCTGTGGTCACAGGTGATGGAGGAAATGATGTTAGTATGATTCAAGCAGCCAACGTTGGCATTGGAATACTGGGAAAGGTTTGTAGAGGAAGTGGGGTGGAGAAGGCAAATAGTGCAATGTATGATTTGCCTATGGTATTTTAATACTTCCTCCTTTCCCATCCCTCTTCCTTCCCTTCCCTCTTATCACCCCATTTAATACCACCCACTGTGGCCTTTCCTCCTCCCCAGGAAGGGAAGCAGGCATCTCTGGCTGCTGATTTCTCAGTCACTCATTTCAGTCACATCAGTCGCCTGCTTGTCTGGCATGGGAGGAACTGGTGAGGAGAAGGAGGGGAAGGAAATGTAGGTGGCCATTGTGTTCCTCCCCCCCCCTCCCCCCCGTCTTTAGCTACAAGAGATCTGCAGCACTGAGTCAGTTTGTGATCCACAGAGGATTGATCATATCAGTCATGCAGGTATAATCTATCCTTGAGGAGGGAGTTGCAGATGTCTGATGATATGCACACATACACACATTCACACACACACACACACATACACACATGCACAGGCTCTCTTCTCAGCTGTCTTCTATTTTGCAGCTGTGCCCTTATATGAGGGCATTTTGATGGTTGGGTGAGTGGTGGTGTATGAGGAGGTCCCTGCTCATTAGTGTGGTGTATGAGGAGGTCCCTGCTCATTAGTGTGGTGTATGAGAATGCCCCTGCTCATTAGTGTGGTGTATGAGGAGGTCCCTGCTCATTAGTGTGGTGTATGAGGAGGTCCCTGCTCATTAGTGTGGTGTATGAGGAGGCCCCTGCTCATTAGTGTGGTGTATGAGGAGGCCCCTGCTCATTAGTGTGTCCACAGATATGCCACCATCTACACCATGGCTCCTGTCTTCTCTATGGTGTTGGATGAAGACGTGTCACCAGACATAGCTCTGATGTACCCTGAGCTGTACAGAGAACTCATGAAAGTAGGTGATGGGTGGAGCTTTGGAGGGAAAGTGAAGTGTGGAGGGAGTGAGGGGGGAGCTTTTGAAATAGCTTTGGTAAGGGAGCAAGCCTTTAGGTACCTCCTGTTCGCAACTTAACACCTAGTCATTATGAAGCTCACACAACATATTAACATAAACATGAACCTTGTGAACTTTGCTCTTTGTAACTGGTAATTAATCTGTTTTGAAATACCTCCTCTCTGTCTTCTTATTAATGCCCTTTGCTTTCTTATTAATGCCCTTTTCTCAGTCTTTTGTCATGGAATTTTACAACACTCACTCTAAACTTTGAGTGCTATTTACAGATGCATGCCCTTGCTGTTGGTACCCCTACCATTGACACCCTCTGCTGTTGACACCCCTACTGTTGACACCCCTGCTGTTGACACCCCTACTGTTGACACCCTTGGTACAGTTCTTAATTGCATAGAGGTTTGGTAATTGCACTATTCTCTATTTCTACAAATCAGATTCACAAAACAGGGGGAAACATAAATGCATGTACCCAACAACAAATAAATCAACAAGTTGCCTCAGTGGGCATATGCCTGCTAAAATACCTTTATTGATAAGAACAGGAAATTAGGTCATTAACCCCAACCTAATACAATTGTAGAAAGGTCAAAACAACTGAGTATTTAGTGAGTATTTCACTCATCCAGGGCTTATCCCTCCCTCCCCTAGGGCAGGTCACTCTCTCTCAAGACCTTCTTTGTCTGGGTGCTGATCAGTATCTACCAAGGTAAGGGGAAGGAGGAGGAAGACACCTTTCATGGGGGATATATTCTGATTGCACAGGAGGCGTGATAATGCTGCTAGGTTTCCTGCTGTTTGAGGCCCTCTTTGTGCACGTTGTCGCCATCACATTCACCGCCCTGGTCCTCAATGAGCTCCTGATGGTGGCCCTAACCATCAGGACTTGGCATGGTTTGATGGTCTTGGCACAGCTGTTCAGCCTTGTTATCTACCTGCTGTCTCTAGTCATCCTCAATGGCTACTTTGGTGAGATGCTCTCTTAATTGATACCTTAGGTTTATATCATCTGTGTTATTTAGATGGTAGCTTTCTGCTCACGTTTGGTTACGTGTGGAAGACACTCGTGATCACAGCAGCTAGCTGCGTCCCCCTGGTGTTGCTGAAGCTTAGTTACAGGAAGTGTGCTCCACCTAGCTATGCGAAGCTCCTCAAACAGAACAGCATGTTCAGGAACTGCTGCAAGGTCAACTGTTAAGTTCCACCAACTGCTGCATCATGCTTACTAGCAATGACAGAGTGTTATCATGATGACAATGATTTTATGTTCCTTTTTTTTTTTTGAGGGGGGGGGGGGGGGGCAACAAATTTTTGAACGAACAAAACAAAAAAAAATCATTTAAAGAAACACTCTTGTAGTCAACACAAATATTTATCACTCAAATGGCTATGGTTGCATTCAAGGCATTTGGAGCAGGGTGGAACCAGTAGTAGTCATGGAGATACATCATAATAGCTGTGGGCTGACCCAGCACAATGCTGATCCACACCACCACGTTACCTATCTGCCCTCTCATCAAGCTGTATGAAGTGAGAACACCTAGAGGTACCTGAAGGGTTGAGGGCTAGTGGTTAGCTGACAGTGGACTAACCTACAATAACATGTGGTGGGGGAAAAAAATCCAGGCACACACATGGACAACAACACACCACTAATACACCACTAATACACCCCTATCACACCCCTACCACACCCCTCTTTTACTCCACTCTTAACACACCTGTGATAGCATTGCTACAAAGGCCCATGTTCTCACCATCCGCAAGGAGATGCTGACCACGTACTGCATGGAAAAAGGACATTCCAATCAAAGCAGTACTTTGGGGGTGGGTGGGTGGGTGGGTGGGTGGGGGGGTCATTAGTTCATAACCTAGACTGTATATATGTGTAGACAGTTCCAAGCTAACAAAAGAAAATGTCTCACCTCATGAAAAAAAGCAGACAGTAGGAATACCACCACTACAGCCACCGTCTGAGAATATCCAAGCTCCACTATGGGCGTATACACATGGCTAGGGGAGGACGATCCAATCGTTTTTCTGGAAAGAGATGCTGTACACCTACCGCAGGGCAAACTGATGGACTGGAATGTTCCATGAGGACCAGAAGCGTCTGATTGTATCAGCGTTCCTGGGAAAGATGCCCCACCCCCCAACCAACATTACTAAAGCCTCAAGCCCATACTGGATGAAGCCTTGGGATGACTTACCACCAATCCTTGTAGAACTGACGATCACCAAACCTCAATATCTCGCCCAGGATGTTCATGTATGAGTGGAAGAAGAAGTAAAAGGTCAGCAGCCACATTAGGTGGTTGGGCCCCTGGAAACCAGAGGTGGGGATAAAGTGAAACAGTCATAGCTAAGCATTACAAAAATGGGGGTGGTAACTGACTGCAAGAATGAGAACTCTCTCCACCATTAGAAGGTAATCCATTTCCTTAAAGGGTTTGAGCGAATTGAAGGCAGTTGGAACTAACCACTGTTGAATTATGGCCAGCACCACATTGAACAAGAAGATCTAACAGAAAGTACTGATGATATGAGTGTACTGCAAGCATACACAGAACCGTACAGCTTCAAGCGTTCTCCGAAGAAGAAATATCTTCCTGATCCGCGGAATACGTGGGAAGTTGAGCTCATAGCACAGAGTTGGGGCTGCCAGAAAGTATGCCATATCTGCGAACAGAACAGTGAATGTGATGTGTCATCATCAATGGCATTCCTGACACCTTTAATGTTGAGGTTATTGGGGTATGCCACCAAGCCAACAGCAGTGTCTCCTTTGCCGTCTGTAGCTGTGTCACCTTTGAGGGAATGGACCAAAAACAACGACAAGGTGGGTCACTAACTCTTTTTGGTCGTGTTCCGGCACCAAGCGTTCACTTGAATGTATGACACCAATTTCATAAAGAGAACTGTGTACCATCCCAGTGCACAAAAGCGACCAACTAGAAGCAAAATGCAGGATGGTTACTTCTGAAGGATAAAGACACACCGCCTCTCTCACCTAGACCTGCATCAAAAGTGAACACAATGGCAACAGGAGTGGCCAACAGTGTGATGAGGTTAACTGAATGCAACATTAGGAGGATTCTACGTGACGTGAGGCCCTGAAATTGAAACGAGAACTTGGAATTTATCACCAAGACATTGCTCTCCCCCCCCCCCCCCCCCCCCCCCCTGCTCCGTCCCTAGTAACCATCATTAGTATCCTCCAGTCCTCTAACCTTTGCAGCCGCTTTCTCAAGCGCAAGAGTGATGAATATGAACACGGAGCTTCCTAAAAGGTTTTACGCACACACATACGCTCCGCAACACGTAAAGCACTGCTGAGTGTACGCTTACCTAGTATTAGCCAATAAGAGGCCACGTTGTTAAAATCCATCGCCAGCCGACCCCACTGCAGGGGGTTGACCAGAATCCCATACCTGTTGAGCGCGCAAGAAAAGTATAAGCTATAAAGGCCTAACGCTCGTTTACTTGAGGATGTTGCTTATAACATTCCTAGCGTTTGACAGTACCTGTGGTATAGGGAGCAAAGGGATATGGTTGCAGTCGCGGAACGTGTAAAGCACTAACCAATAGCAAGATGCAATCGTTTAAGAGACCTCTATAGTTCTGGAAACCGCTCGTCGACGAGAATAAGGAGTCCCGTACCCTATGGATCCTGCGGTTTCAACTTGCATGACAGCAAGACGGATACGGTATTGGCTAAAAACGCACGGTTTGTCGGGCCTGCTCTTCACCTCGAGCGGATGTTCGAGCTCTTCTTGGGTAGCAGCAACTTTCTGTGGCTCCGGGCTTTTGCTTCCGCGTTTGCTCTTCCTTCTTTGAGAACCCTGGCCAGCCATTCTATCAACTATTATTGTTATTATTACTCGTGCGGCGGCCGCTTTAGTTTGGCCGGCTGGAAAATTAACGCCGTCCACGTTTGAATCACATGCGCTCCGATCGTACGTGATTCACTTTACGATCGTTAGTGCATGTGATTCAGACGTGCAGAAAACTGGCAGTGTATAGTTGAGCTATTTCAAACCCAGCATACTCTACCTCACACAACGGTAAGCGTGGGGTGCAAATGTATTGTTGTCATAGAACAAACGAACAAGATTAAATTTTAACTTCTTTTTAAAAAAATTAATAATAATTGCAGCAGCACTGAATATGATATTATGCCTTGGCCTTTCTCTGAGCAACCCAAGCCTGAAAACCAAGCCTACACACACACACATGATAATATGAACAATGAGTTATTATTTTTGCAAACCTTGCATGTTTGACAAGGCATTCATTGCTGCAGTAATGGTAACCTCTACTCTCTGAAAACACCGCCATATTTGAGCAGCCCCCGAGCAAACAGTGAATTTGAGCTCTTCCTTGATGTTCCATACCTAAGTGAGTCTCCTCCTCCTCTTCCTCCTCCTCTTCTTCTTCCTCCTCCTCCTCTTCTTCCTGTCGACATGAAAACAAGAAACGAACATTTCAAGTAGTCAAATTGATGATAGTAACAATCATAACCTGTGAAGGGTCTTGGATTGTAGGCAAGGCCTGGGTACCCTGTGAACGGTTGAGGTCTGAGTACCCCTCTTCAGACTGCTGTTTCTCTACGGTAGCCTGGTAGCTCTGCACCAGCTGTTCATACTGAGCTTGGTATTTCTAACAAGGAACATAAGGCACACTGTGATATATATGCAACTCACACACCACAATACATGCACACACACACACACACCATGCATACACATGTCCTTCATAGGCAGTAGTAGTACATGTACATATCTTACTGCCTTCTCCTGCTGGCTAGCTGCAATCCACATTGTGTTAACTGCTTTAGATAATTCTCCAAATGTTATCTGCACAATGAACAAATGTATCTAACACCACACGTGGATGCACATACACAGATGTACACACACAGATGTACACACACAGATGTACACACACACACAGATGTACACACACACACACACACACACACACACACACACACACAATGTGCACACACATACCCCAGGGTTGGCTTCCAAAACTTTATGGGAGACATTACTGAAGTATAAGTTGAAAACAGATGGAGGCCTGAAGGCACCGGGGGGGGGGGGAGGGGGGAGCCATCACAATGGAGTTATGGCATTTCAACGTGACTCACTTCTTTAGTTCATCACAGTCCTTCCCTCTCTTTGCCTTGTCCTGGTTGGGCCCAGCCCACTTCTGTGCAGCCCTCCCTCTCCCTATGTGAGCGTGAGAGCTGTCCACCAGGTCTGTCAGTTCACCGACCGTCATGGCTGACTGGCTACTCAGATTGGCCTGCAGTGCTGTGTGGACCGTGGTGGTGGTGGTATTTAAAAAAAAAAATTTTGTGAGATTGGGGTTAAACAACAACAACAGACCTTGAAAGTCAGGCAACAGAGACGTTGTGTCTTGTGGTGTTACCCTGGTGGTTGTTAACCCAGGCCCTGCCAGGGGTTCGAGTGTTGGCATTGCTGGGAACTGACCTCCAAGCTTCCTCTGTGCCTGCTGCTGAAGTAAGGCGAAGTGTGACAGGATGTAGTTATGAATGATCATCTGTTGCTGGTCCAGACTTGCGTCGGAGGGGATGGGGACTTGGTGGTTCCTGATGAGCTCGTTCACCTGCATCTGTATCTCCTTGAGCTGCTCGGACGGCAGTGGCGCCACTCCCGCCCCCGCTATGCCGGGCTGCAGCTGCTCAGCGTGAGCAGGCGGAGTCTGCAAGCTCAGTTCGTCGTAGCCCGCGGGCGCGGTAAACGTCCCGTCCTTCTGCTTCTGTGCGAGGATCTGCTGAATGACGTCATAGTGCACGGTGTTGCTGGTGACCAGCGACTGTAGCTGGTCCTGGCTTAGCGTGCTCAGGGCCTCGGGGGATATCTCCTCGTTGTCAGCCCCCGTGTTCCGGGCGTAGGCGCGCAAAAGGCAAACGAGGATGGTCTCGAATGAGTCGCGCGTCGGTTCGAGCGCGGTAAGGCGGATGCTGCCCTTCCAGGCGAGAACTTGAGTGTTAAACTGGTCGGAGTCGATGCCCGGCTCGAAGGACTAAAGAAGAGGGAACGAGGGAGTCCGACACCGTTACATGGGCCGGCCTATGACGGTCTACTAAGATTACTACAAACAACTGCGATGGAGAGTCTTTACCTTACCCTGTAATAACTGTGATCTCTTAGGTTCATGTCCCAAGCAGCAGTCACATCCACGTATTGATTTCTATAGAGAGTAACAAAGCGGGTCTCGCATCATCTCAAACCGCTCATGTGGCGTGACGTATTTGCCTAAAGGAGGGGTTTTCCCTTGTTCTGGAGGCGTGCCATGGCCTGGTTGAAGGCTGTATCAGAAGCACGCCAGTGGGCTGCTACAAACTCGCGAGGATTCGCCTTGGCCTCAGAGGACGAGAAGGCTCGTAAGATATCATTTAGCGGATCATGCGCCTCGTTTTACGTCACCGTGCCGGAATCTGAAGAGCGTGTGCGTTCGTGTCATGCAGTGTGTCCTGCTCACTGATCATAATCAAATATCTCGCAGGGGATATGGAGCGAAGACGATAGGTGCATCAGAGTACTTTCACCGCAGCTAGAGTCCATCTTGTCTGCTCAGAGGTCTTTGAAAGAAGTCCTGGAGGCAGTGGCTGAGTGCCTTGTGAGTCGCGGGGTTTTAATCACGTGACGTTAGATCAGCCTTCGTCCTCAGAGCTCTGATGACTTAGAAGAACAAGGTGATGACAGAGAAGACAGTGAAGAGGAGGGAGCGGATGATGATGATATGTATTACGATGAAGGGGACATAGACGTGGAGGAACCTAAATCAAATCAGTAAACAAAGACGTGTGTGTGTGTGTGTGAGAGAGTGTGGAGGTGAGAAAGAGGGAAAGAGACGATGAGGGAAGCAGGCAGCCATGTTTGTGGCTAGAAAGCATGTAATGTTTTCCTTGAGACCCCACCTTGACCTTTTAGTGGTGGGTTTTGTGTACAGGGTAACATCTAACAGGATCCTGTATGTAGCTGCAGCACTTTGTAACCAGGCTACTTTTCAAGTTAGCGGAAAGACTTGTACTTGAGAGATGGAAGGAGCACTATTGGACTAATGTGCTTTTATCTCAAAGGACTTTATCTGCACCATCTTATGCATGATACAAGCCACTACTACCAGCCCTCCTCCATCTCAGGTGTCCAATAAACTAGGCCAAATATTTGCCATTTCCATTTTGTATGTAACTAGGTAGCATCCACTCACTAAGTTGTCATTTACAAATAAATTGATTGTTCACTGCAAAAATAGTCAACTCTCTTATTTAGTGGATCAGAAGAGGCACTATCAGCAAATGAATACTTCACTGGTCAGGGTAGCTCTGCAGCAGTACATCGTCTCCTTGCAGGTAGCAGTGTGTGTGTGTGTGTGTGTGTGTGTGTTGTAGGTGTGTGTAACATTACCTTGTCTTCGCTACACACTATGTGCATGGGACCATACACTACCTCACAACCCACGAGTACAGATCTCAAAAACTTCAACAAGTCATCCAGCAAATGTGGCATCTCAGGCAAGCCACGTGAGGTATAGGCTTTTTCTTGTGTTCTCTAACCCTTTCCCCCTCCCCCTCCACACACATCCCAGTACTCACTTCTCTTGATCATTTTTACAGGACAATTTGTTCATATGGGATATAGAACTGAGTGGCTTTGAGGCTACATCTCTGCTTGGTAACAATCTGGCAGCCTACGCACAAAAGTACAAAAGAAAGGTGTGTCTGCGTGATCATTTCATAGGCACCTTGATGCTATTTGTACTGTTCCAAACATAAAACAGCCTGTCATTGAAATAGAGATGAAGTTTCCCAAGGAGTACCCCATGTTTCCTCCCTTTGTCAGAGTTATAAGGCCACGGTTCAAGTTTCTCACAGGTTAGAGAACTGCAGTGTCATTTTTTTTTAAAAAGGGGGCAGAGCAATCCACCCCATCACACCAACACAGGTCATGTGACAATTGGTGGAAGCATTTGCATGGAGATGCTGACCAGATCTGGCTGGTCTCCATCTAACGATATCGAGGTAATGTGAGGAGGGGGTGGGGGTTAACTATGCAGACGCACCTAGTATGGTTGGGTTATGTGTACAGAGCATCCTGGTTCAAGTAAGAGCAGAGATAATGTCTGACCCAAAGGCACAGCTGGATCCCTCCCAAACTGATCAAGAGTACAGCGAGTCAGAGGCCAAAATGGCATTTGAAAGGATGGTTCAAAAATATGGCTGGAACCGTTAAATTATGTGTTGTGTGTGTGTATGTTCAATATGTATGCTTTCTAGTAGAAGTCCTTGATCACAAAAATTGATACAACACCTAATAGTAATTTTCAACAGTGGATGTAGTAACTTAACTTTGCAGGTGATACACCGGCTACTTCGACAGTTCGGTACACAGAAAAGCCTACTGCAAACTATCATGTCGCTATTCTCCCCTCCCACCCCTACGAAGCGTACTTTGAACTGATGCCTGTTATAGGATTGGATCGCTGCTTTAAGAGGTGTTCCTTCTTCGCTGCATCCCATTCCGGGTTGTTGTAGGTGTGTGGCTTGGTTGGTCCAACTACAGTACAAAATAAGTAGGAAAAGGAAGTGTGTGTTTCGTTTTTCTTACCGGTTTCTCTCATAATGCTGCCTATGACAATGGCGATTACAATACAGATGCTGGTACCTAACACAACTTTTCTTAATTCGCCTGGCGGTGCTTGGTGAGCCTCCTTGATAGTTGTAGGGAAGGTTTCACGATACACTAGAAGAGTGTGCATTATTTCGAACATCTTGGGTTGGGCCTCATCAGTCACTTACGCTTGACGAATTCTTGGTTAGTAAGCTCTTTCCATGGTCCCTTAGCCTTTGTTAAAAGGCCCTGCAGCTGAGCAGATTCAAGAGCCTTTAGAGTATTCGCAAGTGGGGTAGGGTCTCCCCATTGCTTTGCAAGCTGCATCATTCGCGCAGAAGACGAGAACAACCGCCTCGGCAGGAACGCCATTCTTCTAAACACTGGCCGGAATCTGTGCGCATGCGTAATGATGGCAGTTTCCCATCAAAATATAAAAGGGTTAAAATAAAATGCATGGACTGAGCAAGCAAATTCGCAGAATTGTAAAACTCGACAGGAGCTATTCCAATACGCAGTTCCCTGCCGTTAAAAAATGTATGTTGCCAGCAGACACTTTTTCCAAAAAAACTGCGGTGGTCACGGGCGGGGGAACCGGACTGGGCAAAGGCATCGCCCAGCAACTTTCCATGCTGGGTGCAAGAGTAGCTATATGTAGCAGGTGAGCCGCGAGTGTATAGCGATGACACAGCCATGCACCACCCAAAGATCTACACTGACACATGGGAACCTACGATGAGAAACCACCAGGGGTATCAGTTCATACATGTGCCATGTATGTGTGTGTGCGCGCGCGTGTATGTGTGTGTGTGTGTTCGCTCCAGGAAACTAGACGTACTGCACAAAGCTGCAAAAGAGATATCGGAGGCCTCGGGAAATGTTGTCGTACCGATACAACTGGACGTACGGGACCCCGACGCGGTGGGCAGGGCTCTTGATACCATCGTGGAACAGCTGGGCCTGCCCCACGTTGTGGTGAACAACGCGGCCGGGAACTTTGTGGCTCCGACCGAACGGCTCTCGCCCAACGCCTGCAAGACCATTGTTGATATCGTGCTCAGCGGCACCATGCACGTGACGCTTGATCTGGGTAAAAGGCTGATCAAAGCGAAGCAAGGTACAAGTGCATATGGGATAGAAGTCATTGTAATGTCGATGAGAACTATCCGTTCCCATGGTTTGTGTATTTACGTGTTGTAGCAACAAAAACTATTTGCATAGGCGACCCCCGGGGGGGGGGAGGGGCCATGCCCCTTCTTCCCCAGGTTATATATGGCACCATCCCCTCCTCCCCCCAGCCCACCATAAATAATTAAACCATAACATTACCATAAGATTACTGGTGTGTTTCTAGAGTAAAAAAGCTACTAACACTCATCTGTGCTACAAGTAGTGAGGCTTGACTCCTCCCCTTTGGGGCCACCTATGATTTGAGTGTACCCCATAACCGTAATTTAAATTTTTTCATTAGCCAAAACAGTAATTATGTGTTGTATTTTGATACACATTATACAGGAGGCCAGGGTATTGGTGCATTATACAGGAGGCCAGGGTAGTAGTGTGTTATACAGGAGGTCAGGGTAGTTGTGCATTATACAGGAGGCCAGGGTAGTTGTGCATTATACAGGAGGCCAGGGTAGTAGTGTGTTATACAGGAGGTCAGGGTAGTTGTGCATTATACAGGAGGCCAGGGTATTGGTGCATTATACAGGAGGCCAGGGTATTGGTGCGTTATACAGGAGGCCAGGGTAGTTGTACGTAATACAGGAGGCCAGGGTAGTTGTGCATTATACAGGAGGCCAGGGTAGTTGTGCATTCATGTTCCATACCCTCATTGTTGTCGTGTTTCTTCCCTCACCATCCCACCCACCATCACACATGCAAAGGTGCCAGCTTTCTGGCAATCTCTGCTTCATACGCACAGGTTGGTTCTGGCTATGTAATGCCCAGTGCTGTTGCCAAGGCAGGGGTAGAAGCCATGACAAAGTGAGTATGTGGATGGAGTACTGTGTGATGATTGTGTGTATCATCACACGTGTAATGAGTGCACTTCCCTGTCTTTAGGTCGCTTGCATCCGAGTGGGCAAAATATGGAATGCGGTTCAATGCAATACAACCTGGCCCCATTCAAACAAAAGTGATTGCTACCATTTGTTGCTAATAACAAGTTATAAAAGCTCATTATTGAGAACATTTTGTAACTACCCTGTTTGTTCTCTCACTGCAGGGGGCATTCAGCAGGCTTGATCCAACTGGGGAGTTCACCAAAGCTATGGTGGACACTATTCCAGTGGGCAGACTGGGGGAAATTGAGGAGCACTCAAACCTGGCTACTTACCTCCTCAGTGACTACGCTAGTTGGATCAACGGTGCAGTGGTAACAATGGACGGGGGACAGCTACCCTACATGGCCGGCCTGTTCAATAGATTGGATAAGGTGCTGTAAACTTGTCTAGAGATAATTATTTTTAACTGCATATTTATAGCCTTTTCAGTTACCACATTTTTACAATATTTATACCAACCCACAATAACATACATAAGTAGTTGAGGTTGCCATCTCATCCACAATAGCAGGAAATTTGGTACTTGCAGGTGCATGGTTGTGGCTACATCCAGTTGTGTGTTCAGTTGTGCACTGTGTCACATGCTGCATAACCATTGGGCCCTTATATGGCTCTATGGCACCAGGGGCATGGGCAGTTTACAGCTGTTTTGTTGCTACTTAGGTGACACCGGAACAATGGGACCTGTTGGAATCAATTATCAGGAAGACAAAGGGATCCTAGAACATTGCGTATTGGGAGCCATTTTATGGTTCTAGTGGACATGTTGTGCATGTAGTGCAGTAGTTTTCATTCAGCCCTATTTCAGCAGCTGCTTGTTTCATGCTTCATAGTATCAGTTCTTATTCAACTTTATGAGCAGCTGCTGTACTGTGAATGATGATCAGACCTGTGACTATTACTGACGCACCCAACCACCACTGGAGGGACAGAGCCTCACCAAATACAGCATTCCCTAAGACAGCCTGGAGGTGGTGAAGAATACACATTCAATTGGCTTAGTTGATGCTTTCTTTGGTTCAAGTATTATACTCACTGTGAAAAACAGATTTGCAGAACTGTTGGTAACAGTGACCTCTACAGTGGATGATACGCCTTGCAATGCCTTCGTGAAGGTTGTCCACATCAGGGCATTACACACAAACATTAACATAAAACAAATTATCCGCAGAGCGAGTAGCTGTGAAGAAAGGATACAGATGAAGGCTAAGTACAATTGCTGTGTAAAGTTACACACCAAAACGCTATAGTCGTAATCTGACGCAATAATATGCTTAAAGACATTTGCGATAGTTCTGCCTTCTTCTTCGAGTGCCAGCTTAGAAAAAACAGAAGCAAGGGCCGCCAAAAGTCCCGACATCGCCGCTAAAGGTCCACCGAACATTTTTAAAAGCGTGCGCCAACAAATGGAACCTCCACTGTATATACGGTGAACTTCGATCACGTGAGTAGTGAGTTACATAGCCCTGGTTTGAAGTGACGGTGAAGTAATTGCACCGTGTCAGCGATGTCCTACTCGTACCTGTTCAAATACATTATTATCGGAGACACAGGTTGGTTATTCAATGGTCGGGCCATGACATAAAACGCGACACCGTATCGTTTTTCCAGGCGTTGGGAAGTCGTGTCTTTTGCTGCAATTCACAGACAAGAGGTTTCAACCCGTACATGATCTAACTATAGGTGAGCTAATGAATGGACAAGTCCTCCGTGTAGTTCTTTGTCACCTTGGTTGGAGGAGGGGTGTGGCGGTACGCTGTATGAATCTCGGTAACTCCGGCTTTTGTCTCGTTGCTATAGGGGTCGAGTTCGGAGCTCGTATGATTAACATCGACGGGAAGCAAATAAAGCTACAAATATGGGACACGGTAAGACAGTTGTGACGCGGTGACTCCCCCTCTCTCACTCCCACCGCCTCGTTAACTGGTGCACACACACACACTCCAGGCTGGTCAAGAATCGTTCAGGTCTATCACGAGATCCTACTACAGAGGTGCAGCTGGTGCTCTTCTGGTTTATGACATCACGAGGTACAGTATAATTTCAAGCTGGGGGGCTGTTTCTTCATAATCTTGGCTTGTTTCAGACGGGATACGTTTGAACATCTAACGTCGTGGCTGGAGGATGCTAGGCAGCACTCCAGCTCAAACATGGTCATTATGCTGATTGGAAACAAGAGGCATGTGTTTGCATGCCCTGTAAGAAACAGGTTTGTTGTTATCATACACTGTGAATTTTGCTTCAGTGACCTTGACGCAAAGAGAGAGGTGACACAGGAAGAAGTATGATGTCATTGGTGGCATTCTGTGCTGTTTGATATCATTCCATTCCAACAGGGAAATGCGTTTGCTAAAGAGCATGGCCTTGTTTTCATGGAGACCTCTGCAAAGACAGCAGCAAATGTTGAAGACGTAAGTGGATATAGTGACATCATTAGTCGTTCATACTGATGATGTCACTTGTGCAGGCATTTATTAACACTGCAAAGGAGATCTATCATAAAATACAGGATGGAGTATTCGATATCACAAATGAGGTAAAAAAAAAAGGTTTTTTTGTTGTTGCAAAAATGGTTATTATCTTTTCATGCCACTAGGCAAATGGGATAAAGTTAGGTCCTAGTTTTACTACTGGAGGACCAGCACGCTCAGGAGCAACAGAGACTGCTAAACCTCAAGGGGGTGGTGGTTGCTGCTGAATTTTTATTTCATGAACTAATTCTAATATTAATAAATTGGTTGTTAACGCTGCCATTTGTGTTTGTCTCACGTTCATGGATTTTTCCAAGTCATGTTACAATTACTTAAACCGATGTAAAAATGATTAGACATTAATTCACACTCGAGCGCTGAAGCAATGATGTGTCAATAACAGCAGCTGACTAATGATCCAAGGACGTGGTGAGGTGATAAGATGACACAATACGTTTCCGTTGAGAAATCGTGTTAGGAGATTATAATTTACTGTGATGCAATTCTCACGTGATTACAAATGGCCGCGCATTTCCTCGTGATGAGCAAGATGGTTTTACCCCTTCATTGATCTGTTGGCCTCGTTGAAGTACTCCATTGTTGGTGAGTACCTGTTGGAATCAGTGCAATGACACCATTAGTCATGTAGTTGGTAGGAAGGGAGGTCCTTGTTGATATTTTAATTAAAGATAAGTAAATGGCAAATTTCATGCGATGTTGTAGTAAAATAGAAGTAAATAACAATGAAGATGGCAGTATGGCGGCAGTGAGAAATTTGAGGTGAACTTTCGAAACTTAGTTTCCGAAGCATTGAGAGTAATGACTTAAACCAGCCCAGCTGTTAAGGGGCGCACAATTTTGGCGGGATAAGATGTGAGTGGGATTTATAATGCATAATTTTAAAAATAAAGTTGCAGCATCCGATGATGGCATTTAGCACAGAGTTAGCCTAAGCTTATCTCGCACTGCATTGGAAATGGAATGAATTGTCATGTCTTGTTGCTCGACAGCACTGCGTATAATGGAGCGTGGCGAAAAGCATGTAGATACGGAGCAGCATGACCACGCTGCCGACTGCTTGTCAGAGCTAATAAACAGCTCTCGGCTTGACCAGCTAGACTTGGATTCTAGTCTCAGCTTTTTGAACGATCCCGCCTCGCTTTTAGAGTCTACACTGGCCACTGATTCCTCCCTCATTCCGCCTTTACTGGAAGGGGGTGAGGTTATAGACCCCTCCAGTTTCCTCACCATGAACTTGGGACCAGCCCAAAGCAACCACACCCAAGAGGACACAGCATCTCTCCTCAACCCACCACTTTCAGTACCAGACATCAGCAACTTCATGTCCACGTTCGACTCCATTCCTCTGCTGCCATTGAGTTCATCACAAGCAACCATGGTAGCACCCAACTCAGTTGGTAGTTACATGGTAAAAGCCAGCCAAAGCATGGCCACTGGTCACAGACCTACCACACAGAACTCTGTGCCTGGTGCATTCCGGCAGGCTTACGTTGGTGGCAGGTCTCCAATGGTACCAGCTACCCACAACCTCTTGTCTTCATTGTCAGCTGAGGGGAGTGGGATGCTGACAGTCTCCAATGCACTGTCGATGTCTCTGTCATCCAGTCTTGCTAGGTTGCCCCAACAGGCAAACTTACCGGCACATTTGCAGTCACCAAGCAGTCAACCTGGTACATCTATCCCACTCCTTCAGTTCCTCCAGCAGAACTTCCCTAAGATTCATGACGACTTGAAGGGCCTGATCCAGTCAACAGCAAACCCACTGTTGGCAAGATCCCTTCAGAACAGCAGTCCAAATACAGCGCCAAATCCAGTCCCTGTCTTGCCAACCCCTAAGCCCGCTGTTGCAGTACCAATCAGAGGAGCTCCTCCAGTCGCAGTTACGTCCGCGAGAACCCCAGTCTTTGCCCAGATCATAAGCAGCAGTACTTCATCTCAACCTGCACCCACTGCTGCCGCAAAGACTCCCATCACCACTCCCCGACCAGCAGCTGCTCTTGCCGCCTCTCCCCTTGGCACCCAGCAGCAGCAGCAGCGCCTGCCAGTTTCTAAGCCAGCACCAGCGCCCCAGGTAGTAATGGCTGCCACTTCTCCTACCTGTTACGGTCCCTTCGACAATACGTGTTCCACCGTCACTGGCAGACAACCAACCGCAAGCCAGCTAAGTACTGCAGTGGGCGGTGCACACATTAAGATGGAAGTCCCAAAGGAGATCAACCTCAGGAAGCTGCAGGCACAGTCACTCAGTGACCACGGCAGCGTTGGGGACCATGGCGACATGGTGGACATCGACGTTGGTCAGCCAGTCAGGTATTGTGAGCTCCCCCCACACCTCCGCGACCATAACTACTCCCTTTACAATCCGGAGGAGGGGCTGTCCAGAGAGATGAGGCAGTTGGCACCAGACGCTCAGTTCTCTTGCAACATACCCCCGGCCAGGCTCTCCTATGCGCCTGTCATACCAGAGTCCCCAGCCACCTTGTACAAACTGCTGAAGGTGCAACCTAGCAAGTCTTCCACGCCCAGACCACGCCTCTCCCAGGCAAGGTCTGGGCCCAGACAAAGGAGCAGTGGGTACGTTGAAGTGTAGTGCGTATGAACATTTGATTGTGTTGTTGTGTGCGCGCATGTGTGTGCATGCATGTGTGTATGTGTGCGTCGTGTGTGTGTGTGTCGTGTGTGTGTGTGTGCATGCAAGTGTGTATGTGTGCGTCGTGTGTGGGGGTATGCATGCAAGTGTGTGTGCATATGTACATGTGTGTGTGCATGTGTGTGCATTGCACAGTGGGCACGTATGGTATGTGTGTACTATATCGTAGAATGCATACAACCTTGAACAGGGTATACTGTAACCCAGTCATTCTTCACCATTAACCCTGATCTGCATCGTTCACTGCAGTCGCCGTGGCGGCGGACGAGGAGGCGGTTGGTCCAAATCGGGCTCCCAGGCAGGAAGTGACGAATCCCACGGATCATCTTCAGATCCAGAATATGCTGACGACAGCAGATCGTTGAACGTAAGTCACGGCACCACCAATCTGGTAAACCGACCATGTACATTTGGTTGTGTGCAGTCTGCACAGCGAAGAAGATCGTTACGCAACGCTGGTCAGCGCAAGCACTATGTGGACGACGTGGAGCTGAACATCAGTGACGATGATGGAGTGATGGACGAGCTGGAGGTCGTGTCGAAGAAGCGTCCGTACAAGGGTTACCGTGAAGACGAGAGCGACGATGACATGGATGTTAATCGTTCGAAACACAAGCGGACCATCACGGTTAACCCAACTGAAGGGTTTTCCTATTCGGACATATTTCTAGTAAGCCCCTTCCCTGTCACTTCCCTAGTGCTTGGCCATTTGCCCTATCCCCAGTCCTAACCTATAACTCTTGTGTCATTAGCCCCACCAGTATATTAGCCAGTACACGCGGTAGCTATACATGTGGTAGCTATTAGCCTCACCAGTACATGTGGTAGCTATTAGTCCCACCAGTACATATGGTAGCTATTAGTCCCACCAGTACATATGGTAGCTATTAGTCCCACTAGTACATATGGTAGCTATTAGTCCCACCAGTACATGTGGTATCTATAAGGCTCATCTTTTAAATGTGTATATCTCCATAACTGTTTAACCTTTTTCAACATTTAAAGAAAGGTATTTCATAAAAGTGTGCAGGAGCATTCACAGTTACGGAGATGTGCATTTAAACATGAGCAATTTTTAGAAATGAGGGGGCGGGGCTTATGTGCAGTACTCTATATGTACTGGCACCTACTACCAGTAACTATAGTGGTACTTACTACCAGTAACTATAGTGGTACCTACTACCAGTAACTATAGTGGTACCTACTACCAGTAACTATAGTGGTACTTACTACCAGTAACTATAGTGGTAGCTACTACCAGTAACTATAGACAACATCTCTCACTTTCTCATCACATGTTTAGTTTACACATCTCAAACTACACACTACACATTACACTACAAACATTTCTTCCCTTGGTTCACAAAATACTTGTCACAGTTCCCGGTCACGCTTCAATGTATCCGTAGCAGTAGTGGATGTAAAACTGTTTCCTTGCAATTTATAATAATCAACTACATTTTGCACTATGCCAGAATACACCGAATGTTCTTCCTTGTCACTGCTACCTGTCTTGTTCAAACGACCAGTAATAAGCCTCTCACGATTACCCATTACAGTCTACCCTCGATATAGTCCGGTCTATGGGAGCCCCCAAAATAGTGGACTGTAGGACAAACGGATAGTAGCGATGCGAAGTTTAGCTTACGAAGGGTTGGTTGGCAAGAGAAAAATAGCGGACATTATTGCGGATGGACTGTATCGAAGCGGCCACTATCGAGGGTAGACTGTATAGAAAGGAGCTCTCGTGTGCATCTTTGATGGGTATAATGTCGCTGTCATGGAACCTTTTGAGTTGTATGTTATATTTTGCAGAGCACTTTCGGCCATATCACAATGTATATCTGTACTGTCCAACACACACATGTTGTAAGGTCCATTATATTTAATGCCCAAATAATTTTTTACCACAACCTGTCCTAACTTATTGATGATGGGAGATTTACTTTGATCAGAACTCGCCAAAAGTTGCCAGTGTAAATGAAACACTTACTCTTGGATACTTTTCATTGACCCATTTTATAGCTTTCGTTACGTCTTCCATTTGACATTCTCTTTCAATATTTAAATCAAACCCCTCGGTGTTGAAATCAAACCCCGTTAGCATATCATTCCGGCAATGTTTAACTAACACCTTCATACCTTCTTCATTTTGACAGGTTAAATACACCAGTAGTAACAATTATATGGAATTTTACATATTGAATGTTATTTTCACTAAACTGTTGGCCATCCACTTTTCCTTACCATACTAATAAGTAGGTAAGGTCAAAACCACCTTCCACCCCTGACGTACCACACGAGCCAATGCTTTCCATTCACCCTCCTGTCCATTGAGATAGGTTCCAATCACACCAGTATTCCAGTCCATGCCAATTACAACGTATATATTATGGTACCGCACAGGGTCCAGGTGGAACAGACAGTTCGTCATCCTTTTTCACTTGTGTCCACTGTTGTTTTTTACGCTGTGATTGGATAGCAGGTCCTCTTGATACCAACAAGACAATCACCATTGTGTAGCTGCTGTACACATATACACTGCAGCAACATATGCCACCCTAGAAACATATGCCACCCTAGAAACATATGCCACCCTAGAAACTTGCCCTTGGATTGCCTTGAGTATGGAAGTGGCAAGCTTGATATGTGATTCACTTATGAGGCGAAAGAAATATGTAACGGTATCCGATTAATATCGCTCGTCTGCCTCATAAGTGTGTCACGTACAATCAGGTAGCGCATGTAATTCCAGACGTGGAGAAAAACGAGGCGTGTATGTACACCGTGGCACAGCTGTACTATGCTGTTGTCGCTTGCTCTACCTCAGAATCCATCTACTGTACACGTGTGCGTGTGTAGGTTGATTTTCATGTCTTCCTTCTATTCTGGCCAAAGAAGTTTGGAGTGGACAACAGCTTGCTTTTAGCATCATGATAAATAGAGAGAGCTTGTTGTCGTTAAGTTTGGCAGTGTATAATAATACGCCCTTGAGGGTCTGCTGCTATGTATACGCCCTTGAGGGTCTTATGTCTGTATGTACGTTTGTCAATCTAGGACCCACCCCCCGAGGAAGCAAACATTGTGGAGAAGATCCTACTTGTTCGGACCAGGCCTGCAAAGAGTGAAGAAGAGGTGCAGAAGTATGGAGACTTGGTGGAAGAGTTCCTCGTCAAATACAAAAACTAGTAAGTTTTGTTGATGTAGCCACCTTTCAGCGCTGTCTCTACCTATCCCTAACCATTCTTCATCGCTCCCTTTTCCACACAATTACCTTCTTTTCACTCTCTCCCTTCTCCACCACTTTTCACTCCCTCCCTTCTCCTGGCTTGTCCCTTGTAGCTCCTACCTTCATGCGGAGTGGGCCACTACAGATAAGCTGCTTGTTGGAGACAAGAGATTTGAGGGGAAAGCAAGGAGGTTCAAATCGAAGAAGGAGGCAATGGGAGTGTTTGCTTCAGTTAGTCAGGGGAATTGGGTGTGTTGCTATCTTTTGAGTGGCTCTTTAACAGATTGATGATGAACCGTTCAATCCTGAGTACACAATGGTTGATAGAGTGTTGGACGTAGCAACACAAGTGGAACCAGGAGGAGAGGTGGGTGTGTGTGGGTGTGGGTGTGTGTGTGTGTCTGTGTGTGTGTGTGTCTGTGTGTGTGTGATGTCTATTGCCATATTAGGATGGGGTAATGTGTAGAGATGCGGAAATGCTTCTTTGTCCTCCCCCACAACCCCACATTCTCTCTTATCAAAAAACCTCTTTTCTCACCACAACCAATTCCAGGTTGTGACTCATTATCTGGTAAAGTGGTGCTCCTTGCCATATGAAGATTCCACATGGGAGCTTGAGGTATGTTGTTAGGAGGTTGCTAAGAGGCTCTTAGAGTATTTGTGTATGTATGAGCATGTTCAAGTTGTGTGTGTGCCATGTGGTACCCTTGTCTTTAGCGTATAGTTGCCCTTATTTGATGGTGTAGTTATGCAGCCAGTCATGGGTAAAGTCTTTTATTCTGTTTTCCACCCCCCCCCCCCCCCCCTTCACCCCACACCACTCCCCACCTCCTTCACCCCACCCAGGAGGACGTGGATTCTGAGAAGGTCAGAGTGTTTAATAAGCAGTGTATGCCTCTCCGTGGGGAAGAGAAGGAGGTGAGTGCCCCTGGGTATGTACGTACCCCTGCTTCTGTTATATTGCTCCATCTTATTTTAAAGTTCAAGTCACGCCCACCTCCAGCCTCATTTCGACCAATCAAAGATTCTGTTGAGTACAAAGGCGGTAACTACCTTAGACAATACCAGCTGGAAGGCCTAAACTGGCTGCTGTTCAACTGGTATACTCGACAAAACTGTATTCTGGCGGATGAAATGGGACTTGGAAAGACTGTCCAGTCAATTGTATTTTTAATGGAAGTGGTGGTATGTGTATATGTCAGTGCTCTGGTTGTCTGTATGATGAACTTGGGGTGTTCAGTGCTCTGGTTATGATACTTAGGTCAACTCATCCTTGTGTCGTTGGCTGTGTGTGTATATTCACACAAGCTCATCATCAATTGTACATGTAACATTTACCATGTCTGCATATTCTGTTTCTACAGGCAGCTGGAATCAGAGGACCTTTCCTTGTTATTGCGCCACTTTCAACCATTGCCAACTGGCAAAGAGAGTTTGAGTCATGGAGTGACCTAAATGTCATTATCTACCATGGAAGGTTAGCGTGGTGTTTCCTCTCTGTCTGTCTGTCCATCTGTGTGTGTGTGAGCATGTGTGTGTGTGTGTGTGTCTGTGTGTGTGTGAGCATGTGTGTGTGTGTGTG
>OY811984.1:255771-495771 GCA_963681505.1 Eunapius fragilis | reverse complement strand
GAAAGTAGAGAAGGGACTACTCACATACGGGTAAGGGGCCTGTATATATGTTTGCGTCAGCTCTCTGGACTATTCCCTTATGTCTTGTGAAGATGGGGTCAGTGGAAGGACATTTTGAGAGCAGCCAGGTTCAAGAAGAGACAGCTTGGTCTCTATGATGCAGAGAGCATTAGTCGAACAATTGTGAGCGCTAAACCCGCCATGAGTCCCTCCCCCTTCCCCCCCCCAACCCTCAACACAAATCACATTACGCACATCCACACACATATATTTACACACATGTACACACATCCACACACATGCACACACATGTACACACATCCACACATATTTACACACATCCACACACACATGCACACACATGCACACACATGTACACACATCCACACACACATGCACACACATGTACACATATACACACATGTACACACATCCACACACACATGTACACACATCCACACACACATGTACACACATCCACACACACATGTACACACATCCACACGCACATGTACACACATCCACACACACATGTACACACATCCACACACACATGTACACACATCCACACACACATGTACACACATCCACACACACATGTACATACATCACTACTACCACACTCACTTCCCTGTTATGCAGTTGGTGTATTGTTTGAGCCATTTCACGGGAGATGACAAAGTTCGACCATATATCCACCATCTTGTGGACCCAAGTGAGGACCCAGAAGGTTTGCTGCTTGACAAAGAGTTCACTGAAGAAGACTTCGTAGCCATGCTCTCAAAGGACCCAGAGACTCTGTTCCCTGATGAAACCTACATGAAGCACCTGAGACGCCATGCTAACAAGTGAGCAATAAATGGAGTACTATACCTCTTGTGTACGATGTGTTTGTATATGGATGGTTATATAATGTACTACATACAATGGTGGTATTAGTGTTACATATAATTGTGGTATATAATGGTAGTATTACCACCACCTCACTACTATCCCTCACCACTACCACCTCACCACCTCACCACTACCACCTCGCCACCTCACCACTACCACCTCATCACTACCACCTCACCACTACCACCTCGCCACCTCACCACTACCACCTCGCCACTACCACCTCATCACTACCACCTCATCACTACCACCTCATCACTACCACCTCATCACTACCACCTCATCACTACCACCTCATCACTACCACCTCGTCACTACCACCTCGTCACTACCACCTCATCACTACCACCTCATCACTACCACCTCATCACTACCACCTCATCACTACCACCTCACCACTACCACCTCATCACTACCACCTCATCACTACCACCTCACCACTACCACCTCGCCACCTCACCACTACCACCTCATCACTACCACCTCACCACTACCACCTCGCCACCTCACCACTACCACCTCGCCACCTCACCACTACCACCTCATCACTACCACCTCATCACTACCACCTCGCCACCTCACCACTACCACCTCGCCACCTCACCACTACCACCTCGCCACTACCACCTCATCACTACCACCTCATCACTACCACCTCATCACTACCACCTCATCACTACCACCTCATCACTACCACCTCGTCACTACCACCTCATCACTACCACCTCATCACTACCACCTCATCACTACCACCTCACCACTACCACCTCATCACTACCACCTCATCACTACCACCTCACCACTACCACCTCGCCACCTCACCACTACCACCTCACCACTACCACCTCATCACTACCACCTCATCACTACCACCTCATCACTACCACCTCATCACTACCACCTCGCCACCTCACCACTACCACCTCATCACTACCACCTCATCACTACCACCTCATCACTACCACCTCATCACTACCTCCTCACCACTACCTCCTCACCACCACCCTCACTTTCAGGATTCTTCTGCGTATTCGCCAGCTGCACATTATTAGGTGGAGCGTTTTGGCCTCTTATGTTGACAAAGCCATGAAAGGAGTTCCTGCAAAGTATGTGTGTGTGTGTGTGTTTGTGTGTGTATGTGTGTGTGTGTATATGTGTATGTGTGTGTATGTATATGTGTATGTGTGTGACTATTAACATATGTACCACTATGCATTAACTCAAGAGCCTTTGTCTTCTGAACATCAGGTCACTTGGTTTGAACATCCCACAGCCAGAGGAGCCTCCCCCTGCAACATGGTGGTCACCTGAGTGTGATGTCTCCCTTCTTGTTGGCATTGTCAAACATGGTAAGTGTACCAAAGTATGCCATGGTAAGTGTACCAAAGTATACCATGGTAAGGGTACCAAAGTATACCATGGTAAGGGTACCAAAGTATGCCATGGTAAGGGTACCAAAGTATACCATGGTAAGGGTACCAAAGTATACCATGGTAAGGGTACCAAAGTATGCCATGGTAAGGGTACCAAAGTATGCCATGGTAAGTGTACCAAAGTATACCATGGTAAGGGTACCAAAGTATACCATGGTAAGGGTACCAAAGTATGCCATGGTAAGGGTACCAAAGTATGCCATGGTAAGGGTACCAAAGTATGCCATGGTAAGGGTACCAAAGTATGCCATGGTAAGGGTACCAAAGTATGCCATGGTAAGTGTACCAAAGTATGCCATGGTAAGTGTACCAAAGTATACCATGGTAAGTGTACCAAAGTATGCCATGGTAAGGGTACCAAAGTATACCATGGTAAGTGTACCAAAGTATGCCATGGTAAGGGTACCAAAGTATACCGTGGTAAGTGTACCAAAGTATACCATGGTAAGGGTACCAAAGTATGCCATGGTAAGGGTACCAAAGTATGCCATGGTAAGGGTACCAAAGTATACCGTGGTAAGTGTACCAAAGTATGCCATGGTAAGGGTACCAAAGTATACCATGGTAAGGGTACCAAAGTATACCATGGTAAGGGTACCAAAGTATACCATGGTAAGGGTACCAAAGTATACCATGGTAAGGGTACCAAAGTATACCATGGTAAGGGTACCAAAGTATGCCATGGTAAGTGTACCAAAGTATACCATGGTAAGGGTACCAAAGTATACCATGGTAAGTGTACCAAAGTATGCTGTGGTAAGGGTACCAAAGTATGCCATGGTAAGGGTACCAAAGTATGCCATGGTAAGGGTACCAAAGTATACTGTGGTAAGTGTACCAAAGTATACCATGGTAAGGGTACCAAAGTATGCCATGGTAAGGGTACCAAAGTATGCCATGGTAAGTGTACCAAAGTATACCATGGTAAGGGTACCAAAGTATACCATGGTAAGTGTACCAAAGTATACCATGGTAAGGGTACCAAAGTATACCATGGTAAGGGTACCAAAGTATACCATGGTAAGGGTACCAAAGTATGCCATGGTAAGGGTACCAAAGTATGCCATGGTAAGTGTACCAAAGTATGCCATGGTAAGGGTACCAAAGTATGCCATGGTAAGGGTACCAAAGTATACCATGGTAAGTGTACCAAAGTATGCTGTGGTAAGGGTACCAAAGTATGCCATGGTAAGGGTACCAAAGTATGCCATGGTAAGGGTACCAAAGTATACTGTGGTAAGTGTACCAAAGTATACCATGGTAAGGGTACCAAAGTATGCCATGGTAAGTGTACCAAAGTATGCCATGGTAAGGGTACCAAAGTATGCCATGGTAAGGGTACCAAAGTATGCCATGGTAAGGGTACCAAAGTATACCATGGTAAGGGTACCAAAGTATACCATGGTAAGGGTACCAAAGTATGCCATGGTAAGGGTACCAAAGTATGCCATGGTAAGTGTACCAAAGTATGCCATGGTAAGGGTACCAAAGTATGCCATGGTAAGTGTACCAAAGTATACCATGGTAAGGGTACCAAAGTATGCCATGGTAAGGGTACCAAAGTATGCCATGGTAAGGGTACCAAAGTATACCGTGGTAAGTGTACCAAAGTATGCCATGGTAAGGGTACCAAAGTATGCCATGGTAAGGGTACCAAAGTATGCCATGGTAAGGGTACCAAAGTATACCATGGTAAGGGTACCAAAGTATACCATGGTAAGGGTACCAAAGTATGCCATGGTAAGGGTACCAAAGTATGCCATGGTAAGTGTACCAAAGTATGCCATGGTAAGGGTACCAAAGTATGCCATGGTAAGGGTACCAAAGTATGCCATGGTAAGGGTACCAAAGTATACCGTGGTAAGTGTACCAAAGTATGCCATGGTAAGGGTACCAAAGTATGCCATGGTAAGGGTACCAAAGTATGCCATGGTAAGGGTACCAAAGTATACTGTGGTAAGGGTACCAAAGTATACCATGGTAAGGGTACCAAAGTATGCCATGGTAAGGGTACCAAAGTATGCCATGGTAAGGGTACCAAAGTATACTGTGGTAAGTGTACCAAAGTATGCCATGGTAAGGGTACCAAAGTATACCGTGGTAAGGGTACCAAAGTATGCCATGGTAAGGGTACCAAAGTATGCCATGGTAAGGGTACCAAAGTATGCCATGGTAAGTGTACCAAAGTATGCCATGGTAAGTGTACCAAAGTATGCCATGGTAAGTGTACCAAAGTATACCATGGTAAGGGTACCAAAGTATACCATGGTAAGGGTACCAAAGTATGCCATGGTAAGGGTACCAAAGTATGCCATGGTAAGGGTACCAAAGTATACCATGGTAAGGGTACCAAAGTATGCCATGGTAAGGGTACCAAAGTATGCCATGGTAAGTGTACCAAAGTATACCATGGTAAGGGTACCAAAGTATACCATGGTAAGTGTACCAAAGTATGCCATGGTAAGGGTACCAAAGTATGCCATGGTAAGGGTACCAAAGTATGCCATGGTAAGGGTACCAAAGTATACCATGGTAAGTGTACCAAAGTATACCGTGGTAAGGGTACCAAAGTATACCGTGGTAAGTGTACCAAAGTATACCATGGTAAGGGTACCAAAGTATGCCATGGTAAGGGTACCAAAGTATGCCATGGTAAGGGTACCAAAGTATACCGTGGTAAGGGTACCAAAGTATACCGTGGTAAGTGTACCAAAGTATACCATGGTAAGGGTACCAAAGTATACCGTGGTAAGTGTACCAAAGTATGCCATGGTAAGGGTACCAAAGTATGCCATGGTAAGGGTACCAAAGTATGCCATGGTAAGGGTACCAAAGTATACCATGGTAAGGGTACCAAAGTATACCATGGTAAGGGTACCAAAGTATGCCATGGTAAGGGTACCAAAGTATGCCATGGTAAGTGTACCAAAGTATGCCATGGTAAGGGTACCAAAGTATGCCATGGTAAGGGTACCAAAGTATACCATGGTAAGGGTACCAAAGTATGCCATGGTAAGGGTACCAAAGTATGCCATGGTAAGGGTACCAAAGTATACCGTGGTAAGGGTACCAAAGTATGCCATGGTAAGGGTACCAAAGTATGCCATGGTAAGGGTACCAAAGTATACCATGGTAAGCGTACCAAAGTATGCCATGGTAAGGGTACCAAAGTATGCCATGGTAAGGGTACCAAAGTATACCATGGTAAGGGTACCAAAGTATGCCATGGTAAGGGTACCAAAGTATGCCATGGTAAGGGTACCAAAGTATGCCATGGTAAGCGTACCAAAGTATGCCATGGTAAGGGTACCAAAGTATACCATGGTAAGCGTACCAAAGTATGCCATGGTAAGGGTACCAAAGTATACCATGGTAAGGGTACCAAAGTATACCATGGTAAGGGTACCAAAGTATGCCATGGTAAGGGTACCAAAGTATGCCATGGTAAGGGTACCAAAGTATGCCATGGTAAGCGTACCAAAGTATGCCATGGTAAGGGTACCAAAGTATGCCATGGTAAGGGTACCAAAGTATGCTGTGGTAAGGGTACCAAGGTATGCCCATGGTAAGCGTACCATCCTTGGTCTAGATGTACGCTATCTTGCTACACAAGTGCAAAAGGTTTTAGAACGGGGGGGGGGGGGGGGGTTTAATTTGACAGCTATGTTGTTGACCACTGTTCAGTAATCCCTGTGGTTGTCCCCACCTAATGCCCACCATATAATGTATGTGGTTGTCCCCATCTAATGCCCACCATATAATGTATGTGGTTGTCCCCATCTAATGCCCACCATATAATGTATGTGGTTGTCCCCATCTAATGCCCACCATATAATGTATGTGGTTGTCCCCACCTAATGCCCACCATATAATGTATGTGGTTGTCCCCATCTAATGCCCACCATATAATGTATGTGGTTGTCCCCATCTAATGCCCACCATATAATGTATGTGGTTGTCCCCACCTAATGCCCACCATATAATGTATATGGTTGTCCCCATCTAATGCCCACCATATAATGTATGTGGTTGTCCCCATCTAATGCCCACCATATAATGTATGTGGTTTTCCCCGTCTAATGCATATGGTGTCCCCCAATATTATGCTTGTACCATCTCCACAGGTTATGAACAGTTTGGTCTGATGAGGTTAGACCCAGCACTGTGCTTCAGGGCCCTAGTGGGAGAGGAGGGTCCCCAGCCTAGCAACGGCAAGAAGAGAAAAGGCAGAGGTGTGGCATCCAATCAGGTTGCGGGAGAGGATGAAGAGGAGGAGGATTGGTCCTGTGGTGGTGAGGAAAGTGATGAAGAGACTGCACCCGCTACATCTCATGAGAGAGTTAGGAGGTAAGGGCTTGGTTTTTGGGGGGTTGGTGTGGAGGGACTTAAGAATTTCTTCGATCACAGAACTAGGGGATCATATGCTCCTAATAGAGAAGGTATGGTGAGCGTTAATTAGAGGGAGGGCCACTCCCACCCACACACTCCTAATCTTCCTTCCTTGGCAGGTGGCCTGTGTGTGTGGCCACCACTGGCTGATGTCAACACCCGTGCACGGCGATTGGTGAATGCTTTCCTGAAGCATCAGAAGAAGGAGGAACAGAGACAGATCCAGCTTCAAAAAGTAAGGAGAATTACCTTGGGTGCACATATATGTACCTACCTGTGTGTGTGTGTGTGTGTGTGTGTGTGTGTGTGTGTGTGTGTGTGTGTTGTGTGTGTTGTGTGTGTGTGTGTGTGTGTGTATGTGTGTGTGTGTGTCTAATGGTATGACCTATATGATGGTGCGTATTTAACCTCCACTGCTCCGTAATGTATGCTTGTTGTGTGTTACAGGAGCGCAATCGTAGGCAGAAGGAGGCGGAGGTCAGCAGAAAGAAGGAACAGAAGAGGGCAGAACTTGCACAGAAGTAAGATGACTGGCTTTGATTTTAACTTAAAATCAAAGCCAGAGTATCGCGCCACCACCACCACCACAACCACCCTCACAAATACCACAACCACCACCTCACCCACTTACCAATTCTCAGGTGGTCTAAAAGAGAAGAGCAGGACTTTGCAAGGGTCGTCTCATTCTTTGGAGTAGTGTACAACAGGCAGTCCAGTAAATATGACTGGTCCAAGTTTAGGTACGTGGGTGTGGTTCACTTGGGTCATCCAATTGCCTGGCTCTCTGCTAATCGATTGTCTGTTGCTTTATTGTC
This sequence comes from Eunapius fragilis, assembly GCA_963681505.1. Taxonomy (NCBI): domain Eukaryota; kingdom Metazoa; phylum Porifera; class Demospongiae; order Spongillida; family Spongillidae; genus Eunapius; species Eunapius fragilis. Next base: position 488,240 of record OY811984.1, on the reverse strand, counting down.
GCCAGGCAACTTGCAAATCTAACCAAGAAAAGCGATGAGAGGCTGACACTTTATTTCCATGACTTCAAGGAAATGTGTCATCGTGTACTGAAGAGAAAATCGATCCACAGAGGTACACTGCAGGGGTGCAAACTAAGGAGGAGCATTTGATCAAATGTTTTTTGCACAGGCCTTTCTGGCGTGAGGGTGGAGGCAGTGAATGACGAGAAGGCAGCCAGGTGTCTGCAGAGAATAGACCTGCTCTCTGCTGTGCGAGAGGAGGTAGGCATATAGGCCTGACTGTGTAGGGCTAATGTCTACACCCTCCCTCCCACTTGTCCCCTCCTCTCCCTACACCCTCCCTCCCACGTCCTCTCCTACACCCTCCCTCCCACTTGCCCCTCCTCTCCCTACACCCTCCCTCCCACTTGCCCCTCCTCTCCCTACATCATCCCTCCCCCTCCCCCTCCCCCTCCCCCTCCCCCTCCCCCTCCCCCTCCTCCAGATCCTTCCTCACCCTGAGTTTAATGAGCTCATCAAGCTATGTGAGGCATCTTTTGAGGTACCTCACTGGTGGATACCTGTGACCCACGACAAGGCACTGCTCCTGGGAGTGGACAAGTAGGTGTTATTTTACATCTGTGTGTGTGTGTGTGTGTGTGTGGGTGGGTGGGTGGGTGGGTGGGTGGGTGGGTGGGTGGGCCTCTGGTTAACCCTTGTTTTGTTTTTCTCAGGCATGGGCTGTATCGATCGGATCAGCTGATCTACAATGACCCTGAGCTTATATTCAAGGAGACAGTACCTCAGACTGCCCTGTTTGTGCCTAACAGCACACCAGGTAGGTGGACACCCCCTACGTGTAGGTGTGGGGTTCATGTTATGCTTATTATTGGCAGAACCCTGTGAGGGTGAAGAGGGGAGTGCAAATGAAGGCAGCAATAGTCCTAAGCGATCTCAGTCGTCAGAGGTCACTGCAGCTGCTGTGTCCACACCAATACCCCTAGGCTGGCCAAAGGTGTGTACTGCACTTCAATGCACTTGCTGTTAACCCTCCTGCCATAACAACCTTCTCTACCCTATACCACCACCTTCCTCCCGTAACCTTCTCTTCCCTACACCCTCCTCCCGTAACCTTCTCTTCCCTACACCCTCCTCCCGTAACCTTCTCTTCCCTACACCTCCTCCCGTAACCTTCTCTTCCCTACACCCTCCACCATAATCTTCTCTTCCCTACACCCTCCTCCCATAACCTTCTCTTCCCTACACCCTCCACCCATAACCTTCTCTTCCCTACACCCTCCACCCATAACCTTCTCTTCCCTACACCCTCCACCCATAACCTTCTCTTCCCTACACCCTCCACCCATAACCTTCTCTTTCCTACACCCTCTACCCATAACCTTCTCTTCCCTACACCCTCCACCCATAACCTTCTCTTTCCTACACCCTCCACCCATAACCTTCTCTTCCCTACACCCTCCACCCATAACCTTCTCTTCCCTACACCCTCCACCCATAACCTTCTCTTCCCTACACCCTCCTCCCATAACCTTCTCTTTCCTACACCCTCTACCCATAACCTTCTCTTCCCTACACCCTCCTCCCATAACCTTCTCTTCCCTACTCCCTCCACCCATAACCTTTCATCTCTGCTCACAGGAAAAGGCAACAGTGATCCGTTTGACTAGAATAGTCTATGCTTTTAGGAATAAGGTGTGGCCAAAGCCTATGGATGGTCTGGACCTGTTTGTGCCTGTAGTTGGGTCAGCAAGCAGCTCATCTGGTAGTGAGTCAGAGGCCATGGAAGACAGTGAAGGACTCAATGATGAGAGGGACAGTGAAAGTGACTACCAGCAGGTGGACACGAGGGAAGATGGCCTGCCCTCCTCCAAGCCTGGTAAAGGACTGGTGTTGCATATTAACAGCAAGAAAGTAATGGAGGAGGAGGATGATGGGCATGTGAGCCCTGAAGTGGACGTGGAAGAAGACAGAGATTTTGAAATTGAAAAGGTGATTATCAAACTAGGTTGTGTGGGTGTGGCCTACATGAATGAGTAGTGCCTGACTTATTTGCTGTGTGGTATGTAGCAACAAGGGTTGAAAATAACTCTGAAGAAAAGTGGTCCAGGAATGAGCTTGACCGGCAAAGGTACTGTGTGTGCTAAACTCTGCACATAAGTCAATCCTTTTCTCTGTGTGTGTGTGTGTGTGTGTGTGTGTGTGTGTGTGTGTGTGTGTGTGTGTGTGTGTGTGTGTGTGTGTGTGTGTGTGTGTGTGTGTGTGTGTGTGTGTGTGTGTGTGTGTGTGTGTGTGTGTGTGTGTGTGTGTGTGTTCTGTTTGCATGCAGACAGAGATGATGAAAGAGATGCTGACATGAAAGGCGACATGAAGGTAAGTGCTAAATGGTCTGGGCACTAGTTTAGATGCTGTGAGGTCCACTCTACTCCCTCCAGCTGGAAATAAGGATTCCTTTGGTGAAGCTGTCATTTGGCAGCAGGGCAGGCATGAAGAGGATACCTAAAAAGCGCCAGGCTGATAGGGATTCTGGTGAGGATTACAGCTATGAGTTGTGTCTGGTCCATTGATGTGTGTGCACTTCTTTTCCTAGAAGGTTCCCCTGATGCAAAACGGGTGAAGGTAAGAAGTGCATGTGTGTGTGTGTGTGTGTGTGTGTGTGTGTGTGTGTGTGTGTGTGTACGCATGTGTGCAGGGTGGTTCAACTTCCACAGAGGGTTGATGCTTTTCTTCACCGTAGTGTGAGGCCTTGGACCCTACCACAGTTAAATGTTCCGAGCTCACAGGTCATGAGAAGGTTGGTGTGGTGAACAGGAACACACAAGAAAAAGTGAGTATGTGAGAGGGAGTGAAAGAGGGGAGGAGTGTGTTACTAATGGTTGGACTTCATCCTGTAGCTACCTCTAAGACAGTCACCCGCTTTAAAAAACTTGCAACTATGGTTACAAGGCCATCCTCACTACAACGTAGACAGTGAATGGGGTCCATTGGTGACTGAGTGGGTATGTTGTCGTTTTGTGTGTGATTATGGGGGGTGGAGCCAAGCAGTTATCTGAACAGTCTCACCTCCTCACAGGGGGCACTGAAGCCAGACATGTACCACAGGATCCTCACCCCAGGCCAACCAGACTATGAACCTGTATCCGACTGATGCCACAGCTATGTATGTGCAGACTGATTGTTGTCATGGTTACAGGTCTCTTTTAGTTCATATTTCTGCAGATTATGCATTGCTTCAAACATCATAATAAATTGATTTAATATGGTCAGTATTGTGTACTTCTCTGTTACAGTATAAGGGTGCAACAATGGTAGAGACAGGTCCAGGGGGCAATAGGGTCATTTCATCCACCCTAAATACCTTACCTTCTTACATTGAGATACCATTTCCCATATATAGTCTCCCAACTCTTAATACACAAAATTGCAATATATTTGTATACCCTATGTTGTTCCGTTTATGAAATATGGTCACTCGCATAATTAATTATTTTGATCACCTTTGTGAGTTAGAAAGAGCAGTACTTGTATGTTAAGCATGGGTCCATCTTTTTTGTACCAGACAATGGGTATTAGATGGATGTACACATTGGATGTGATATTTATTGAAGTGTGCTTAAGGGGTTAAAATTATTTATCATGAATTTTAATGAATTGTAAGGTAGCAAAAAAATAATATAATATCACACCAAACTTTTTTTTTTGAAGGACAGCTCTAATAACCCTATGCTTTTTTCTGTTTTGAATTGTTTGGGAAAGTGATTCATTGGACTGGGATACCTTTTTGAAGGATAGCAGCCATTTTGGTTGCCTCCCCCAAAATGTTGTTCGTGGTTAACATAGTTCTTGTAAGGTTTTAGTGATCAGGAAACCCACAAGGTTTACAAATATATGAAAGTTGCATTGCATTTGTAAACATTGTGGGTTCTCTGTTCATTAACACCTTACAAGGACTTCACTAAACGACATTTTAGGGAGACAACCAAAATGGCTGCAAGCCTTCAAAGAGGTATCCCAGTCCAACGAATTACTTTCCCAAACAATTTTTTGCTACCTTACAATCTCATTAAAATTCATGACATACTTTAACCCCTTAAGCACACTTCAAGAATATCACATCCGATGGGTACATCCGTGTACTACCCATTGTCTGGTACAAAACCCATGCATAACCACATTCTTTCAAACTCACAAAGGTGATCAAACTAATTAATTAAGTGACCATATTTCATAAACGGAACAACATAGGGTATACAAATATATTGCAATTTTGTGTATTAGAGTTGGGAGAATATATATGGGAAGTGGTATCTCAATGTGAGAAGGTAAGGTATTTAGGGTGGTACAATTTACCATGAAATGACCCTATATCACTGTATGAATTAGACTCCCTCATCCTGCAAGCTAGTGGCACAAGTCCCAAGTGGTGCAGGTCCCGAGAGTGTGTGTCACATAACTGTTCCATGATGATGATGATGATGGTGATATAGTTCCATTCACGAGGTAATGCATTAAAAATAGGGTTAATTAATCTAATTGTGATTCAATTACTTCAATTATTTCTGATCCAAGAGTAGCTAAACACTACAGCAAGGAATCAACTGCCTTTGTGCATAGGACAATAAACCTGGTGTGTAAAAATTTAAATACCATCTGACACACAATTAGTAAACTGTCATATACTGAACACCACACACTACTCAAAAAATAATTTCTCTTAATGCTGGCTCTGTTTCTTCTTACCAACATGAACAAGCTTTGGTGAGTTAGTGAACTGTTCCCCAGACCTAAATATGAACATCACTGTCGCAATTACAACAATAGCCCAGAACAATATATATCCTAGCTGGAAGCTGGCGTTTGCTGGGGGAGATTGTCACCTCATAAATTACCAGCAATCATGGCTTATGTGGGACAACGTACTTGATGGGATGATTAGACTGATGAAGAGCATTGAAAATGCTATCAGCACAACTATAGGAAGCTGCAGTAGAGAACAAAGTAGATGGCATGCTGGTCTACTACTCCAATTATTGCCCACCACAGTAATCTTCCAGTTTTTGTGATTATGGAATGGTGAAGGAACTGTGATACCTTCCCAGCGATCCACCTCATAGTTACCCAAAAAGAGGTCAATTGCATCCTGTAAGAGAGAGAAGCCATGACCCATCACTATAGCGAACACCCCTCCTCATATATGCACATGCATACGTGGAACTGTATCTGCAAAAAAAGGCCCTTCTATGGGTAGTCTTTTTTAAGTTTCAATTTTTAGTTTTGCTGTTCTAGAAGTCTGAGATGTCCTCTATATAACGATTCTTTCATACTGAGAATCAGACTACCTGCCACAGAGTTATAAACACATGTGTGCTTGTGCTGGGAAAGAAATCCCTCCCTCTTTGCAGACACTGTCCACACCCTCTGCACAGCAAATTACTGCTAAGAGCAGCTGGTGTGTAGCCTTACCTGCCTGAACCCATCAACAAAATTATTGTAGTAATAGCGAATGATAGAGTTGTAACCATCTCTCAGTTTGCCAGCTGTTGTTCTCTTCCCAGTCCTAAGAAGTGTGGGGAGAGGTAATGTCTAATGTATCAGGCATACTCCCAGGGGTAGTACTGGGCATACTCCCAGGGGTAGTACTGGACATACTCCCAGGGGTAGTACTGGGCATACTCCCAGGGGTAGTACTGGGCATACTCCCAGGGGTAGTACTGGGCATACTCCCAGGGGTAGTACTGGACATACTCCCAGGGGTAGTACTGGACATACTCCCAGGGGTAGTACTGGGCATACTCCCAGGGGTAGTACTGGGCATACTCCCAGGGGTAGTACTGGGCATACTCCCAGGGGTAGTACTGGGCATACTCCCAGGGGTAGTACTGGGCATACTCCCAGGGGTAGTACTGGGCATACTCCCAGGGGTAGTACATTTGCCTACCACAGTGTACAAAAAATAAAATTTAGTCCGGTTTAACGTTCCTTTTACATTTGGTTCGTTGTACAGGTCCTTTGGAGCTTGGCCCGAAATTGCCAAGCACTGGTCCCAAGTCAGAGTGTCATAGCAATTGAGATAAGCAGTTATAGTAACAACGCATATCTCAATCACATAGCTTCACTTTGATCCACTGACTTGGACCAGAGAAAAAGGATTATAGAGCTTGGTAATTTTGGGCCAAGTTCCAAACAACCTGTACAACAAGCATGCACCTTCAAATGCAAAAGGGATGTTGAACACTGGCAGAACGTGACTACATTTATTTTCTGTACACTGCGGTAGACAAATGTACCCCCCCGGGAGGACACCTGGTACATTAGACATTAAAGGAAGGTTGCAGATGTTACCTTGTGAAGTCAGCCTTCAGAGCCCCAGTGCCTGTATACTGAGCAGAACAGCGGTCTCCATTATCAGCCCACACTTTGTGTGTGTGCGTACACGTGTGAAAGATATAGGGCATTAGATCTTAATAATTTGTTTACCAACGGACCCACCATTCTTAAAGGTAGTCTCAAACTCATTCTTGGTCTCCAGCCTGTCTCCAGCTGCAAGCACACCTAACCGCTACGCCAACAGCGCGTGCGTGTTTGTGCAATGTGTATGTGTGTGGTATGTGTTGGTGTGCAAACAGGTATATAAAAATGAGGAGGGGGTTATACATTCATGTAGGTCACCACTACAGTCCTTGGTAGAGTCCTTCCCTAACAGTGCCATTACCTGCATCTGCAACTCAAGGATCCTGTGGGCCAGCATGCTTTGGACAACATTGGTCCTATCAAGGCAGTCGATGCAGTTGGTACGAAACACTCCATTTTGTACAGATAACACACGTTCTGATGGTCCTAAGTTATCCATCATGAAATAGCTGTATCGGGGAGGAAGGGGTTAACAACTTTAACCAGCAAAGGAGGGGAGGGGTTAAAACCCCTTTAACCCAACAACAGCTGAGAGGGTAGCAACCTACACAATAGGGGGAGATTATGCACAGAGAAAGAGGTTAACCTCTCTTTATAGTAACAAGTGTGGTGGGCAAACCCCTACTATTGCTACTATTACTACCAGTAATTGCAGGCAGTACAGAACGGTAATGCTGTAAGGCCACAATGCCTGTAACAAAATCAGCAACACAAATGTACCCAAATTCATCCTGCTTAGGGGAAAGCCTGTTGATCAGTATGGAGAGCTTATCCCAACGCATCTTGCTACACTCCTTGTGGAAATCAAAAGCGTCATAGCTGTACGGGGAGGGCCAAACCAAACGTCCTCATCAAATCAAACACCCTCATCAAAACAAACACCCTCACCAAACTAAACAGTTTGCAAAACTGTTGACACACTGCTTGAAGGTTTCACCCAGAGATTGTTCTGATCCCTTCTGATCAATCTAAACAAGAGCAGCTAAATAGTGAAATGCCCCTACACACACAAACACATACACATACACACACACATACAACACAGCACACACATACTCACACACACGCACAACACACACATACTCACACACACACACAACACACATACACAACACGCACACACAACACGCCCACATACATACACATACACACACAACACGCACGTACACACACATACACACACACACACATACTCACCAGATTTACCACTACTTGTTGCCCATAGTGAAAAATCTGTTCATCAAAGTGTTTCTGGAGACCTTGCATCTAATGTCAGGTGACAAATGTCCATAATGTCAAGTGACAGATGTCCATATAAGGACACATGCCAATAACCATAATGGTCATGGGATCCACTCTTGCACTCACATGGTTGACACCCTTGGTTAACATTGGGTGTGGTTTGTATTTAAGGGTAGGCCTCTGTGACCAGTATAGAGGGATGGAGCCACGGGTCTATATGGTATGTTGAAAGCAGCCATATATGGTAAGAGGGAGGTGTGGCAGGAGGTGTGGCTTTACCTGAACATAAGAAGCCCATGAGTGAGAGTGCTCATAGCCAATGAGCTGCTCCGTCTCAACATAGTTAGCTGCATGGCCATCTTCATTCACACCACGTACAAAGTACCTCACACCTGGGTGACAAAGGTGGGGGGGAGGAGAGGGAGGAGAGGGAAGAGGGAGGGTTCACAGCGGTATAAAGTTACATTCTGAACAGCCATCAATATATCATCCCTTCTATGTACATATTGACCCCTCCCCCCAATGATGGTAAGAATACAACTATTATCCTCCTCCCCCTTGGCACCATATCCCCCTCCCTTTGGCACCATATCCCCTCCCCTTGGCACCATATCTCCCTCCCCCTTGGCACCATATCCCCTCCCCCTTGGCACCATATCTCCCTCCCCTTGGCACCATATCTCCCTCCCCCTTGGCACCATATCCCCTCCCCCTTGGCACCATATCTCCCTCCCCCTTGGCACCATATCTCCCTCCTCTTGGCACCATATCTCCCTCCCCCTTGGCACCATATCCCCTCCCCTTTGGCACCATATCTCCCTCCCCCTTGGCACCATATCTCCCTCCCCTTTGCACCATATCTCCCTCCCCCTTGGCACCATATCTCCCTCCTCTTGGCACCATATCTTCCTCCCCCTTGGCACCATATCTCCCTCACCATATCTCCCTCCTCTTGGCACCATATCTCCCTCCCCTTGGCACCGTATCTCCCTCCCCTTTGGCACCATATCCAAGGATTATGTATGTACCTGCTTAGCCAGTATGGGGTAAGGGCTGTGTATGTATCTGCATAGCCCCTCATATCCCCTCCCCTTTGGCACCATATCCTCCCCTTTGGCACCATATCCCCTCCCTTACTTACCCTACCAACATACCTGCTCTGTGACAGCTGCGTCGCGATATCAAGGCATAGGAGAACTGTTTTCCATTGATGGTGCAGACCTCTTTGACTTCAACAAAGCCATGTATCAGAGGTACATAAAACTTCTTCAGTGATGGTAGCACCACCAAGTCCCGCAAAAGGTAAGCGTTCCACACAAAACGCAGGTCAGCTCTCTCATAGAGAGACAGCTGTGAGAAGTTCTGTTTGGTCTGTGACAGCTGATACCTCTTTTGCAGGGAGAGACTGAGGTCATAGGTGTAAGAGATGTAGAATCCAGGTGTGGCCAGCACCCGCTGCACCATGGCAACATACTGCTGGTTGTCCCTAGCCTATTGGGTGGGGGTATGACAGTGCATTCCCAACAATGCTCTCACAAAGCTGCACAATACGACAACATATGCAAATCTGGGCACCCTCTAGACAATAGATACAGTACCTGGCTTTCAGAGAGATGTATGTTGGACTTTGAAAATGGGATCACATCAAACTGAACAATACTATACACATTGTGTCCGACAATTCTCCCGATGTACTTTTTCTCCAAACCAACTATCAAGTAAGGGCCTGTACCAGAACACGGAGGTGATTAAACTGAACGGCACAGAAGGCACATAATGTGTAGTGCATATACCGGCCAAAAGGTGAATTATTCCAACTAATGCGCACACAGTTCTGCGCGGAACGTCTTTTGGGATTGTCAGTGTGTCTTTGGCTGAAAGAAAAACCAATCAAACCGATATATTGTGGATTCGTACATACCAACTACTACAAACTCAAAATTGAGTCGGTCAATTTCAAGAGCATCTTGCATATCATCATTGGGCACTAAATAAAACTTCTCGTCGGTTGTATATCTATTGAAGGAATTCACCCCTTAGGATTCTATCCACGTAAAAAGCTTCCCTATCACTTACAGCACCAACTCTTCATGTACATTGTCCATTTTAGTACGCCCCCTTCTTCGCCAGATATGCTCTAATTATCCCCAAGGAAGGAAAAACTTTATTCAGAATGTCATCGACTTTGCATAAGCTGTTGGTACGAACAGGCTGGAGAGACGTATACAGTATGGTTGCTCGTATTCAGTGGCATAGTGATGACAGGAACTCTTTCAGCTCTCGCTGTGAGCGGAACACGTGCATCCGCCTTCCATACTTCCAGTAAAGCAGCAGCTGGCGAAAACTATCGGCTAAGGTATGCTCGTATTACTTAAAGGGCTTTACGAGACCTCACTATGTTCTTATTAGGCATGGGCTGGCACGCAGTGGCAACGAATATGGACCACTGACTGATATACCGGACTGGTCGTTTGCAGGTAAGAGTGGTGACGGAAACTATTAATAAACCAATGTTCCACGTGCAACCAGATGGCAGGCCAGCCCCAGTTAACAAAGCGCAGAGACATAGGAACAAGCGCCAATATGCTATAGGAGTAAGTAGCAATTGAAGTTCTGTATTATCTATCCTTCACACACACACACACATCCTCTGTAGCTTCGTATAAAGACATTATTGAAGGAGATGGATGATGCTAAAGCGGCCAGTCCATCTGTAGATCAGTCACAAGTAGCCCCTACAACAACTTCTAAGAAGGCACAATAGACTTATTCTAGCTTGAATCATTTGTACACTACACCCATTGAACACACAATACACATACACATAATACATACATAAAGACACGTCACTGGTGAATGCTGTCTGTATCAGGGTTGCTAAAAGATGTTGGCTGGAAGTAATCTGATGTTGAGAAAACTTCTGGGCGGGGCCAATTTGAAGGTGGATTGGTCGTTTTACCAGACTTACGCTAGGAAATTTATGAATGATAAATATAAATAACAACCAGTCATACATTGTTTGACGTACCAAGCCTGGTAACACTTTGAACACTTTCTGCAGTGTGCTGGGGTCCAAAGTCTTCTCCGCACTGGTAACCGACTCTTCCAGTAGATCAAGGTTCTTGCTAACCAGGTTCACAAACGCCTGTACGATGAAAGAAATGACCGACTTGAAAGGACACAAATGCACACACACACACACACACACACACACACACACACACAACCACACCTCTATCTGGTCCACTCTTTGAAACAGTTCCTTCAACCGTTTCGTATTCTCGAGAAGCAGTTCCGTTTTCTGTGTATTGCTAGACATGCTTTGCTTCATCCAGTCTAGCTGGTTTTTCATCTCTTCCATCCTGCAGCCCACGCTCTCTACCTTTTCGTCGAGCAGCTGCTTCTATCCCCCATAATCAGCCATGGTGTTGCGATGTGCGACATTATCCGTGCAACCTCACTTAATTATAAGCACACACTTACATCCCGTTTGCTGTCAACCACAAGGTACTGGGCATAATCTTGTGCTACCTTACTCAGGTCTACGTTAAAATCTCCTTGAAAATCCTCGATACATTCTGCTGCGTCGTCCTCGGGCTCATCTACTTCGCCTTCCACTATAGCCAAATCCCCCTCCGCCATTTTAATAACCAGTCTAGTTAAATCACTAGTAACAATAATAATAATAATGGCGAACATTTCAACAAACTAACATGCACAACACGCAGACATCATACAACACGGGTAATCACTTGATACAACACTAAACCCACAACAACGAGGGCTATTATGACGACTAAAACCAAGATAATGATTAGTTTCAGAGACCTCTTCTGGTGTTTTTCAGCCTTTTCCAACTCCTTCACTCCCTCACTAACCCTCAGCGCAGTCTGCTCTACGTTGTAGTCTATCCTATCCAAGATTGTACCCTGCACAAAGGAAGTGTAAACTTGTGTGTGACACACCAACCTCAACAGACCTGTTCTACTATCATCGTAGCAAGGTCTCTGTACATATCATTTATCTCTGATATGGACTGAACTATGGACTGTATCTCCTTCTCCCTCTCCTCAATCAGGGCGGTGTTTTGTTCCACCATGGCCAACTGCTGACCACTAAATCCCTGGGCACACAGAGGTTCCACACAACAAAGTCAAACCACCTTCCCCCACACCCCACCAAAGCCATGGCAACAAACCTTGTCAAACAGAACCTCTGGGTCTCCTCCTTCTTCTTCCATGCCAAACACCTGAGCTGCAGTTGGCTTTACCTCCCCACTAACCACCCTCTCCTCACGATGCTTAACCTCTGCAGTAAGGTACAGCAAACATAACACCATAGCCTCATCCCTCCACTTCAGGCACCCCCCCACTTTTGAGATAGGACGATTGGCTCTTTCTGAAGTTAGTTGAGAGCTCCTGTAGAGACAGCGCCAGAGAACATGTCACGTTTTTAGCCACCTTGATCTCCTGGTCTGTTCCCCCTTTGCTCTTGTTGTTGATGGCCTGCAAACCTTTCTTTGCTCTGGAGAACATCTGGATGAAGAGGAATGCCACCATCACAAAAGCCACACACACACCCACACCATCACAAAAGCCACACACCACCATCATTCCCCCACTACTGTACAGTTGACCTTAAAAGTGCACAACACCTCATCACCCAACACATTAATCTGCCTGACCACACCCCTTTGCCCACCAATCCAATTAATAGCTGAATGAACAATGCAATGTTACTCTGCCATAATATTAAACCATGTAACTCTCAATGCCAATCTTTACAAGGACAACACTTCACACCAACAACTTCTAATAACCATTTAAATTATTCATCCTGGCAGTTAAACAATTTTCTTTGCCAGTTACAATATTTAGTTCATCCCTCTCCAACTGGGAAGGTGGTTGAAGAGGGGGGTAGGTTTAGTAGGAGGAAATCTCCCTCTGTAACTCTTCTCCTTCCAGTTCCCTCCAAGGGCACACACACACACACACACACACACACACACGCATGCACACACACACACACACACACACACACACACACACACCTTTAGCTTGCTAGTACCCCCCTAGTGCCCCTCTGGTACCCCTTGGCTGGTACCCTTGGCTTGTGCCCCTCTGGTACCTCCTGGCTAGTACCCCCCTGGTGCTTCTTTCATCCCAGGTACCCAATGGTAGTTTACCTGAGTGATCTCTTGCGTAAGAATCTCTATCTCCTGTTCTTCTTCCATCTCAGCAAAGATGTCAGGTCTTGTTGCATGTTTCTCCTGAAGCTGGTTTAGGTCTTGCACTGCATGCATGGGTGTGAATGTGTGTGCATGTACATTTTGTGTACGTGTGTGCATGTACGTGTGTGTGTGTGTATGTGTGTGTGTGTGTGTATGTTGTGAAGGTGACGTGTCTGATATGTATACTCCACAGAGTACAGTAACAAACTTCTTTTCTTAATGTTCGTAACTTCAAACTGGGCGTCCTCTAAAAGATGTGTCCTGAAGTACGTGCGCGTTGTGTGTACGTGTGTGTTGTGTGCATGTATATATGTGTGTCGGAGCATTGGAATCTTGATGCGAATCCGTGTTAAACGGGTTCTTACCATTCAGGAGGTATAAACTGTGATGCTTTTGTAATGTCGCCCGTAGCAGGAACCAAGGCCACTGTATCAAGCCCAGCATTCTGTAATTAGGGATCATCCATTGTAAAGGTTGACAAGGCGTTGAAGGAGTGCTTACCCATCTAACATCTTCAGAATCGGAAACTTGGTGTTCTCTCGCTGCACGCTGACGAATTTCGATAAACTGAGATGTGTGGTCGCGATACTGCCCTATTTGAACTGGCGGATTGATTCTCGCTGCCATTTGCTACTCAGGGTGACGTAATTGTTTACTGTAGTACGCATTATATAGAATGCAACCGGGCATTCACCAAGGAGAGGTTTCTTTGCGTAAAGAAATAAATTTGGTGCACAGCATTTCTATTGTTGTTGGTTCTATCATTGGTTCAGGCATATTTGTGTCTCCCAGCATTGTGCTGTTGCATAGTGGCTCATTTGGTCTATCCCTCGTATTGTGGGCATTTGGCGGAATAATATCTATCGCGGGGGGACTTTGTTATTGCGAACTTGGCACCTTCATTCCGAGTAGTGGGGCCGAGTACTCGTACGTCCGCGAAGCGTTCTCTTTCAAACACAAGAAACAATATACGACTTACGTAGGGTCACTTCTGTCCTTCCTCGTTGTCTGGACTTCAGTGATAGTGACTAAGGCTGCGTCATTGACAATCATTACCCTGACATTTTCACAGTATCTGTTGGTTCCTTTATTCGTTCACTGTCAAAATACACCCACTGCACCTGTGAAGCTCATCACGATAGCAACCCTTGGTAAACTTACTTGCTTTATTTTATTTACTAGTTTGTAAATCCCCTCCTTCCTACAGTAGTAATAGCTATAATTGGTTCTTACAATGTAACACTCACTGCTCACATTCAAGTGGTCTTATCTGCTCTCAAAGTCCTGGCCTGTGTATTCATCATTGCTGTTGGCATATGGCAGGCCATAGCAAAAGGTGGGCATCATATAGAGACGTTATGCATCTAAATCTTTATTGCTCTTTTTTGTCTCAGACTGCTTGTCACAGGATTTACGACACCCATGGGTAGGAACGGCCTCATCCCCAGGCAACATTGTGTTGGCTTTGTATGCTGTACTTTGGGCATATGACGGATGGTATGTAAATGCACACACACACACCCACACACACACACACACACACACCCACACACACACACACACACACACACACACACACACATGCTGTTTATGCTGTGTTTCTTGTCTGTTAACCAGGAACACACTTAATTACAGTTCTGAAGAACAGACAAACCTAAGCAAGTGAGAAATCTGATGTGTAATATACTTAAGTCATCATTAACTTTATGTACTGTTCAGAAACTTTCCCCGTGCTATCATCATTGGAATTTTGATTGTGATAGTTTGCTACCTTCTGGTCAATGCATCCTTCTTTGTGGTGCTGTCACGGCGAGATATTATTAACACAGAGGCAGTTGCGTTGGTCTGTTGTTGCAGTACATGTAATGTACACAGTGTGACACTATTTATGGTGTTTAGCCATGGGGCTCCCAAGTCCTTGGTACAGCCGGTCTGGTGGTTATGCCCATATTGATAGCTGTGTCTACCTTTGGAGCAGCAAACCTAATGTTATATGCAGCTGCAAGGTGTGTTCGCAAATTCCCCTTCCTCAAAAATTTGTTAAAATTTTTAATGACAGGCAGAGCTTTGCTGCAGCCCGGACCGGACATCTCCCCAAAGTCTTCAGCGGTATACACCGGAAGTACAGGACACCAATCGCAGCAGTTATATTTCAAGTGGGTCACATCGTATGTAGTTCTTATGCCACATACACATGCCTCTTTACTGATGCCCCACCTACATGATGGGGCCACACCTCTATACGGATGCCCCGCCTACATGTTGGGGCCCCACCTACATGTTGGGACAATGCCAGACTGTGCTGTCTATAATAATGTGTGCAATTGGAGACATTGGCAGCCTCATAGACAGCTTCAACGCAGCCATATGGTTGTTCTATGGTATGACCTTCGTCTCCTTGCTCATACTGAGAATCACTCACAAGGAAGAACCGCGTCCCTACAAGGTACACATTTGACATAAGTCCCACCCACAAACCTTACTATCTGCCTTCCCATTAGGTTTGGCTTCCTGTTCCTATCTTCATGGTGTGTGTTTCTGTACTTCTGGTTGTGATACCCCTCTACCAGAGCCCAGTGCAATCTGTGGTGGCCTTTATCATGGTCCTATGTGGAATACCTGTGCACGTCTTCTTGGTTATGGAGACACCAAGGAGACTTCGACCAAAGATATTGGATACCATAAGCGGTGAGATGTGCGTGTGTGTGTGTGTGTGTGTATGTATGCATGTGTATGTATCAATCCTCATAATTCCCTTCTCTTTCCCACTAGAGTTTATTAACACCCACACCAGCCAATTGCTTAACACAGTGCCATCCACATGAGTGTCTGAACCAAATCACTTCACATCTGTTCAGTGTTTTAAAATGTGTTTCACAAACATCACTTCAGAAAGATGGCTGTGAAATGGGCAATCTCTTTTAAAACGTCTTCTTTCTGAAAGCATTTTAAAAACCATGCTGTGTGTGACTTTCCCTGGTCTGTGCAGTCCTTGCTGTGTAGTGAAGACACTGCAGTACATCTATGGACACAAGCCTACCATCTCACCACATCCAAAAATTGTGCCTGGTCCCCAGCCCACCTTGGGGTCCCGGCTGGCACACCTTCCACTCTTTGCATGCCTCCATCACACGGTCACCTGTGTAACTCAGCTGTTCCAATGCAGTCAGCTTTCTGGTGGTATCCAAGTCATATGCACTGTGGATTTCTTTCAGCCAGTAAGAGTAGTTACTAAGCGCAAAGCTTTGAGCAGTGTCTTTATTTATGGCTTCTAAGCCTCGCAGCTCTGTACGTGAATTAGCATAGCAAGTACGTCATATGCGGCAGAACGGCCCACCAACTGCTTCTTCAAATAGTTTTTGACATTCCCTGCTGAGGTCCTTCAAACGTTTTACAGCGTCTACCATTCTTGCCCTGTGGGTAGTGTGTTCAGTAAAGCCCGTCAGTCAAATGACAGTAACTTGCTTGTCCCGTTCCGCATATCCTAGCGCTCTCTCCGCGGACTGCGTTATCTTTGCCTCGAGACGCGTAACGCACCCTGGATAGTTGACCAGCACCCCGAGCTGTTGGCACTGGGTGCACCTCTTCAGGGTGGCTAGCTGCTCCACGAGGTTTGATATGGACAATAATTGTGATAGAACCTTCGCTCTGGCCTCTTCCCAGACTTGAAGCTGGTCGGCAGCACCCGTTACTACACTCACCAACTTCTCGTCAACGCCATGAGCCATGTAGTTAATAATTGATTACATGCACATGGAGGGGGGGGGGAACTTATCAGATAACGGGGGCGTTAGTGATTGGTTAATAGTTGTCTATGGCGAATTACAACGTGGTTTATACGGGGACATACGAAGATGACAACTGAAGGTGACAAAGACTTGTACGAGCAGCTACTTGAGAAGTCGGGGTGCGCCACCGCCCACTTCGCTCTACAAGAATGCTACCAAGAACACCACGACTGGAGGAAATGCCGTGTGGAAATGGAGAATTTCAAGAAGTGTATCAAAGAACAGAGAACGCCCACAAGCTTAAATAAATAGTTACTCTTTTTGAGCATCCCTCTGTGCCAACGCGTTAAGTCCTCTGTTATCTTTCTGTGTTACATATAGGCGATGGCATACTTGATTGGTTGATTTATAACCGTGGAGAACTAGAAAGTCTTACTGCTGCTAACTAGATTGCCTATGTCTTGATCCAACTGCATCATTCACCTTTGAATAACCTTCAGCTCTGAAAAGTGCATCACACACACACACACACACACACACACACACACACATACACAGTAATCCTTCACAAATAGCACATGCAGCCAACATACTCCAGGATTGCAGCCAGTTCTCTCTTGATCTTCTTGACCACAGGAGGCCCGTCATATGCCATGGATGTGTACACCTGGACAAGACTGGCACCGGCTGCTATTTTATCATATGCATCCTTCCCAGTGGAGACACCCCCAACACCAATGATTGGGACAAGTCCTGTGGACAAGGACATCAAATCAAACGGCTGTTCTCTCTCCCCCTTCCCTCTCACTCATCTCTCTCTCCCTTTCTCTCTCTCTCTGCTACAGTGTCGCTCTTACCTTTGGTGAGCCTATACATGTCAGATATAGTGTGGGTAGCCATGTCTCTTAAAGGTTTGCCGCTGAGTCCACCCACCTCACACTTATTAACACTCTTTAACGTTTGCGGCCGGGTGATGGTTGTGTTGCATACCACCAGACCATCTGCACCTCCCTGCAGAGAAGGAAGCCTCTCATATTCTACCACAGCTCATCGCAATGGTTGTGAGGTATTTGCTGGACTATACAGGGGGATACCTTTATGAGGTATATGCTGGACTACACAGGGGGATGGGATACCTTTATGAGGTATATGCTGGACTACACAGGGGGATACCTTTATGAGGTATATGCTGGACTACACAGGGGGATAACTTTATGAGGTATATGCTGCATTACACAGGGGGATACCTTTATGAGGTATATGCTGGACTACACAGGGGGATACCTTTATGAGGTATATGCTGGACTACACAGGGGGATACCTTTATGAGGTATATGCTGGACTACACAGGGGGATACCTTTATGAGGTATATGCTGGACTACACAGGGGGATACCTTTATGAGGTATATGCTGGACTACACAGGGGGATAACTTTATGAGGTATATGCTGCATTACACAGGGGGATACCTTTATGAGGTATATGCTGGACTACACAGGGGGATACCTTTATGAGGTATATGCTGGACTACACAGGGGGATACCTTTATGAGGTATATGCTGGACTACACAGGGGGATACCTTTATGAGGTATATGCTGGACTACACAGGGGGATACCTTTATGAGGTATATGCTGGACTACACAGGGGGATACCTTTATGAGGTATATGCTGGACTACACAGGGGGATACCTTTATGAGGTATATGCTGGACTACACAGGGGGATAACTTTATGAGGTATATGCTGCATTACACAGGGGGATACCTTTATGAGGTATATGCTGGACTACACAGGGGGATACCTTTATGAGGTATATGCTGGACTACACAGGGGGATACCTTTATGAGGTATATGCTGGACTATGCAGGGGGATACCTTTATGAGGTATATGCTGGACTACACAGGGGGATACCTTTATGAGGTATATGCTGGACTATACAGGGGGATACCTTTATGAGGTGTTTGCTGCACTACACAGGGGATACCTTTTCTCTCATTATCACTGCAGCAATGTCCTCCTTGTCTGCATCAGAGAGGTCTGGAGCCACCTTCACCAACAGTGGTGGCTTGTGTGGGAGAGCGTCCCTTTCCAAAGTCACCTACTTGGGTACCAGTATTATCAACAAGCAAACCACACGTTATTTGGACCTCCCATCTTGCAATCATGGCACTCCCCACACCCCCATCTGTTCACCCTCACCACATCAAGAAGTTCAGTCAATTGCTTCCTTCCTTGCATGTCTCTTAGACCAGGTGTGTTGGGAGATGAGATGTTGATGACAATGTAGTCGGCATAGCAACCGAGTTCCCGTATCCCAGCAACATAGTCATCGACACCATTCTTGCTGCTCTTGTTTTTTCCAAGGTTCACCCCAAGGGCTTTGCCCGCAGTACCGCTGCTTCTCCACTTTTTCAGTCTTTCCCTTACAACCATGTGACCATCACTATTGAAACCATATCTGGAACGATATTAAAGCGCGGAATTAAAAACACGACCTATGCGCTTGAATTTGTTACCTGTTGATAATAGCATTATCTTCAGTTAGCCGGAATACCCGTGGCTTCGGGTTGCCGGGCTGCGGTAGTGGAGTCACGCTACCCACTTCGACAAATGCAAAACCCATTCCGAGCAAGCCAGAATACGCTTCACCGTGTTTATCGAACCCAGCAGCGAGTCCAATAGGATTCGAGAATGTCCTTCCCCACAATTCAGTACGCTAAAGAGGAAGGAAACGTTTGTCCTATTCCTTCCCAAGAGATTAAAAAGTTTAAAAAAACAGTGAATGATGCTACTATTATACCAGTACGTCCATGTCTGGCGAGCGATCCTTGGGTACCAGTCCCTTGGATGCTAAGTATACCGCAAGCACGTGTGCCTGTTCTGGGTCAAGCATCCGAACAGCTGGCATGGCTACATGCTTGTAAAACCACACATTTCCACTGAAGTAACCATAGGCTGAGAAGTAAAGTAAAGTGGCTGCACCACCCACACATGCTCTTTTCAACCAAGCCATATTTGTTACTTATTAATTATTTTATAAACTATATTATAACCTACCAATGGCTACGTCAGGTCTAGGTGTGGATACATTAAGCGAATTTGTAAAGTCATTGGCGGTGCTACCCAAGATGATCGTTCTGGACATCGGTAAGGTGTGAAAATAACGCCATTAAATCCAATTCAACGGCTTCAATGCTGTGACATTTCAAGATTACACGCTGTGGCCACTCCATGTCGATACCCACGTGACCCCGCCATTCAAATCAGATGGGTACACGGCCAGTTTTTTGACAACGAATCAGAGCTGTTAACGCTTGCGTAACGTCTCTATTAGCACGCGGGAGAATCAGATCCTTTTGGCAGCGCGGTGATACGCTTCTTAAATTATCTCGGGTGAATCATTATCAACCGCACCTGATTCATGTCCGTATAGCTGATGAATCATCAACGAAGTTCAAAGTATACCGTATCCCTTATTGAGCGCATTCATATATATATTTTTGTTTTTCGCTTTTATGATAAAAACATCATTTGCAATTCAGTAAACATTATAACAAAACATAGTATTACTCCAGTCATGTTTTAAACGCAGTTTGTTTTCAGTTGCTTCCTGTCGTTCTGTCCTGGTAGCAATACGCATGAAATCCACAACACATGTTGAGTAACCACTGAAACTGCACGAACGATGGCTGTAGGAGAAATGACCTGAAGGACCTTTGTAAGCGTCAGAAGCTGGCAATCAAACTCATTGAGGCATGGCTGTCCACTGGCCATTTCACGATCCATATGTAGTAGCGGGTGCTGTTAGCTCAGTAGGATCCCTACCTCCATCTATAGTACTGCACATGTAATAATGAATACACTGTCTGGAGGACTTACTGGAGACCCAGCTCTGTCATTATTGAGCACAAAGTCACCCACATTAACAGTGTCACATTCAGCTGTCACTGTTGCTTTGCCCCAGGTGACATGACTTTGCAGGTCAGTAGTCAACATATGTTCATCTATCAGAGTTGTGACAGACATCTCCCCAAGTCCATGTACTTGAAGCAACACAGATCCCAACTTTAGTTGGCTTACATACACTGATCTAAGGTTGCAGAGTATCACCATAATGTAGCAACACAGTGAAAACGAAAGCCAACTGAATACCTTACGAAGTGCCCCATGACTACAGATGGCTGTATCACTTGTAGGTAACCTTCCTGTCAAGAACTCAACAACTTCTGCTGACTGATATAACTGTAGCAGGCCATCACCACACCTGATGAGGAGTCATTATTAAAAATAAATGGCAAAACCAATACTCACTGCATTTCTGATGGATCGAAACGACCTCCTGAACAGAAAAATTGTATGCTCTCCTGGATTGCAAAACTGTTGGCAATGTCTTTGCTCGGAGCATATTTATTGCCGTATATGTTACGAGACCTAATCGCACCATTATAGCTCTCACATCTAAAGAATGATTAACAATGTCACAGACCCTGAGCCAGAATTAAGTCTTACCTTTTGGTGTTAAACCCTGATGCAGGTCCAAACTAAAGCATGTGATCAGGTAGATGAAGGAGGAGATGAATTTTGAGCTTTTCCCTCAGCTCCGGACAGTGTCTATCAGTGGCTCGAACAAATTCAAAACAACACAGACTTCATGATGTAAACTTCTCACAATTATACCCGCTTGAACACCTGAGACAGATGATACGAATGAAGACACATACATAAATGTGTAACACATACCTTTGAAAGAGCCAACCATACGTCTGCTTCACTAGGTGTTAACAATGGTGGAAACACAGTGTGCTAGTTGTGCCAACGTTTTGAAATCACGCCCCACAAATGATTTATAGTAGTACTTAGAGATATCTCCTGAGAGAGCTGCATGGCCAGAGAAGTTAAATGAGTTAATGCAAGCCAAAACCTCCTTGTGTTGCTGTGGTGAAAACTGAGCCATCCGGAATCTAAGTAGATACTTGTAAGGCCCCAGAGTTCGAGTATGCAAAACCTCCGTGTATTGAAAACCTCTGCAAAACCTAGGTGTATTGAAATTAATGAAATTATGCCTTGGAGACCAGTGCAAACATCAACCTTGACATGAAATGAATAACTGGGTAAGGGCCATCTGAATATAAAAGTAGCACTTACAATCTACCATAATAGTATACGTTTACTTAAGTGCAATGGTTATCTTACCAACAGCACTCTCTTCTCTTTCGGAACTGACTACAGCTGGTAGAGTCTCTTCTCTTTCGGAACTGACTACAGCCGGTAGAGTATTCTCGACGACAGCACCTTCGAAATCGTCGCCTAGGCCTATAAATTCGCAAAAAAATATGTCCAAAATCTTATTACACTGCTACTTACTAGAGCAGGATTCACCCCGTGTGGCAAAAGGAGGTTGAACCACAATCTGTACATGTGGAGGCACTAACACGGCTGTGTTTGTTTCTTCGCCTATTTTACTCCAGGTATGCTTCGTAACCAGCCGCCTTCAGATGACGCAAATACTTGTTTCTGAACTCGAATCCAAGCTTACACGATGGCTCGCTTTCTCGGACACCAATCGTGGTCACGTGATCAAGCAGCGATTCAGAGGTGAAAACCGGCCGTGTATCGTTTGTTAAGTTCAAATTAATAGTAACTAGCAATGGTTATAATAATCCAGGTGATTCAGACCGCACATATAATGTCTGAATCGGACCCTTTGGGAAATCACCTCCGTTACGTCCGTAATATCACAGCCGTAACGCACGAGATCATTAAATCAGGAGAGATTCAGAAGTGTGGAGAACTGGTTGTGTAAGCGGGGGTAATGGAGGGCCGTTAAGAGCCAGCCCGGGGTCCCGGGCGGAATGTTTCCTGGCCCCTAATATATTTAACGGTCTGGAATTAGGCTGCGAGCTCGGAACGACCTAGCACTGCAGTGAAGAAACATTTATTCGGGGGGCGTTGCGTGGCTCTAGAGGCCCGGGCCTTAATGGCTCGGGGAATTTTGCCCCTCCCCCCCCCCCCTTGCCTCGTACGAGCAGGTGTGAAGTACGTCAACCTTCTCGTGCCCAGGAATGGAGGCGCTACTGATTGCTGCGGACAGCAGATCTCGCTTTTTAAAGATGTCAGATTGCTTCTTGCTACGTTAAACGAAATTGGGATACCTCTGGCAGTTGCTTCGAGGTAGGCGCGCTCCTGTAGTTTGCTGCAAAATGAAAGTATCTTCAACTTAGGACAGAGGACCCCCCAGCTGCACGTCAGCTGCTGCATGCTCTCGCACTTAACCGCCACTTCTCGCAGCTGGAGATATTCCCCAGAAAGAAGTTGGCACACTTCAAGAAGTAAGTCAAGCACCAGGCTGTCTGCTGCTGATGTATTGCCTGCCTCCATCATCGCAGTATCCAGGAGCAATCGGGACTTGACTACCAAGATATGCTATTTTTTGATGACGAATTGCGCAACATCCGAGACATATCTCAGCTTGGAGTCACATGCATACATGTTGATGAAGAATTAGGCTTGGATGTGGCGACCTTCAAACATGGGCTGCGGGAGTTCAGCAGACGTACCACTTCACAGTAGTGTTATAATTGTGGCCTGTCTTTAATAAACAATGCTTCTTCCACCTTACTCCATGCAGCCATTTTCCTCCCTCTGTTGCGTGTGTAGTTAATATGCATATAGCAAGTACATGTATGTACTTTTTAAAAATAATATATTTATAGAAAAAAAAAGGAGAGGAAGTTGTATTTGTTGTTGAGAAGTGAACACAGGTCACTGATACAATTACATCATTTACATAATATCGCAGATACAGAAGAAAACGTTAAAGAGGGGACAAAAGGAATGGAAGTGAACAGAGTGAACGGAAAGTACAGCCAATGAGAATGGCTAAAGGATTATTCCTCATGGAAGTTCACAATACTTCATATCAGGGAACCTGGATGGGGCAACGAGGCGAACGCTTTCTTCTCTTCATCTCGGCCTTGTGTTGCTGGATCTGACGACAGACTCCCCCGTGCTCTGGGAGTGTCCACTCTCCTATCTGACCGGATCATGTCATTACCATGCCCCACGACTGATTTGTCAGAGTTCTCCTGCTCTCTGTCAATTTCCATTCCTTAAGAAATACATTTAATAATGACATGCCAAATTCCAGCTTCTCACTAAGACACATTTACACAGAAAACCATTAACATATTGGTAGCTGAATATGTGGACATCATGTATCTAAATGATCGGTATTCATTCCCTGGCATCTATCTGCTATAGTTTGCCTAACGGATATATCTAATGCACGATTACTTGTGCTTGTGGTGTTATTGAGGTCCCGTGATGGTGCCAGAACCATGAAAAGGTTTTTCCTCATAAGTTGTTTGATCAAAGGGGCTGCATACTGCATTAACAATCACTCTGACTGCAAAGCTGACTGTATTCTTATAATAAGGTTTGATTAAACTGTCAGTACTAATGATATTAATACTGCATTTATACAGATCTGTAAAACATCTCCTAGATAAGCTGTGGATTGATACTCTGATTAGAATGGGAAGAGAAACATGTTCCATGGGGTCAAACCATTTTCTAATTGCTTCAACCACATGGACACTGTCCAGTTCATTATGGTGGAGAGTGAGAGATTAATACCCAACCCACTTTAAAGTCACCCAGACCATGGTCAATTACCCACAACTCAACAGCAGCAGTAATAAGATTAATGCCTATATATGGTGTGCATACAGTAAAAGCCATGTGCACAGACATACTGAATGTACGCATGCACACATGCTAAATCATGTGCCCGCCCCTGCCCCCCCCCCCCCCCCCAACAGACCTTGCATGCCAGAGGAACAGTCACGCATGTGTTTGCTCCAGTCTTTGTGTTGGCAGAATGTTCCACAATACCGAGCCTTGTTACAACCACTGCAGGTCTCTGTTGCCCTTCGTCCACAGTTCCAGCATGTCTGGGGGAAGGCAGGCGAGGGGGGGGGGGGGGGGGGGGGGAGGAGGAGGAGGGAAACTGCATCAATATAACTGTATGTGTGTGTGTGTGTGTGTGTGTGTGTGTGTGTGTCACACCCACCTCTCTGGTGTTGCTCTGCATATTTGCCTGCTTTAAAGCTTCCTCAATAGCCAAGGCTTGTGCCTGGCTCATCCTTCCCTCCAACTCGCCACGCATGGAGTTCAATGAATCTATCATGTGTTTACTAGCTTCAGCTAGCAGCTTCTGCCTTTCTTCAGCTGCAGTTAACCTGACCTTCTCTACTGCCTCTGAGACCCTTCGTTCCACTTCCTTCTCCAATTCCTGTGAAGCATGGCAAGCGCATTACTATGACAACATTGAAAAGGGAAATATTACCTCTTTCCGCTCTTGCTCTGTGCGGGTCTGCTGTATTGCTAGTTCCACCACTGCCAGCCTGTCCCTAAGTGTGTTCACTGCATTGTGTGTCTTTTCAAGCATCTGTTGTATAGCACCTAGCATCTTTAGGGGAAGGAACACCAGCTGACCAGCTGTAAGCACAAGCAGTTTCCTCTCTAAGGTAACGGGCTATGAAAGCACACTTCACAAAACCCTTTCCAATCATCCACCTCCTTGAATTCTGATCACTCCATCTAATGGCCAACCATACTCAAAGAATGGTCACACATAACCAACTAAATATCATGGGCCAAAATGAACCATTTTAGCTAGAGCACTACTGAGAGTGCTATCACTCATAAAACAATGTAATGTCTACGACCTATCACCACCACCACGGATCACACTGGCATTGATAGCACTGATAATACAGAGCTTATGACATAGGTGCTAAAGATTGATTTGTACCTGTTTGGCTAAAGGTGTTAGAAACAAAGGAAGTAGAAACCACTGATGGCAAAGGCAAGTACTGTAACCCTAAATAAATTCATAACCCACAAGCACTAAAAATGTGACAGAAGTCATCACATATAACTAATTACAGGCACTGGTAGGTAATATCAAGAACCAACTAAAGATCACATATAACCTACAAGGATCCCCCACTCCCTCCCCCAAAGGCTGGCATTGATAGCCCAAAAACGATAAACACACCCTCCAGATGACATTTAAAACAGCTGGATCAACACTTTTCGGCCAATACTGTTCAGTTCAGGCCTTGCAGAAAGACTAGTCTACCATTGCCATAGTCTCAGTCAAAAAGGATTTGACAGATGGGAGTAAAAAGACTGTACAAAACCTTTGATGACCCTTAGACGTGCACACGTGAACAGATACATGTGCGCACAATTTTCCCTAGGTAATGAGAAATTACAACTCACCACGTCAATATGACCCCAGTCTTCATTCAACCAAACTGCCATGGTAGCGGGTAGGGAGGAGGAGGTCACGCTATTTGTCTGCACAGTACGTACATCTGAGGGGACTGCTGGAGTAACAGCAGACACGACTGAGGGTGTAACAGCCACGGCAGCCATGAGGGTGGGTGCATTAGACATCCCAACCGTGCCACTGCTGGGGGTAGAGTTGGAGAAGTGGGCAGGCAAGGACTGGACCTGCTGAAGTGTTGGCGTGGAGTGGAGTGACGCAACTTCAGTGCTGGGAATCACACTATCGAGATCAGATGGCACAGGGGGCCTAGGACGTTTTGTTGCAACCTGAGGAAGAGGGAAGTGGGATGGTTTGGCTGACGTGCAACTCTGGGTAGTTCAGTCTACCTTGTCTGGATCCAAGGAGTGTCCTCTATCTTTGTCAAGGTCTGGATTTTGGCCTCTTCCCTTGTCTTGCCTGGTCAAAATAAAAACAAACGGAAAATAACTTCAAAAATGTAAGAGGTCTGAGTTGCACAAGGCCTTCCAGTAGAGATGCTGCAACTGTATACATAACACCCACACACACAAACACACACACACATACAAACATGCCACAAACATCCACACATTACATGCCATGCATCCCTAACACACACAACTAAGGACACACATCACACATATAGGTTACACCAACTTAAGACCACAAACTAATCTTTGGCCACAAACAGAAATTGACAGGAAGTGAATAAAACACTTGGCTCCAGAGGGCTTACACAGTGTTCCATGATCGCTTCCGGGATCCAGAGTTGTGTGCAGGTGGTGATCCACTGGGGGGACTAAGTTCAGAGGAGTCCTCCATGCTCCCAGAAGAGAATATGGCAAGATTGGAGGGCCTTGGTGGTGGGGAGGAGGATACCCTGGTTATGGGATTGGCCGTCTGTGTTGTCAAGGAGCTGGGACTTGGAGTCGATACGAAGCAAGGTGGCTTAGTGGAAGGAAGAACCGGAAGCTCACTGTCAATAAGCTGTGGAGTCAGACCCAAGTTAGGTCCAGGGGTCTGCACCACCTCCAGAATGTCAGCTATGTCCTGGGAACTTGTCTTCAAATGCTGTCGAAGAGGGTCTAGGCTTTCCTGGAAGAGGATGTAAGATGGGCGGGAGGGAGGGAGGGAGGGAGGGAGGGTGGGAGGGAGGGAGGGAGGGAGGGAGGGAGGGAGGGTGGGAGGGATGGAGGGAGGGATGGAGGGAGGGAGGGAGGGAGGGCTCATAGCAAACAAACTGTTGGGTACCTTGAGAAATGGGATGATAAATTCCTTAAGTGGATGGTTTGTGACACTCTGAATTTCCTGGTGGAACTCAACAACTGTTACTGTACCATTCTGAAAAGAGGGTAAAGGTGTGTATTAGTTATTAAATGCACTACACATACACACATGTATGCACACACATACACACATGTATGCACACACGCATGCACACACACATGCATGCACACACAAACACACGCACACGCTAACACACACCTCACCCACAATGTCTTACCACAAGGGCTGTAATGAGCTCTTGAACCTGCTCTGCCACCTCCTGAGATATTTTGTTAGCAAACTCTTGCAACGTTGTGAAAAAGCGTTTTAACTTTGCCACTTGTTTGTTAAACAAGGAAGGGTCTCTGTCGTCATGGCTACTGCTGCTGTGCTCTGAAGATGCAGGTGAAAGATTGCCAGAAGTAGGTGTGACTTTATTAGCATGCGACAGCGCTTTCTCACCAGACGAGGACCTTCCTGCGTCGCCAGAATGAGGAGCAACTTGCATGTGACCAGTCACATGACTTGTCATCATAGCCGTGGTAGATACTTCCTGAGAGGGTGAGCCCTCCCCTCCGCCATTGTTGTGGAGGGGAGTGCTGGTGCCAGCGACAGTGGGAGCTTTGAATTTGAGGGGTGAAGCAGACCTTTCCACCATACTGCCCTGATTTATGGTCTGGGCTGCAACACTGCACTTCCCCCCTGCCTCTTCAAAGGTCCTCTGGGGGGTTAGCGTGGGTGGTGTGACCCTGGGCATTGGTGTGCCCGCTTGCTTCATTAGTCTGGCCCCCTCTACGCCGGCAGGCGGCGGTAGAGTGACAGCTGCAGCGTTGGACATGGTGGGTGCGCCGCTCTTAAGGATGATACCGTCGTCCATTGCTAGTTTGACGGCTGGATTGCTACCTGTTCGTTTTCGGTCATGTTTGTGTGCAGGTGTACCGGTGTTCGACAAATGAGTATGCAAACATACAGTAAGGTGCACAGTCAGAAGCAGACAAAAGGAACAAACACAAGAAACGCGAAGAATACACTAATACACAGAGCATGCTCCCCCCATTTTGTCTTCTTACCTCACCTTATGTTACAAAAAAGGGAGCAGGAAAAAAAAAAGCCTAGTTCCTCGATAACAACAGCCCCAATGCGATGTTAAATAAAAAAGAAATTCGAATGTTTTTAAATATCCCCCTCTAAAAACTATTTTACAGAAACTGTCGCGCTTCAGAGTCGAACAGTAGTCGCCTAGCCTCCGACTAGCAAAGACAACATGTCTGTGTTACTGTGTATAAGTACTTGCCTGGCTACTCCACATGTACATGAACAATTCATTGGCGGCACAATATTAATTTCTGCTCCAATTATACGCTGAGAACTTGAGGGGGTTAAAATTCCTCGGCTGGAGTAAAATGGGAGCGGACCATAATGCGAAGCTATCCCCTTGGCGACGAACGCTTTTGTCAAGCATTTTGCAAAAGAAATGTCCTACAAGGAAGAGCGATGTGCGAGCCCCCCAGGTAGCAGGGATGAAACAACATCTAAGGTTTGTACTTATCATTAGCGTCCAGCTTGTGAGCAAAGCATTGCTTGCTGCAGGCTGGCATCCCGCCGCTAAAGAGAAACTGTGAAATGTGTGGCTGCTTCCATTGCAAGACTCTTATGGCAGAAATGAGCAGCATGTGTGCAACCCAAGCTAAACCCATCGCGTCTTTTAAAATTGGCGATAGGGTACTCGTTGGAGGTATGTTTCCAGGAGTCGTGAAGTACATTGGAGACCTGGATAGTCCTTACCTGAACGGAAAGCTGTACGTGGGAGCTAAACTTGACGACCCTGGTTAGCGCGCTGAAGTTGTGTGTAGAGTTTACAACGACTGTTTTAACTTACAGTGGGTGAACATGACGGAATGCACAAGGGGAAATATTTCTTCAGGTGTCCAAGCATGCACGGAGTGATTGTTCCGGCGGAGGATGTGCAGCTGTTACATGAGGTATGGCACTCTGGTAAATGCGGGGGGAGGTGATGAGTGTTGGAACCCTTCACCATAACAGCCTTGTGGAATGAAACTAACGGCTGGGAACAGGTAGAGTGGCTGGCTTTCCTCACCTCCCCCCCCCCCCCCCACTCCCCCACCCCCCAAATCCCTTGCAAGTGTATGACTCAGGCTTGAACCAAGGTCCAACAAGTGTCACGCTTGTGTTGAGGACAGTTCTTCAGCGAGGCCAGCCTGTGACAAGCACAACTCTCACTTTCCATCAAGCAGTGATGGCCATCACCACCCTGCCACTACTGAGGCTATGCCTCAACCCACTGCGCACCCCCTGTTGCCACAACCTCAGGTGGACGTTAGCAGTGAGGACACTCCAGTACAGCTGTGTGATGACCTGGGACCCTCCACCCCTGAGGAGGCCATTAGTTCTCAGGCATCCTTCACAAGGTATGCCAATGTGGAGTGTTTGTTAAGAGACTTCTTCCTGACATTCCGGTTACAGCAAGCTTGTCTCTAACTTGCCAAGAAAGGAGGTGGCTACTCCACTTCCTTCAGACACTAAGCTTGTGGATGTGAATGAGTTTGGAGAGTGGGTGGAGAGCTGGGGAGGAGGATTGAAGGGGTGGTCAATGGCCCAGACCCTTCAGAAACTGAAGGATGGGCAGCGTAGAGGAGAGAAGGAGATAAAGTGGCAAAAGTATGTGTGTATGTATGTGTGTGTGTGTGTGTGTGTGTGTGTGTGTGTGTGTGTGTGTGTGTGTAAGCATGAACATCATTTTTTAGGACTATTGAAGCCTTGGAGAAGGACGAGGAGTTTAATGTACAAGTGCAGTATGTTTACTACCTTAGCCTGGTGTGTGGGTGTTAAGTTGTTATCTTCAGGAGGATCAATGCACTGAGATCTGAACTAGCTAAAGTATGCAAGAGAAGGGATGTGAGCGAGAAGAGGATCAGGCTTGAAGTGTACGAAACTTCAGACATGAAGAAATTGCTTGAAGAGTTGAAAGAGGACACCAAAGTAACAGAAATTTGTGCACCATTTAATCCCATGTACATTTGCTTTCTCTTCTTGCTACCACAGGTTATTATTGAGGCCAGCAAAGAGTTGGTAGATAAGCTACAAGAATATCGCTGCGACGACATCTTTGAAGGGTGCATTCCGACGCTGGAGGACATTTGTGATACGAGTGCATGAAATAATTATCCGTAATATTATACGCGTGCTGGACTATGAAGCCATATATTTTCATAACTGCACGTGCATTTACATAATCAAAGCAACGCTCGCACTATTTGAGTTGCATGCAGACGTGATGCACGTGAGCTATTTGGCACACTTCACTTTAATGTATTGTAATTATGAGGGCTAAAACTACGTTTGTCCCAAGAGAATGGCAGGTGAGGTTTTTAACGTCTCATACTGTAAGTTTACATTCATACCGGTTCGGGTCAGTGAAATGAGCGGGTCGTTTATTGGCGGTGTTTTTTTTTTTTTTGCGCAGTATTGAGGCTGGATTTAACCAAAGTGGATCGCGACCTTGAAGGAAACTACGGTTAGTATTGGTATTTTGAGCTCTGCTGCGCTGTAAAGGGTAGAGTTTGACACCTGAAAGACAAAGGCCGGAAACTCTATACTATTAAATAAAATGTATTGGAAGTACGCCCTCTTGCGCAATTATGCCCTTTGTAACAGACCTAGTAAGGCGGGACGTCTAGTTTTGAAATGTTTGAATGTGCCGTAGCTGCACTTAAACTTATCACCGGATGGCCCGTGTCTGCAGATACGAACCAATTTGCTCAGGTTGAATATGCGGACCCATTGGCAGAAGTAAGCGAGCCTTCGCCTCTGCAGAAACTAAAGCAGTACTGCCAAAACGAAGACCCCGGAGAAAGGTTATAAAATGCTAGACTGTCTCTCCTTTGCTCTCCTTCATTTTTAAAAATACCTATCCCTTTTCCATTCCTGCTCTTCCTCTGTCCCCATCATTTCTCTCCCCTTTCTCTCTCCCTTTCTTCATGTGTCTCTTCCTCGTTTGACTCTCCTTACCTCAGAAACTCCTTTCCTCCTCTCTCATTGTCACTTGTACTTCACTTCTGTCCCTCCCTCTCATTCCTTCATCATCTCTTCTTGCCTCTTATCACTCGCTCCCATTTATCTCTCTCATCCCCTCTCTTCTCCTGTTCTCTCTCCCTCCTCCCTCCTCATCATTCTACCATCCCTCTCATCCTTCACCCACCCTCCTACCATCTCCTCACACCCTCCTACTATCCCCTCCTACATCCTCCCCGTCCCCTCCTACCATCCTCCTCCCCACCCCCTCCTCCCCACCCCCTCCTACCATCCTCCTCCCCACCCCCTCCTACCATCTGCACATGGGGCACCACACTGCAATGCTTTATTGAGTGGAGGTTTTTGTTGTACCAGCTATGTCATATCACCATGGCACCTTGTCACCATGTCACCTTGTCTACTTGTGTTACTTACACCCTGAGTGCTCCTTTGCAGGAGTGTGTGTGTGTGTGTGTGTGTGTGTGTGAGTGTGTGTGTGTTGAGTGTGTGTGTGAGTGTGTGTGCAAGGCGTAACGAGAAGGGGGGGACATTTGTATATTTTTGATTCAGGGAGATGGTTGTGAGACTCATCTTGGATGCTGTTGATGATATTAAGAGCTATGCTGACTTTGAACTGATTCTAGAGATAGCGTTTGCACTGGCCAATGACATTGGTGAGTGTCTTGGGATGGGCATATTGTCGTAGCAGCAGGCTATAGGTGACCTAATATCCTAATAGATGCCCTCTTAATGTGGGACCGTGGTTACTGCACGGCTTCAATTATGTAGGCCATCTGATGGATGGCTCATAGACTCTTGATTGGTGTTGTCTTGACAACAAATTTTCATATGGCTTAAAAGGGATTGGCCCAAAGGGTAGCAGCAGGTTTTCACTATTGCTCCCATGTGTTCAGATCCTGAAGTCAGGAGTCGGGTCCTTAGCACCATCGGGACCCTTCTAGACAAGAATGCTGATGTCACCACAGATGAGGAGTGTCGTCTTGAATATGAGGAACGCCTGTGTGAGGTTCCTCTACGAATGATGACAGATTTTAACCAGCAGGCAGGTGGAAGCTCGGAAATGCACCATTCCCCGTTTGTGTTGTTTATATTCCATGTTGTGTGCACCAAAGATATTTTTACTAATAATTTCAAAAGATTGCAGTAAACTCGCAGTAAACAGCCACCAGACCCTAACCCTAACCACCAGAACCTAATCTAGTCATCAGTCCATTCTATCAAGTCACTAATGGTATTAAATCAACAGTTGTCTTACTAACCATCAGTAGTTTTAATTAACCACCAGTAGTTATTAACTGTTTCTGGTGTTTAATTAACTAAGTGGCTTGCTTTAAATCCCCCCCCCCCTCCGCTTTTATTATTAGGTAGCTGTATGTATGCCTTCTAGTGGTGTGTGTTATCTCTAGGAGTGCTTGTTATTTAGTGGTAAAGGAAGATTGGTCCCATCTCTCTTCTCTCTCTCATCTCTCTTCTCTCATCTCTCTTTGCTCTCCCATCTCTCTTTCTCTCCCCCTCATATATCTTTCCCTCCCTCCATCCCTCCCTGCCTGCTGTCCAGGTACGCAAGGTCAGTCAAAACGTCATAGTATCTCTTCTAGCCCAGAACAAAGCAAGAGGTTAGTTTGCTGTGATGTCTTGTTAGAGGCCATTAATGTCTCTTCAGACACATTCACAAGGCACCTCTGTGCTGTGATGGTTCACTGTCTTGGCAGAGATGAGAACTGTGATGTCAGAGGGGACACACTGCTTGTGAGTACCATTTCATAACATCCTACCGTCTCATATGCCCCTCCCACTATCCATGCCTTCATACTGTGTCATAACCTTTTGAAATATTTATAAATGTCGTACGTCTTCACATACACACATCACATTCACACATACACACTTGTACATACACGCACACATCACATTCACACATCACATACACACATACACACTTGTACACACACGCACACATCACATTCACACATCACATACACACATACACACGTACACACTCATGCACACACATGCACACATCTAAATCACCCCAGTTGGTCAGCCGAGTGGCATCTTTGTTAGGTCGCGACCTGTGCCTCGTTCATTTTGTACCACTTCTTCCATTCTTGGCAACTGACACTATATTCAATGTCCGGAAGGTAACAGTGGTGATATGGTGTAGGTGATAGTGGGTATGATGGTATAGGTGATAGTGGGGTGTGATGGTGTAGGTGATAGTGGGGTGTGATGGTGTAGGTGATAGTGGGGTGTGATGGTGTAGGTGATAGTGGGGTGTGATGGTGTAGGTGATAGTGGGGTGTGATGGTGTAGGTGATAGTGGGGTGTGATGGTGTAGGTGATAGTGGGGTGTGATGGTGTAGGTGATAGTGGGGTGTGATGGTGTAGGTGATAGTGGGGTGTGATGGTGTAGGTGATAGTGGGGTGTGATGGTGTAGGTGATAGTGGGGTGTGATGGTGTAGGTGATAGTGGGGTGTGATGGTGTAGGTGATAGTGGGGTATGATATGGTGTAGGTGTTACACTTTCTCTCCCTCTAACCTCTAAATGCAGGTACTAGCCATGACTTGTAGCGAGCTATGTCATATTCTTGGCGAGGGAACAGTGGATGATTCAGTGGTAGGTGTGCCAGGACAATGCAAAGTTAGAAGAGGGGTGGGGCTTAAATGCTTGTGGAGGAGGGGGTGGGGCTTGTTTATGTTTTCATTTTATCCTATATAGCTTCCGTTCTTCCTTCATCTTTGCCAAGACGACGTATGGGGTGTACGAAAGGTGTGTTTGCACCTGTGTGTGTGTGTGTGTGTGTGTGTGTGTGTGTGTGGGTGGGTGGGTGGGTGGGTCGGTGGGTGGGTGTAAGTGGGTGAGTGTTGGATGTAGGTATGTGAAATGTTAGGCATGTGCGTGGGGGTTTATGTTATATACCTCGTACAGGCATGCGTGGAGGTCTATGCTGAAGTAGCTGCGTGTTGTACCATGGAGACCCGCTACTCATTACTGACACCAGCTTTTTTGAAGTTGTTACGTGATGATTCAAAATGGGTAGGTCTCTGAAATTGTGGCCACATATTCAAATTTGATATAATTTTCATTGGCAGTAGTTTTTAATTTGAGTCAGGAATTTTGGTTGCTTAATTATCTCTGATGCTTGTAGTTTTCAAAGCTTGCATGTAGCTTGCAAGGGTGTGGTTCAAAGGAGGCATGGTGAGAGGTTAAGGAGCAGGCAGGCAGCCTAAGGAGGTTACTCATGGTGAGAGCTTAAGGGCTTGGGTGAGAGCACAAGGAGCAGGCAGGCAGCCTAAGGAGGTTACTAGGCTTAGGAACTACAGGGAAGGGGGGGGGGGGGATTGTTCAAGTAAATGCAGGTCAATTGTCTGTCATTGACTGCTTTGCTTAAAAAATAGCTCGTTAGTTCTTAAAATTGTTTTGTGTGAACAATGTAATTGACCAGTGTTGAGTTTAACAATTCAATTATGAGCCCACAGAATCACTCAGTGAATCTGGGCTTGTAATTTTCTATTGTTCCAGGATATTCCCTGTACATGTTTTAAATGCAAAACAAATTAATTGTATTTTAGCTAACATGCTTATTAATTTACTTAGTGGACTAGCCTTTAAACATAAAATTAGCACATGACTAACAGCTTAATGTTTATACTTAGCTTCCAACTGACATGCATGAGAATCACATCTTACACCTTAGCACCGCACCTTACCACCATAACACCTTTCCACCACACCTTACCACCACACCTTTCCATCACACCTTACCATCATAACACACCTTACCATCACACCTTACCACCACCTTACCACCACACCTTACCATCACACCACACCATCATACCACTTGGCACAGGTGCGTAAAACAGCCTACCAGACCCTTGGACCATTCATCTCCACCTTCTATAACCCGGAGAGTGAGCTCAACAAGTCGTCAGACGTCTCTCTAGAGCCACTTGGTGACTCCATCCTGAGAGACAACTCACTTCTCAACACGTCAGCTTCATTGACTACTGACAGTCCCCAGGGAGGGAGGGAGGCTTGCCCTCTTCCAGGGGGCAAAGATACCAGCACCCCAGGTACTGGTGTGGGAGAGGAGACTAGCGGCTTTCTGGGGGGTAGAGAGGCCCCACCCCTTTCAAAGGGGAATGACATCAGCCCCTCTTTGGGAGATTTCTGCCTCTCACCAGAGAGCAAAGAGTTTGGCACCCCTCCGTCAGGGGGAACTGGGCCCCCCGAGGGTGGTCTGGGTACTAAAGCAGTGCCTTCAGGCACCATGAGTGGGTCGCCTTTTCCAGCTACAAATCTGTCACCTGTACTCGCTGGGTTAGGCCTTGTTGAGGGGTCAACATCAGACGAGACCCATCAGCTGGGCCTGCCTGCTAGGAGACGACTAGATGCTGAGTTGACTGACTTAGATCATGACAATGGAGGTAGTGGGGACCCTGGTACCATGAATAAAAAGTCTTTGAATAATCCCACAGAGTCTGGTGTCCCTGGAGAAGTGGGTGGTCCAATAGCCTCACAACCGTGCACCAGCCAGCCAGCCCCACCCCCAGTAGGACAGCCAGCCCCACCCCCAGTAGGACAGCCAGCCCCGCCCCCAGTAGGTCTGGAGGAGGACAATGATGACGATCTTCTTCCATTTCTGATGGACTTGCCTACTGAGACCCCAGAAAATAGCAAGGGCATTGGTCTGGGAGAGTCCTCTCCCATCCGTGTCTTTGTGCAGTCTGAGAATGGTCACATGACTGAGCATGATCTCTCGCTCGGCCCCGATGAAATGTATGGAGACGCATCACCCGATAGGACATGCATCAACTCTGTGTCCATGGACCTCACCATGAATGGTGACCAGGGAGGTAGTGCAATGATAGCCAGTGCATTCCACCAGGTGAGAGGGAAAGATGGATTTCTGGAACACACACACACACACACACACACACACACACACACATGTATACTTGTCACGTAAATCGTTTTCTTATATTCATGTTGCACACAATCTGAACCAGGAGATAGTGCCGGATGAACTGATGGAGATATACTTAAGCATCATGGAGCAGGGAAGGTCTCAGAGTGCTGATGGAGAGCTCCAGTATCACTGTGCCTTTTCCCTTCCTGCTGTGGTTCGTACCCTTGGCAAACCACACTGGCAGCTCATCAAGCCAATCTTCAACCTTCTTGCAGTCGACCAAAATGTGCGTTATGCCCCTGGTGATTAAATGTATGTAATAACCTCATGTGTCTTGATTGCCTTGTGCCTTAAAAGCATGTGAACTCAATGTGCCTTTCGTCTGGGAAGTATTTGGCTGCCTGGGTGACTGTACCAATCACTCCATGATGTTACCTTCTTTTAGGCATATTTTTCCGTGCAAATATGCCAATGTCTTTAAATGATTATAATTATTGTGGCTTGGACCCTACTCTCTGCCAATGCCCATTTTTAGCACTGTGGTGGCGAGGCCATAACTATGGGCCCACTAGTCATGCATGGCAATGACTGTATCCACACATCTATAAGTGCACCAATCATTTGGGCAGCCATCTGCCCTGGTACCAGAGCATACAATAATTATAATTTGAAATGGGTTTCTGTTTGCTATTCTGCTCGTATTGATGCCCACCTTACCCTAGATGGTGCCCCTTACCCTAGATGGTGCCCACCTTACCCTAGGTGGTGTAGAGGCATATAAATGAAATATCATATATGTTGAACACATCGTTCTTAATGATTTTCCCCCACACCAAAACAAACTGCTTATTTCAGTTCTCAAACCATAATCTTTAATGAGTTTAAGTATTCAGCTGATTAGGTTCAGTTGTAACTAGGCAGCTACATGCTGTATCTAATAATTTAGCAGAGTTATGTATTTACCCTCATATCCACATCCCTTCACCCTTACATTCTTCACCCTTACATCCACATCCCATCACCCTTACATCCACATCCCTTCACCCTTACATCCACATCCCTTCACCCTTACATCCACATCCCTTCACCCTTACATCCACATCCCTTCACCCTTACATCCACATCCCTTCACCCTTACATCCATACCCTCATGTCCTCAACCCACCTTCATTCTTCCCCCATGTCATCCACACCATTACACACCCTCACATCCATACCATTGCACAGTGGAAGATCAGACGTGTGTTGGCCTTTTCACTCCATGAGCTTGCTAGAGTGCTAGGCCTGTCCCTGATATGCTCTGACCTGGTACCTGTTCTTATGGAAATATGCACCAAAGATATTGATGAGGTCAAAATTGGAGTCCTCTCTCATTTGGCTGAATTTTTTGAGGTCAGTTGTAGGTAATTAGTGTGTGTACACTCCCCCTATTACCCTGCCCTTTACTTATAACCATGTTAATAATCTGGTGTGGTCTAGTAGCGTGTATTTGCACACACACACACACACACACACACACACACACACACACACATTTAACCCCTTCTCTCCTTCTGCTTGTAGCTACTCCCCTCGTACGTGCGGATCCAGAAATTGGCTCCAACACTCCTTGGATTGCTTAATACGGAGAATGAGAGAAATTGGCGTTACAGACATTGCTTAGCAGAGTAAACATTCCCACTTACTTTGTGTTATGACTACAGTAGTTTCTCCCCTCTCTCTCTCTCTCTCTCTCTCTCTCGCACACACACACACACACACACACACATCAGGCAGTTGGCAATGCTGTGTAGCATGCTGGACTTTAACAGCATCCAGACCCACATTGCCCCAGTGGCCCTCACTTTGGCTGAAGACAAAGTGTCTGAAGTCAGAAAGGCTGCCAACAGTCTGGTAGGTTGAGAGAACACTATCTGGTCCAGCTGCAAAGAGTGTTAGAGAGGGTGTGGTGTGTGTCTGCCTTGTGATATGGCTGCTTTACACACACACACACACACTACACATCTTAAGATGTTCACTTGACTAAGTACCAGTTAACCCTTAGTGCATGTTAACCCTTTGAGAGATACGTTAGTGGTGTTGTAAGATATTCACAGTACAATGGCTGCTTTGCAGACATCTCCTACCACCTCACCCCCCTGACCACCTCACCCCCTCTGACCACCCCACCCCCTCTGACCACCCCACTCCCTCTGACCACCTCACTCCCTCTGACCACCTCACTCCCTCTGACCACCCCACCCCCTCTGACCACCTCACCCCCTCTGACCACCTCACCCCCTCCGACCACCCCACCCCCTCTGACCACCTCACCCCCTCTGACCACCTCACCCCCTCTGACCACCTCACCCCCTCTGACCACCTCACCCCCTCTGACCACCTCACCCCCTCTGACTACCTCACCCCCTCTGACCACCTCACCCCCTCTGACCACCTCACCCCCTCTGACCACCTCACCTCCTCTGACCATCACTACCATCCCCACAGCTTGGTGTTGTATTGCAATGCTACTTTGAAGCAAGTACTGACAGTGGGTGTGGCCTGCTCAAGACCCTGAAGGATCACAACGCAAGTCACGGGAGCTACTCCAGGAGGCTCATGTATGCCATGGGGAGGGGCTTCAGTTAAAGAAGGGGTGTGGCCACTGGGAAGGGCTTCAGTTAAAGAATGGGTGAATATAAAACAAGTGGTGGAAGGAAGGAGAAACCCATAAAATGTGTGTACACATGTGTACACCTAGTTATGTGTCTGATGATGTAGCAGAAAGCTTGTTGGTGTTGGTGATGTGATTTTGTTCTTTTTAATCGGCATTCTTCAGGCTCCTGGACTTGGGAACATGTGTTGTGTACATATGAGTATACTGTTCACACACATTTTGATCACTGGGTTAACTGTGCACAGCAATCAATGGCGTTTGTGTGTTTGGATGTATTCTAATAGTGTTGTGTTGGGGTTACCCAATGTAGACCTCTGTGCTGGAGGGTTGCCCCATCAGTAGTCAGTGTCTCCGAATATGTCTGGGTCTCAACGTTGTATGTGTATGAAAATAGTGTTAAAGAGGTGACACCTTCATGTTAACGTGTGTTGGGTTGGTTGACACCTCGAAGTTAGGGGTAAACAGCTTCCCCCGTTATTCCATTAGAATGTCTGCTTCCTCTTGCAGGTATGTGAGACAGGTGGAGTCATTTCTGAGTGAGGGGCGGGTCTCCAATGAAGTCTTTGCGACACATTGTCTGCCTACACTGTTGATACTCAGTTGTGACAGAGTATCTAATGTGCGTCTCTCTGTTGCCCGGGTCCTGAAAGATACTGTTCTTTCTATTGGTGCGTGTGAAGAGGATGGGGAGAGAGGTGTATGGGGGTTATGCAATAGCCTTACCCTCCCCCCCCCCCCCCCCTCCTCTTCTTCCTCAGATTACTTCAAGATGGCAGGTTGCAATGTTCCCTTCTCTCCAGCAGAGCTCGAGGAGGTGGGGCTGTCGCTTCAGAAGGATAAGGACAGGGATGTGAGATATTTCGCAGGCAACACTAACCCTGTATGCATAAAGAAAGAGGAAGAGGAGGAGGAGGAGGAGGAGGAGAAAAGGGAAGAGGCCAGTATTAGTACTGCTGCAACTTACAGTGTGGAGGGTGTTGGGAGTGAGGAAGAATTTTATGATGTGGAGGCAGCTAAGTGCTAAGGGTGAGCAATGTGGGGGTGTGATGGTGAGCAATGTGGGGGTGTGATGGTGAGCAATGTGGGGGTGTGTTGGTGAGCAATGTGGGGTGTGTTGGTGAGCAATGTGGGGGTGTGATGGTGAGCAATGTGGGGGTGTGTTGGTGAGCAATGTGGGGTGTGTTGGTGAGCAATGTGGGGTGTGTTGGTGAGCAATGTGGGGGTGTGATGGTGATGGTGAGCAATGTGGGGGTGTGATGGTGATGGGGAGCAATGTGGGGTCTGATGGTGAGCAATGTGGGGGTGTGATGGGGAGCAATGTGGGGTGTGATGGTGATGGGGAGCAATGTGGGGTGTGATGGGGAGCAATGTGGGGTGTGTTGGTGAGCAATGTGGGGGTGTGATGGTGAGTAATGTGGGGGTGTGTTGGTGAGCAATGTGGGGGTGTGATGGTGATGGGGAGCAATGTGGGGGTGTGTTGGTGAGCAATGTGGGGGTGTGTTGGTGAGCAATGTGGGGGTGTGATGGTGATGGTGAGCAATGTGGGGGTGTGATGGTGAGCAATGTGGGGGTGTGTTGGTGAGCAATGTGGGGGGGTGATGGTGAGCAATG
Organism: Eunapius fragilis; assembly: GCA_963681505.1. NCBI lineage: Eukaryota > Metazoa > Porifera > Demospongiae > Spongillida > Spongillidae > Eunapius > Eunapius fragilis. The sequence goes on along the minus strand of OY811984.1, from coordinate 447,814 downwards.
TGGGGGTGTGAAATGTGGGGTTGATGTGAGCAATGTGGGGTGTGATGGTGAGCAATGTGTGGTGTGATGGTGAGTAATGTGGGGGTGTGATGGTGATGGTGAGCAATGTGGGGGTGTGATGGGGAGCAATGTGGGGGTGTGTTGGTGAGCAATGTGGGGGGGTGATGGTGAGCAATGTGGGGGTGTGTTGGTGAGCAATGTGGGGGGGTGATGGTGAGCAATGTGGGGGTGTGTTGGTGAGCAATGTGGGGGTGTGATGGTGAGCAATGTGGGGGTGTGATGGAGTGCTAAGGTGAGCATTGGGTGTGATGGAGTGCTAAGGTAAGCATTGTGGGTGTGATGGAGTGCTAAGGTGAGCATTGTGGGTGTGATGGAGTGCTAAGGTGAGCATTGCTTTGAGTGGGTGAGTACTGTGTGTAGGGGTGGGTATTGTGTGTGGGGTGGGAGTATTGTGCATGGAGAAGGAGTGCAGTTATTGTATGTAAAGTGGGGTGTGTATGAAAGGAATTAAATTTCATTTATTTTCTTGCAGCTGCTCCTCTTTCTAGCTTTTTTGCATTATTCATTTTCAGTTCAGATATTTTGGTTTTTGTAACTGCGTCTAAATTATTATATTTTCTATATTTTGTGTCAGTAAGTGTGGAGTGTGGCATGTGACATGGTGCATTATGGGTGTGTGGCCTACTGGTGATGTAATGATGTGTGCATTTGCAGTAGTGATATTTTGTAGAAAGTGTAAGGGCTTAAAGGGGCGGCTCGGAACAGTGGACTTTCACACCTCGGAACAGTGGACTTTTGACATCATTCATTGTTATTTTAAGAATTGCAAACGTAAACGTTTAGGCGTTGTGGGATGGGGAAGATTACGATAGCTCTGCATTGCGTAACATTGTGCAATTTGTCACGTGCTATGGACGTTCTTAAATCATGACGCTACTCCAGTATCACGCTCTTAAAATCTACAAGCTTAACGCACATGTTCCATCATATGCATGCATATCACGTGCCTACATCGATCAACATGCGCCGGTTGATCTTACCTATTACGGTGCGCGAGGCACAACAATCACGCGAGGCATGTTTAGTTAATGCCCATTTGTGTCTATAGCCTACACTGCAGCCTGGCTTTTTGGTCCTAATAAACTTTGAAGTTTTTTTTTTGTTTAGTATTTGGAACAAATGGCACGTGACATTGTGCTATGTTATGCAGCTATCTTAATCTTTTCCCATCCCGCAATGCCTGATCACGTTTACTTTTGCAATCATATCTGAGAACCTATAATACAAATGAATGATGTCAAAAGTCCACTGTTCCGAGCCGCCCCCGTACATACTTAAGTGGTATGGTAATATTATACCTGGTATAGCAGCTACTGATCTCACCACATCCTGATATCAAACTCATGCTTTAAAAAATATTTTAGGAACTTCACATGTCCTTTCGTATGCTATGTTTCCATGGCTATATCTCACATGGCCTCCACCCCTTGTAACCTCATACCTCCACCCCTTGTAACCTCATATCTCCACCCCTTGTAGCCTTGTACCTCCGCCCCTTGTAACCTCGTACCTCTGCCCCTTGTAACCTCGTACCTCCACCCCTTGTGACCTCGTACCTCCACCCCTTGTGACCTCGTACCTCTGCCCCTTGTGACCTCGTACCTCCGCCCCTTGTGACCTCGTACCTCTGCCCCTTGTGACCTCGTACCTCCACCCCTTGTGACCTCGTACCTCCGCCCCTTGTGACCTCGTACCTCCACCCCTTGTAACCTCGTACCTCCACCCCTTGTGACCTCGTACCTCCACCCCTTGTGACCTCATACCCCCACCCCTTGTGACCTCGTACCTCCACCCCTTGTAACCTCGTACCTCCACCCCTTGTAACCTCGTACCTCCACCCCTTGTGACCTCATACCCCCACCCCTTGTGACCTCGTACCTCCACCTTGTAACCTCGTACCTCCACCCCTTGTAACCTCGTACCTCCACCCCTTGTAACCTCGTACCTCCACCCCTTGTAACCTCGTACCTCCACCCCTTGTGACCTCGTACCTCCACCCCTTGTAACCTCGTACCTCCACCCCTTGTGACCTCATACCCCACCCCTTGTGACCTCGTACCTCCACCTTGTAACCTCGTACCTCCACCCCTTGTAACCTCGTACCTCCACCCCTTGTAACCTCATTCCTGTATCTCTCACCTAATTAGAGAGAGGACTTTACACAGAATGTTGGCAACTACAATGGTGTTAAGGGTTCCCCTGTACATGTATAGTTATAATGGACAGAACATGAGGATCCTCCTTATCTGGTATTAGGGAGTGCCAGATGAATGCAATCATTCTAATTTCAGATAACATCCACCACCACCCCCCCACTCCCTCAGTGTCATCTCCCTCCCCCCACTCCCTCACTGTCATCTCCCTCCCCCTCTCCCTTGTTTTGCCCCCCCCCCCCCCCCCCCCTCTCCCTTGCTTTGCCCCCCCCCCCCCCCCCCCCCGCCCCAGCCCCCTTCCCGAACCCCTCTCATATTTTTTTTGCGGGGGGGGGGGGGGGGGGGGGGGGGTAAGTGGGGGAGGAAGATTTATACTAGAACCATGGAAACAACATGGCTGGCTACAAGCAGCTTACTTAGAATTACTTTGTATGCTCACTATTGACATGAATATGCTTACTAGCGTATGTACAAGAAATTAGATTTTTTTTAGCCCACTTGAGAAAGGTGTGTAGGCACGCACCCCACCCAGGCATGCCATTAGTGATGATGCATGATTTTTAGAAAATCATTTGCTGGTCCAGACGTCACATTGGGAGTTGCACCTCAAGAAGAGCACAGCAGTGTGTGTGCATGTGTGATGTGATGTGGGATGTATGTGTGATGATGTGCATGTATATGTATGTAGGAGTGAGTGTGGCCATGCGTATGTGTGTATGTGTAATTGTTGTGCGATGATATCATGTGTGACCACTGCTATTGGCAGTTGGCATACCAACTAGCACGCATATTCTTGCATGTTAGATGTTCGTTTGTTTGTCTGTGAATGGGCCACGTGCCAACGTAGCTACCTGGATCATCGACCGAACACTTCCCTGGCCCTGATGGAGTGCCAGGTTGACACGGGCAACGAAGGGAGGTGGGGGGGTGGAGGGGGGGGAGGTTGTAGTTATAGTGTGTAGTTGGCTTAATTTCGTTCCATTCAGGTGGTGGCTTGTTTGTTTGCACAGGCAACTACCTCTAAGAGAGAGCCTCTGATTGCCATGGGGTTTTGTCCTTTATGTTTAGTCATTACCTCTTATTGAGCACACAAGAGCTGGTGGTCTGATCAAGAAGTTAGGAATGCCACTCTGATCAAGAAGTTAGGAATGCCACCGGTTGGAATACTAATGAAGTAAGCAGGAAGAATATGCCCTTTTAGTCTTTGATTACATATCATGAGGAGTTTGTACACAGACCAACATACGAGAGAAGTATTTGCAATGCTTATATGCCCAATCACCCAATACAATGTTGCCTTTGAGCGGAAAGTAGTACTTCAAAGTGCCTCAATTCTAAGTGTCATCTCCCACCACATCAGAACCCTTGCTAAGCCCTCTCCCCCTCTGTGTGCACCCACACAAGTCAAAGGGGACTTCAACATGATACTTCTTGTAATCAGCAATGCTCCCGCCATTTGTTTGATGGCGGTAAGCAGCAATATGTGTTCCCTCATGGCTGGGTGCTTGTGTGGCGCGGGAGGGCCTGCTGCCATTGTGTTGAAATAATGAATACAAGTGATGATGTGCTCTGATAACTGAGAGGTCACGGGACACTACCCACCCATAAAACCGCAGTTTGGTATAAACATAACATCCAGCTAGTGTTTCTGCATTTGAAATGCTTCACTTAAAACCACTGCTGTGTTTTACTATTGAACGACACAATGGCTGTGTGTAGCAGGAAATAGTATGTGGGGAATAGATGTCTTCCCTTATGGGACACAAGTCCACTATCAGCTAAGTGGTTGATGCGGAGGTGAGGTATAATGTCATAGTGTTATGTGGAGGAGAGAGATGGACATCAAATTGGCCATAACACTACACAGCTGTTAGCACAACACTTAGTTCTACAGCCTTCTTTGACTCTGGTGCCAGCCAACACATACCCTTCATGTTTCTCAGAAAATATCAGGTGAACCAGTTTTACTGTTGTAACACAAAATTTACAAAATCACAACACAAACCTGTACAGAACTGCCAAACAGTCGGAGACAGAATGAGTTGTGATGTATGGGGTAATGTCAGTGATGATGTGTTGTACATATCAGACACACACACACACAAAAAAAGAAGTTTGGCCAGTGATAATTAAATAGAGCGAGAGAAAAAGCGATAGGCAAACAAACATAAAAGGGGCATTAGTCATTACACCGAGATAGAGAGCTCAGAGCAGGAGCGGTGTTTGAGTGCTGCAGGCCCGAGCATGGCTCGCTCCAATAGTCTCAACATTGCACTGTTCTCTCCCTCGGCCACGTCAACCGGGAACTCACAGTTGTGGTCCAAGATGGATGCCTTGGCTCCGCTGTCCAAGAGGAACTGAGCAATGTAGATGTTCCCCACGGCGCTGGCAGCATGTAACGGTGTCCATCCATCCCTGTCCTGTATGTTAACATCAGCACCAAAGCCTTTGATCAGTAGCTGAACAAGCGCAAAGTCCTCCTCAAGAACGCTGTGGTGTAGGGCTGTGATCCCCGACGTCTTGTTCACGCGATCAACATCAATTTCTTTCCTCAGCTTCTCCAACTTGAGGACGCTGTCTACTTCACAGCGGAGGCAGGCCTGCTGGAACAAGAAATCAGGAGAGCCCGGTAGTAGGTCATCGTCCAATGCGTTCTGCTGGTCCTCCTTTGAGAAGTGGGTCCTCCTCCATTGGACACCATCACTGGATCCCTCCATCGTACTAAAGCCCTGGTCTTCAGATGTCTTATCAGGATCACTGTCGGCAATGGTGCATGTTTTAGGGCTATCTGAGTCGTCCATGCGTAGCGATGTGGAGGAGGCCCTGGTAGACTCTGACTCGACCAGTGAGCTGCACGACGAACTACTCCCGGAATGCCTTCTTTCCTCAGTTGAAACTGCAGGGAAGCTGAACTGTAGACAATTGGACTGGCTAGAGAACACACTATCCGGTGTTTGAGGCAATGAGGGGGGAGTGGTTTGTTGAAGGGCAGGTACTTCACACTTTCCAGGGACACTTAATCCAAGTCTTTCCTGCAAAGACGCGTTGGGTGTGGTAGTTGGGGACCCAAAGTAGCATGCCCCGTCTTCCGAAGAGTCAGACTCGTCATAACTGTATTCCGTCTCTTCCTCTTCCGTGTACTCGCTTTCCGAGAACTCGTCAACGTCTGACCCGTGGCATTTCCTATTTGTAACGCGAAGGAGCATTTTCCGTATGGTAGCACTCTTCGCCAAGTCGTATGGCGTCTCCCCTTCGTTGTTTTTTATTGTTGGATCGGCCCCGTTCTCGAGCAGAAAGCTCACGACGTCGGGATGGCGCTGCATGACAGCTGCGTGAAGTGGAGTACAATTCTCGCAATCGACGCTATTAACGTGGGCGCCACTTTGTACGAGCGCCTTGGCGCATTCCAGGTTCCCATCCAGCGCCGTCTGATGAAGTGCCGTGAGACCCGCGGGGCTCAACTTATTGAGGTTCGCGTCTGAAATCACACCCGAGCATAACGCTTCAGAAAGCGCCTGGGCATCGCCAATCGCCACCAAGTCCTGCAGTAGCACCTCCGGTTGGAAGGTTACGCTTCGCCTCCGCGAGTCAGAGCAACGACGCCCGTTGCCAGGAGTCGCAATGCTAGACTTCCTTGGCTTGGTTCTCAATAGAGCCACGGGTACTTCCAGGTCCAGTGGTTCCAGCGAATCCATCTCGTCATACGTCGTAGAGCTTTCGTCGCAGCCGTTAAATTTATATAACTCATTAGATGTTGTATCCTTTCTGAGCATCGTGGTCTCTTCGCTGCGCCCCACACTTGGGTGACCCATACCACACTCACTGATGGGATCCAGCAAGAAACTAACCGTTCGTTGGTGCGTAAAAGATTCACGAGGCGCCTTGCGGGGTGTCCGCTCTTTGTCGCTCTCTTGCCACACAAATGAATTCACTACGTCGACCTCCCTTGGCTTTTCGTAACGAAATGGCGGCAAGCTTAACGCTGACCTTCTGCAAGGTTCCAGGCAGTCGGTGCTTCGGACGCTTTTATAAACGGGGCAGTCGACGTCACATGGATCACCCGAGCTCGTAGTTTTGACAGGAGCATGCGTGTGACGACGTTTTTGATTGTCAGCGACGGACACCTGAATTAGATCCTCATTGCTAACACTAGGAGTGTGATGTACGGGAGAATGAGTCCGCCTTAGCGAAACACTTAAACAATCATCTCTTCGTTGTCCAGTAGACATCTCGTAGTGCAAAAGCTTTTCCATTTCGACACTTCCTGCTACATCGATCGGTCGTTCCCCATGTAACGTAGTCCATTCCAAACTACACCCACACGCAAGGAGGGTTTTGATGAGGTCGGCATAGTCTCTCAGCGATGCATCATGCAGCGCAGTCCAACCCTTTGAGTCGACGTGACGCACGTCAATGCCCTCCTTGATAAAGAGCTCTGCCAGTTCCGGGTGGTCATGTATAATCGCCAGTTGGAGACAGTTTAACCCTGCATTGTTCGTGGCGTTGAGGTCAGCTAATCCGCTTTCAATTAGCCGCCTAACGGTGCCCTTTTCTCCAAGTATGGCTGCCGCCAAGAGCAGTTCGTTCTTTTTGTTCCTTTTCCCCTCCGATCTCACGCTTCTATAGTCTCTGGTCATCATATGACAGTAATTGCGACCAAAGACGCAGCAGTTGTAGAACTATTTTCCAAAAATCGTCGCTTACCACGAAGCGCAGAGTCATACGCACAAACAACGATTGTTACTGATAAGACAACGATGGGCGTTATTTAACGACTAATGCAACAGTGAATTCATCTCCCTTGTTTCTTAGTTTGAGCCTGTCCTCGTGTGAATAACCCTTTGGCTAGGCGGAGCTTGAGAAACCGAGCAACGTTCGAAGGCGCATGCGTGAATATTGTTTAACTACCCTCCAAAAAAAACAATAATAGGTAATAATTAAAGAATTAAAAGATGGCCGCCACGGACGATGGTAGAGAATCTCCGAAGGAAGAATCGGAGGAGAATGTGTGGTGGGTACGAAATGCACACTTAATTCAGGAGTGCTTATATACGTGTGCCGGCTCTTGTGCTTACTGCTAGGTCTGCAATTTTGAATGACGTCGGGTCAAGTACGAGAAAGAGAAAGGAAAAAACGAAAACCTTGTTGGTTCTAGGTAAGAAGGTGAACAATCTAGCAGCTTTTATTTTGTTGAAAGCTAGGATCGTTGTGTACAGCAGACGCAAACACATGCTAGTGGCATGTATGCACACTCTAATCCTTGGTTCCTCCCACACTACACTTTGTTCCACAGGAGACGTTAACTCCGGCAAATCTGTTTTGGTTGACAAATTGTGTCAGATATCAAAGTCCTTTCCAATTGGTGGAAAGTTCCCACTAAGTTCCTGCAGTTTGGAGTATAGGTTTATTGACGTTCAAGATGAAGAAACAGATGGTATGTAATGTACCTGCCAACCATTATCACTTCAAGGCTGTGAGAGCCTGGAGTGATGTATCTATGACGTTGTTAGTGTAGCTATGAAAGGGTTAACTATGGCGAATTAACCTAACATTTAATTAATGTGATTATGGTATGGCTATGTTATGATTGGTTAACTTACCTTAATGAAGACATGGCAGTGCCCTTGTGTGTCAGGCCATCAGCCAGGAGGGTGGGGGAGGGACTTATGGTGGTCAGGTCTGGGGATTGTTTGACTTCTACTTCCACTGGTGTGTGTGTGTGTGTGTGTGTGTGTGTGTGTGTGTGTGTGTGTGTGTGTGTGTGTGTGTGTGTGTGTGTGTGTGTGTGTGTGTGTGTGTGGTCATGTGTGCTAAGGATTTCCACTTCTCTCACATTCTCTCCTGCCCACCTGCCAGACTTGATTGACCGCATGGGGGTATGGATACTGGATGGTGTGGTGTGGCACAGCCAGCTGCTCTCCTTTGTGCTCAAGAAGGAGACATTGCCACACACTGTGGTGATGATTGTGGCTGACATGTCTCAGCCATGGTCTATAATGGAGTCCCTTCAGAGGTGGGCTGACGTCGTGAGGAAGCACATTGACTCACTGGCTGTTCACACAAGCGATCTGAAAGATATGGAGGCTAACAGTGAGCTCTTTTGTGTGTGGGTTGTGTGAGTGTTGTGTGGCTGTGTGAATGTGTATGAGTTTGTGAATGTGATTGTTGTGTGGCTGTGTGAGTATGTGAATGTGTGTAGGTGTGGGCGTTCTATGGGACCTGCCATGTTTCTTGTCCATTGTGTGGAGATCACAACAGAGATGGAGGAGAGGGGGGGGGGGCATTTACTAGAACTCCCCAAGTCCACTTACATATCACCTGTGTTAGCACATTGATTGACAATACAGTTATCATCTTATTAACTGGTTTATTCTATAACACCTTGGTTAGATATCCCTTAAATGTGCCACAGGAAGAGTGGATCGATGGTATATACTATGTTTGGACTTTAGGACTTTTGATATGCTGTTTCTGGGTATCCATGGATACATTGTTTCTGGGTATCTATTCTAGGCAGGAAGCCACAATGAAAACTATGCTTTTGTACTTCTCACCATAAAATGGTGATTACAAACGTTACTCTCACTACATCAATCCGTTTAGCCCATCACAGTGACCAGCCACCTGACCAATCACATGACCAGTCACCTGACCAATCCCACTGAAAGCATTCATGTTACAGTGTCTTGTTTTCCTTCAATGACTTCCTCAATGTTTTGAGGTGTGCAGATATTATTACGGTACAGAGAGGTAGTAAACCTGTAAAGTAGTGTGGGGAGAAGAGAGGGAGCCGGTGAATAGGGAAGGGAGGGGAGAAGAGAGGGAGCCGGTGAATAGGGAAGGGAGGGGAGAAGAGAGGGAGCCGGTGAATAGGGAAGGGAGGGGAGAAGAGAGGGAGCCGGTGAATAGGGAAGGGAGGGGAGAAGAGAGGGAGCCGGTGAATAGGGAAGGGAGGGGAGAAGAGAGGGAGCCGGTGAATAGGGAAGGGAGGGGAGAAGAGAGGGAGCCGGTGAATAGGGAAGGGAGGGGAGAAGAGAGGGAGCCGGTGAATAGGGAAGGGAGGGGAGAAGAGAGGGAGCCGGTGAATAGGGAAGGGAGGGGAGAAGAGAGGGAGCCGGTGAATAGGGAAGGGAGGGGAGAAGAGAGGGAGCCGGTGAATAGGAAAGGGAGGGGAGAAGAGAGGAAGCCGGGGAATAGGGAAGGGAGGGATGAACATATAGCTAAACCATTTATTTGGCTTAATGCCTAGCAGAGTGGTGCTACACCTGATCTTGTGGTATTGAGCACCTTATCTATGGTCAAGGTGTTGTTGAGCACCTTATCTAGGGTTATTGGTTTTGTTTAGCACCTTATCTAGGGTCAGTGGTGTTAGTTTGGAGTTGTAAATGTTTGTGTGATGAAATCAGGTTATGGTAATTAAATATCTATCCCCTGCTCTTATTGGTGTCTTACTGAAATGTAATTACTGCATCTGACAGCCCTTAGCATTGATACAGCTTCAGTGTGTTAAAGGATCATACTATGGAAGGACATACAGGGGCTGGCTGGCTGTCTGGAGAGGGAGAAGGGACTCGGGAGGGCTGTTTAAGGAACAGCCATGCATTATGCCCATATATGGTGTAGTCTAAATACAGTTACCTACCTGTAAAATGTTTACTGTAAAATGGCATTGCTATCTTGATGTTTCCCATTGTCCAGTATGTTGTGATGTGTAAGCAGACAGTTTGTTTTTTGTTCATCACCAATTGTCCTGTAAGACATCTCTCTCTCTCTCTAACACACACACACACACACACCTGTGCAGTTGTCAAGCAGTTTCAAAGCTATGTGGATCCTGATGTCCCACCTGTCACTGCCACCTCCTCACAGGAAGTAGAAGGCGAAAGTGTAGCTTTGCCTCTCGGAGAGATGACACTCACCCACAACCTTGGTATACCCATCATCGTAGTGTGTACTAAGGTAAGGACGTGTGTGTGTGTGTGTGTGTGTGTGTGTGTGTGTGTGTGTGTGTGTGTGTGTGTGTGTGTGTGTGTGGGTGTGCGTGTGTTTGTGTGTGTCCCTGTTGTTGGTCATGGGGGAGGCTGTACTCATTCCGCCTGGTTGCAGTCTGATGGTATTACAAACCTTGAGAAGAACTATGGCTACAAGGAAGAACACACTGACTTCATCCAACAGCACATACGAAAATTTTGCCTAAATTGTATCCTCCTTGCGTTACACCTGGTGCTGCAATTAGTACCCTATGGTGCACACACATCTGCCACTTGGTTGCCAAGGCAGCACGCCTGGGTTGCCTTGGCAGTCTGTGTTGACCTTTTAACCTCCTTGGTTCCTTGACTGATTTTTAAAAGATGGTGCATCTCTTGTTTACACTTCTGCGCGTGAGGAAAGAAACCTTACTACCTTACACCAATACATCCTCCACCGTGCCTACAACCTACCATTCAAGGAATCTGCTTCAGTTGTGGACAGAGATGCAATATTCATGTAAGTAGGCTCATTTGGCATTGAAGTGGGCACTGTTAGATCGCAATGGGTCCACTCCCACACACTATGATTGCATGCTTAGTCCTTCTGTCAAATGACCTCCTGTGTGTTCACAACAGCCCCTCCTCCTCTCCCCCCCCCCCCCCCTCCCCCCCAGTGTTTACCATAGGGTGCGTGTGCATGTGTTTACAATGTGCATATGTCACATGTTTGCTGACACATGCCACTGTTACTCTGTGTAGCCCTTCAGGCTGGGATAATGAGAGGAAGATTAACATTCTTTATGAGCAGATAAAGAGCTTTGCGCCCTCTGATCCTTACGAGAGTATCATCCAACCACCTAAGACTGCTGGCGTGAGTGGATGGCTATATTTAGTGATGGGGTGGGTATAGTGTGTTAGGAATTCCACAAGTGAAGGTGTATTCCATGAGCTTGGGGGAGGAGTCACCAGTGGGGGGTGGACCTGTTATGTACGGGTCCACCCCCACTGATAGCCACTATGGAGTGCTGGGTTCACCCCACTGGTAGCGGGTATTGGGTTACCATTAGTTTATTCATCTTCTGTTTATGAGGTCCAAGTACCTGTTTTGTATCACTGCTGCATACCTCGCAGTCCAGTCCCCTTGTTGTGGAGGCAGAACAAGTTGGTTTGGTTTGTTTGTCCCAATCTCCATGGTAACCTTTATGTAGTATTCATGGGCAAAAGCCATCAGTTGCTAATCTTCTTGGTCCAGTGAGTTTTGCATGGTCACAGGCTTCTGTAGGAGCCAAACGTGTTACCTCTGTAAGCCATGTTCACTACACACACATTAAGTAACACCACTTAACAGGAATTAATAGTAGTGATGTAACATAATTAAAGTACTCCACTCTATGCAGAGAATGTGACCTCCAAAGTGTTGCATTATGATAGCTTGTGTACATTACTATGGTACCAGAAGCATCTCTGTTGGATGCTGGTGATGGTGGTCTTACCACTTTGGTTTGCTACTTTGCTGTTTCGTTTGCCTCAAGTCTTTGTGTAAAGTGGATGTCTCTGTTATGTCTTACCATAGCTGAGTATTGAAATAAAACTGGCCCCTTTTGTTTGTCTTTGAGGAAGTATGTCTCTCAGACCCAGCCCTAATCCAGTACAAATTACTAGCTGCGTGTATTGTATGGGATGGTTTTGAGCAGAAGGGATAAACAGGACATATAGTCTCCTTTGTATAAACATCCACCCACCCTGTGTTTGTGTGTACATTGGTTGGAGTCCAGTCAATTTTTACATCTCCCTGACCTGGTAAGACATGTCAGTGGTGTAGTAGGGAACAGTTTGAGGGAAACATGGCAGGGGGAGGATTGGTGATGGTAGTGGTGGGTGGAACACTGTATGTGTGTGTGTGATAACTTGCTTGTACCTTCACATAATAGACTGAATCAGAGACTGGTGAGGTGGATGCCAAAGAAGACCAGGTCTTCCTCTTGACTCAACAAGTAAGGCTTATGTCCACTTCACATCAGTGTCTTTGTCATATGACTATTCTAATTAATCAATAAACTCTTTCTTTCAGGTGCACATTAATAAGAGTCCAAAGCCACCATCTACCCCAGTTAGTTGTAATGTGTAACAGTGTTGTGTAATAGCTAGGGGAGAGTTAAGGGGGAGGGGTAAGGGGAGGTAAGGAGGGGTAAGGAAGGGTAAGGAAGGGGTAAAGAAGGGTAAGGAAGGAAAAGGGGGAGGAGAGGTAAGGGGAAGTGGGAAGGAGGGGAAGGAAATATTGCCATATTACCACAGCTACCAACCAATTCAATTCGTTCTTTCTTTTTAGCCTATGGCACAGAAGGAAATGAGATCTCCTGTTGCAAGTGGTAGGCCTGTGCCCACAAAAGTTGGACCAGAAGGGGTAGGTACTGTTTTGTTGTAGTGTGTTACATAAGCACATTACACCGAGGCCCCACCACCATCTGTTGCAGGGTGATAGCAAGGGAAACGTACCAAGTGAGACAGTTCTGTCTGCCTTCTTCAGTAACCTTCTAAGTAAAAAGCAGCCAAAGGCTGGTGCTCCACGACCTGTGCACACTGAAGCAGCAGCACAGCTGGATAAAATGGAGAACAAAAAACAGACCCCAAAGGCATAACAGATTCTATTTCCAATTTATAGAGCACTCGAAGAAAAAGAAGTGTTTGTGTGTGTGTGTGTGTGTGTGTTTTTGTTCATCTTCATACAGTTATGGTTTTATTTCCAGTCGATGTGGTCGCTATGAAGGGGCTTTTTTTAGCACAGTGTTAGTGGGATGCCCCCCCCCCGCCAAGTAATACGAGAGTGAGATGATGATGTCCTGCAACATTAAAAGTTAATACCAAGTAATTATACCCCAGCTGTTATGCGTGTCAGATACTTGAAGGACGCACATCTAATCTAATTCAGTAGTAGATGGACGACATAATCTAATTCAGTAGTAGAAGGACGACATAATCTTAATTCAGTAGTAGAAGGACGACATAATCTAATTCAGTAGTAGAAGGACGACATAATCTAATTCAGTAGTAGAAGGACGACATAATCTTAATTCAGTAGTAGAAGGACGACATAATCTAATTCAGTAGTAGGACGACATAATCTAATTCAGTAGTAGATGGACGACATAATCTAATTCAGTAGTAGGACGACATAATCTAATTCAGTAGTAGATGGACGACATAATCTAATTCAGTAGTAGAAGGACGACACCTTTAATACAAAAGCATGCCGATAACTTCTAATTTTCACACAGTACTGGCATGGGGAAGGCTCTTCGGTAGACCATCTTCATTTAGTAGACAGTGTTTAGGATCATTCAGCTGACAAGGCCCTCCACCCACCTGTTTGTGTGCGATGGTCCAAGGATGGCAATAGCTTTGTTGACAAACTCACCTTGGTATGCATGATGTACTTAAGAGACCCAGGAGTTGGCTCTATTTGGAACTGCTGTGCCAACTTCTGTTTGAATTAGGAGCAGGGCAGGCTGTTACGAATGGCGGCTAAAGAGAAAATTCTCACCTCATCTAAGACTGGTGCTGCCTGGCTAAGTCCAATGATGTAAGGACTGCAGGAGGAGGTGTGGTGGATGAGTGGGAGGAGAAACCTGCCTCTCACCTATCTGAGGTAGAGTCTGGTGGGAAAAAATGGCTGACAAGGGCCAAGAGCTGTGGAACTTGAGAGGAGAGCGTATAGAGTACAGCGTTGGGTCCAGCATCAAAGGTATAGGCAGCCTGTCAGAACAGAAAAAACATCCTGACCTGAAGTTCCCTTCCCATGTACAAAGCACATGGGAACAGTCACATCCATTTCCATCACCATATATGCACAAAGGCAAACACAGTTTGCAATACACTTTGTTTTAGCACAGAGGCAATGGCTGCACAACTAATTATGCCTACCAAACAAATACTCGAGTGCTCACTATCCCCCACCTTAATGTGTCCTTCTACAGAATTATATCTTGTAATCAGCTGTATGATCCTCCTGGAAATGTCATTCATATAGAAGATGGGAGGGTCTGTGTCCAAACAGACCGCATGGAACTGGTTACTGTCCTGCGAAACAATCACAAAGGCAATAGGTGGGGGTGATGTGGGGTGGAGGGGGTGTGGAATGATCCAGGTGAGGTGGTGTTGGTGGTGTGGGGGTGGGGGTGATGTGGGGTCATGGTGGTGTGATGTTGGTGGGGTGGTATTGGTGGGGGTGGGGGTGGTGTGGGGGTGGTGTGATGTTGATGGGGTGGTGTTGAGGGTCAGTTACCTGCATTGTGATCCTGGCAAATCCATCAAAGTCCCTTTCCTTAATAGCCCTTTCCATTTCAACTATTCTCTCTGGTACAACATGCTCAGCACGGTACTGGGAAGAAGTGGAAGGTGTGATATGATGGTCTGGGGACAAGGTGATTGATCACCTTCAGGAGATGGCTGGTGCGTACTGTCGTTTCCATGCCAACAGTACTGCTCACTGACTTCTTGCCAGCATTCACAACCAGAATAAGTGCATGCATATCTGGCCAATGTGTTTCTGGGGCAACCTAGAAGGTCAAAGGTCAAATGTGAGGAAGAAGAAATAGAAAACACAATTTAAGTAAAAAAAAACAATAGTGACCAGAGTCCTCCTCACTTGTACAGCAACACTGTCACTTCCATCTTGCCTGTCTCCCTTCTCCCACTTAACAAAGCCGCCATACATACTGCGACAGGCACTTCCAGAGCCTTGTCTTTTTAGGCAACAAAATATGTGAAGCTTGGGGAGGGGGGAGGGGTCTATGCCTAGGGGGAGGAGTCTATGCCTAGGGGGAGGAGTCTATGCCTAGGGGGAGGAGTCTATGCCTAGGGGGAGGAGTCTATGCCTAGGGGGAGGGGCCTACCTTGCAATCACAGACAGCTCACCATCCACCTGAAATAGTCTTGACAGTGAGTACACTGCGTGCACATGGGTGTGCGTGTGCATGTGTGTGTACACGTGTATGTGTACATGAATGCATACATGGGTATGTGTGTATATGTATGATGACATCATTAAGCACAATCAATGAGGTCTGTCTCCTGGTACCTAAGCAAGCATAGCCAGCTGCAGATGAAGCTAAACCAGCAGCTGTTGGGAAGTTGTTTTCAGAACAGATATGGAGACAGACACCTTCCCCCATCTCTCCTGCTAACTTCCTGACTATGAAAGGTAAAACCAGAGTAGATGGAGCCATGGAAGTGGGTGGAGTCAGTAATCAAATCCCATAACTCACTTTCTCTTAAAGCATTTTGCAGTCTTGGGTGATGAACATCTTCCTCCCTAATGGGGGTAGGTGTGTATGGGTATATGGTGTTGGGGGGTGGGGGAGGTATGGATGTCTGGAGAATAGAGGTCTCACTTTCCATTCAGCCACATTCGGTCTCTTGTGAAGGATTTGCTCCCAGCCACACTGGTTGTGGCCCTGAGCTGGTGTACGAGGTGTGTGCGTGTGCAAAGGGAAATGGGCATGTGGAACCAAAGTATGGATACATGGGTGCATGTGGAACTACAGTATGGATACATGGGTGCATGTGGAACCACAGTATGGATACATGGGTGCATGTGGAACCACAGTATGGATACATGGGTGCATGTGGAACTACAGTATGGATACATGGGTGCATGTGGAACCACAGTATGGATACATGGGTGCATGTGGAACCACAGTATGGATACATGGGTGCATGTGGAACCACAGTATGGATACATGGGTGCATGTGGAACCACAGTATGGATACATGGGTGCATGCAGTTATGGACATGTGGTTGGTCCGTGTCACGTTGTATGTTCTCTCAAGTCCACACTAGCACTTCACACAAATCATCACCTGCGTCTGGTCCAACGTGACACTCAAGGATGAGTTCACAGGCAGTATGAGCTCTTCATCCCTCTTGCCCCCTGGGGTGTTGCGTGGATGCGGGCAGATATTTGCATCTCACACGCACCGCTTTATGTCGACCTGCTTACAGTACTTAATGACGGCAATATTAACCGGTGCCGAGCAAGTCACCACGCGAAGGTCGTGCACCCGTGTCATCCGAGAGGTTTTACCGCCCACGTTGGTTTACGGAGATGGCGACTCGGACGATTTCGTTCACCCACGTGTTGGCCAAGACAGCACGCCTCTGTAGCCGAACATGTGCGGAACGCCTTTCAAGCAGCGGTGTGAGTGGTGGAGGTGACACGTGTGTCCCCGAACCACGTGATGGTCTCAGCGACGAAGCGGAAGCCGAAGGGTACCACAGTGAGCGTCGCGACAGGTTTTCGTTGGCGCCTGTTTCTCCGCCACGTGAGCTTCAGACTGCACTTGACAACGTGCTCAAGTGTAAGCAATACTAACCACGAGAACTTGCCCGCCATTAAAAGACCGCGTCTTGCCGCACTTCAGGCCACGCCCACAAGGCCCTTGTCCATGATGGAACTGCGCTTGCGAATTACCTTATCAACAGAAAATCGATATCACCTATTGACAAGAATGGGCGGGGCCCTCGCGTACCAGGTATGAAGCGAACTCCCCCTCTTCCCCTCACCGGACCCCTGGGCTACCTGCCTCTATTTCTACGCCTCCCTCTTCCCCTTCCCTATCCCTCCTCCCCTCCTCCCCTCCTCCCCACCCTCAATCACTGTAGGCAAGAAGTCATCTGACAGTGCTGAAGAGCGGGGTGCCCACCCCATTCTGAGGTAAGAAAGCACCCTGGCAACACCGGGAAATGATAAGCCATATATGTAAACAGGTATGGCAACAAGGAAGCAGTCAGCTACGCTGCCAGTAGGCTTCAAGCAACATACGGTGCCACCTTCAGAGTGCTTTCAGAGGTTGTTAAGAGATGGCTGTGGTTGTGTGTGTGTGTGTGTGTGTGTGTGTGTGTGTATGTGTGTGTGTGTGTGTGTGTTCCCTTCATCTTCTCATCCCTTCTGTTGTCACCCTTAATTCCTCCTTCAAATGTTTCCAGATTGCACAGAGAGTGCCGTCATTCAGACCTGAGACCCTGCTTGACTTTGGTTCTGGTCTGGGGACTGCTGTCTGGTCAGGGGGCATGGCTGCATATTTGTTTGTTGATGCTTCATGGTTACTGTGTTTGTAGGGCTGCCCACCAGCTGTGGGGAGGCTCCATCTATGAGTACCAGTGTGTCGATACATCACAGGAGATGGGTGACATGGCTAGACTGTTGAGGCTTGGTAAGATTGCGGAGGAGGGGTGGGTGGGGGCAAGAGGGGTGGGTCAGACAGCTTTGGATTATCCCATTTCCTCCATCTGGAGTTTGAACGGATATGCTGTCAGTCATGTGTGTAGGGGCCAAGGAAAGGGGATCCATGATAAGGAGAGACATAGAGAGGGTGGGAGGGTGGGGAGGGGGAGGGGCGAAGGGCGTGGACTACTGTAATTGGTTTTTAATCTTTTAAGTGTTTTATATTTTATATACTTGACTGACCTAACTAGGTGGTCACACTACCCTCACTGGTGATGCTGCACCTGGGAGGGAGGCCATACCAGGTGTCTTCTTTAGGCAGTACCTACCTGTGTCAGGCAAGGTCTGTGGTCGATGTGGGTGTGCTGGTCTTGTATGGCTTACACTCACCTGGGTATAGGTTAGGTATGATATGGTGATAGCTGCATATACTTTGGGGGAAATCCCATCAATACGCTGGAGGAAAATTTCTCTGGCTTCACTATGGAGAAAAACAAAAGACTTATTGGTAAGAGGTAGTGGTGAGGGTTATGGTGTGGTGAGGGGGATGGTGTGGGGAGGGGGATGGTGTGGTGAGGGGGATGGTGTGGTGAGGGTAATGGTGTGGGAGGGTTATGGTGTGGGGAGGGTAATGGGGAAAGGGTTATGGTGTGGTGAGGGGGATGGTGTGGTGAGGGTAATGGTGTAGTGAGGGTTATGGTGTGGTGAGGGTAATGGGGAGAGGGTTATGGTGAGAGGGTTATGGTTTGGTGAGATTATGGTGAAAGGGTGTGGTGTGGTGAGAAGTTTATGGTGATGATTAGGTAAAGATTGAATTGTGATGGGGGCTATAATCATCTTCACCATGTGATGTGTTCCTCCAGGTCATCGTGGAGCCTGGTACATGGTCTGGGTACCACAATATATTGGAGGCAAGGGAATTCCTTCTGGATGTATGTGACATGCATAATGTGTGTGCCTGTGTGTTAACTGGCCCTTCCCCCTACCCCCTTACTGGCCCCTCCCTCCCCTAGTCAGCCACTTGGATGTCTCCTGAGTATCTCCAGGACTCATCTGATGACGCTGAGGGCTATTTCCAAGGTCATGTGTTTGCTCCGGTCAGTTTAGGCCCCACCCTCCGACATGTGACATGATGTGTGGCTCCTCCCACTTCCTCAGTGCCCTCATGACCTCGAATGTCCACTTCAATCTGGCAGCAAAGTCCCTTGCCACTTTGCACAGAGGGTGCATCTATCCTTCACCCAGGTTAAGATTGATTGTTGTGTGTGTGTATGTGTATGTGTGTGTGTGAGTATGTTGTATGTGTGTGTGTGTATGTGTGTATTTTGATGTGTCCTGTTCTGTGCACAGAAAAACTCACAGTTGAGACACTCTGGGTTTCACATTGAGAAGTTTTCCTACCTTGTTCTCCGGAAAGGACAAAAAGAAAATACAATCGGTATGTGTGTGTGTGTGTGTGGTATGCATATGTTGTGTTTGTGGGTTTGTATGTGTGTGTATGTGTGTGTGTGTGTGTATGTGTGTGTGTGTGTGTGTGTATGTGTGTGTGTGTGTGTGTATGTGTTGTGCGTGTGTGATGAGCATTTCGGCAGACAATCCATCTAGATTACTTGAACCTGTTAAGAAGCGAACTGGACATGTGATCTGTAAACTATGCTGCCAAGATGGTTTGTGTGCTGTTCTTTGTGATAAGCTGTTCAGATATTGGACTCCTTGACAGGTCAAGCCAGAGAGATAGTCTTTACCAAGTCCAAGGCACGGTGAGTCTATGAGCTGGTTATACCATCCTCCCTACCCCTCCCTTTTATTCCCTTGGCCCCATTACCTCAAATGTTTCCCAATAACCCCTCACTCTCCCAATAACCCCTCACTCTCCCAATAACCCCTCACTCTCCCAATAACCCCTCACTCTCCCAATAACCCCTCACTCTCCCAATAACCCCTCACCCTCCCAATAACCCCCCACCCTCCCAATAACCCCCCACCCTACCATTCAACTTCCATTTACTCCAGTTGATTAACAAATCTCTTCTTCCATTTAACACCCACCACTAGTTCCACCTACCAAGCTGCAAGGGAGAAGAGATGGGGAGATTTGCTGGCACACCCTGAGTCCGGCTGTGCTAGTTGCCATGGCAATGCCACAGACAGCAAATGATGGGACATAAGCATGTGTATGGCAGCTGGCACCCACTGGTTCTCTATTTACCGGGCAGTTGATGTAATATTGCATCTGGCTACAACACTGAATTGTATTGCATATTTCATACATTCACAATATGACATGGTGGTTAGTAAATTTAACGTGTCCTGTTAATAAGCTCAGTTCTCCTCATTGTCCAGCTGTTGGTAAGATTTCTTCACGTAGGAAAGCCTGTTTGAACCCTTCCCAACCCCCATAGGGTTCATCTCTTCATTCAGCTCAGACAGCCGGCTGTTCAGTTGCACCAGGTGTGCGTCTATAGGCTCAGGTGAGCTAGCCAGCAAAGGAACGCTCTGTGTCTGTTCAAAGGATGTCTTCAGGGCTTCATAGCCTGTGTTCCTTGGTGTGCTCGTCTTGTTACGCATGTTCCGGGGGAGAGTCACTGCAGGGTAGTCCCTGGTCTGAGGCAGGATAGGACTGGCCAGGAGCTCCCCCTCTGAGTACGCTGGTGCTATGGAAGCCTCACTCTGCTGCCCACTGTTGTATGTTCTGCTGGAAGCCACATCCTCACCGCTACTTTCTGAGGAAGAGTGACCGCGCCCCCTCATCACCCCGCCCGAGTGTGGGCGCGCCCCGCCTGACTGGGGTCGGCGCCTGGATTGCTTCTTGGGTTTGGTGATGTTGGCGCTGTCGACCACACCCTCTCCTTCTTCTTCTATGTCAGACAGGAGGTCATCAATGTTGGTTATCTCGAGATCCTCCTCCCCATCCTCTGTCATCTGCGCTGGGGGAGACAGCACTGGTTTTATGTCCAGAATGCTGCCAGAGTGCCTCTGGTTGCCTAGTAACAGCTTGACAACAAGGATGGATACATCACCACGGCAACCATAAGACACAGCCACGTCGCGAAGCCTCTTGGCTGCCTCAGTTGGGACTGGGCACCTTTGCAACTCCTCCAAAACCTGTTGGTGTGTTAAATGTCTCCATAAGCTGTCGGAACCAATCACAATGAAGTCGTCTGCTGAGGTCAGTTCTACAGACGAGGCTGAGGGGGCGGGGATCACCTGAGGTGCAAGGTGATAGCACCCTATGAGCCTAGGGGTGCTGCTGCAATTGTTCACGCGGTCATCCTGGGGGGGGTGGGGTGTCACATGACATCGCATGAGAATACAACACTCACCTGTGACAGGTAGCCTTTTCGTCCAACGAGCTTTCTCCTCTCGTCGACGTTGGTGGCGGGCGTGTGGGGGGTTGTGAGGGGAATTATCTTTCCCCTGCGGAATAGTATGGCTTCTCCCAGGCCTACGTTGGCTACATTGAGGTTGTAGTGACCCCCCTGGGGAGCAACCCGGAGGTGGCAAAGTATTAGGGACGATCCATACTTCCTGCCCACTTCACCAAGGCTCCTGGTTAAATAAAGGAATTGGGTGTGGTCATCAAACAATTGCACAGGTACTCGAAATAAAAGAAGTGGGCGTGGCCATCAGGACTCACCTGTGCAGAGTGAGAAAAGTGTGCGAGAGGTATTGCAGAACATGTTTGAATCGTGTGCTTGAGTCCAACTTGACTGCGTTGTCGTTTTTCAGTTCTTCCAGAAAGGTAGCAAGCACCTTCTTCTTGAGTACCTTGGTGGCCTTAGAGGACACACCCCCATCCATGAGAGCAAACATGGCTTCGTCTGGTTGTCCCGGTAATGACACGACCCTCACCTGAGCTGTGCATAGCTCTGTGCTGGCAATGCCTGTCACATGTAGGGTGTTAGGTGCCACATGTAAGGTGTTAGGTGTCACATGAAGGTGTTATGTGTCATATGTAGGATGATAGGTGTCACATGTAAGGTGTTAGGTGGCACATGTAAGATGCTAGGTGTCAGTATAAGAATGTGGTATAAGAATATTATAGCAATGCATAAACCACCAGACCACCCTGATGTATGACTCTCACTGACCACCCTGACATACAACTCTCACTGACCACCCTGATGTATGACTCTCACTGAACACCCTGACATATGACTCTCACTAACCACCCTGACATACAACTCTCACTGACCACCCTGATGTATGACTCTCACTGAACACCCTGACATATGACTCTCACTAACCACCCTGACATACAACTCTCACTGACCACCCTGATGTATGACTCTCACTGACCACCCTGACATATGACTCTCACTGACCACCCTGATGTATGACTCTCACTGACCACCCTGACATACAACTCTCACTGACCACCCTGATGTATGACTCTCACTGACCACCCTGACATATGACTCTCACTGACCACCCTGATGTATGACTCTCACTGACCACCCTGACATACAACTCTCACTGACCACCCTGATGTATGACTCTCACTGACCACCCTGACATACAGCTCTCACTGACCACCCTGACGTATGACTCTCACTGACCACCCTGACATATGACTCTCACTGACCACCCTGATGTATGACTCTCACTGACCACCCTGATGTATGACTCTCTTACCTGCAAACTCTGTTGACCCAACACTCCACTTTCCATGAGGTGTCGTATGTGTGATGTCAACATTCTCTGGGAGCTCCAGTTTGTCCAGTCCATGAATACCCTCTAAGCAGTAATCAATTTTATTGCTAGAACACAACACGTGCACACACACACACACACACACACACACACACACACACACACACACACACACACACACACACACACACACACACACACACACAGGCAGTTGAAGGAGCTGGTACTACTATAATGCTGTCCTACTTGAGGTGGGAGATGTCTTCACTTCTTAGCACTAAGGATGGGTTACCAGACAGATCTAATCTTCCCAGGTTTCCAAATTCTTGCTGTAATGATAGGCAGGGTGGGTGGATGAGAAGGTGGGTGGTGCTATGTGGATTGGGGGATGGTGGTCACACTTACCTTAGGTAGCTCTGCAAGGAGGTTGAAGGAGGCATCAATGGCACATATGGTGCCTGTGTTGGAGAAGAGAGGCAGAGCACTTAGTCTGTTCCTATTAACCAGAAGGTACTTCAGGTTGCAGCAAACAGATGGATCTGGGAGAGTCTCCAGGTGATTGCCAGAAAGGTTTATGTATTCTAAGTCCTTAAGTGACTGGAAAAAACTACATGGTATATATATGTGTGTGTGTGTGTGTGTGTGTGTGTGTGTGTGTGTGTGTGTGTGTGTGTGTGTGTGTGTGTGTGTGTGTGTGTGTGTGTGTGTGTGTGTGTACGTGTGTGCGTGTGTGTGTGCATGTGTGTGTATGTGTGTGTGTGCATGTGTGTGTGTGTATGTGTGTGTATGTGTGTATGTGTGTATGTGTGTGTATGCGTGTATGTGTGTGTATGTGTGTATGTGTGTGTGCATGTGTGTGTGTTATCACAATGCAGGTAGCTATATCCCACTGCACATACTTGGCTGAAACACTCTTGATACCATTGTATGCAAGGTGGAGTACTTTCAGTTTACTGAACCTGAAACAGAGGTATCATACTACTATCAGAGGTATCATACTACAACATAATAGGTGTCTCAAGTGAATAACTAGTACTGGATGGGGTCACAAGCATCCGGGGGGGGGGGGGGGGGGGGGAGAAGGAAGATCCCTGTGCTTTCTGGGGGGATCACCCCCCAGGAAACACCTCCACCCTTGTCGACCTCCCCCCCCCCCCTTCCCCTAGGTGATGTATCAGCTCCCTGGGAGATGATGGAGGGGGGTACTGAACTAATTCACACCATCTTCAAAGGCTTTTTCAATGATTGTTTCAATTGCAGTCATTACAGCTCGATAGCATGAATCACATTGAAGGTGATGGGGTGGTCAATTCACAAATGCCACACCCATCAATACATTGCATTGGTGCACTGGACACACACACACACACACACACACACACACACACACACACACACACACACACACACACACACACATATACTCTTGTAAATGGTCGATTAATCATACACCAGTCACACAATGATTAGCACTTTGCAACACCTTTATATGGTAAAGTGTTCCATGGAATAAATGAATGCTATGTCTGGTAAAAGCGTCAACCAAAATAGTTCTTGAATATGTGGGCCCCATCTAACTATCTTAATAAACTTAAAGACTACCGCAGACATATCCTTTCTCCCCTCCCCTCCCTCCTCCTCCTCTCCCGGACATTATACCACTTGCAGCAGTTGGTGACATAATTGACCTACCATACTCTTGCATACTCTTGCATACTCTTGATACTCTTGCATACATACATGTCATCTTACCAGTGACACCCTCACATATCACTTCCACCAGTGACGCATATATCACCTCACATATAATCCTCATGTATCACCCCCACATCACCCCTCACATTACCACCTCACATAACACCCCCACACATCACCCTCTCATATCACTCCCCATAATCACCCTCACATAACAACTCACCCTGCAATGATATTCATAGATGACTCCAGCTGATTCTCTGAGGCATAAAACTCTAAGAGGCTCCTCCCCTCATCGTCAGGACTGAGGATGGGTAGGGAGGACAAGCTGTTAGATGATATATTCAGCACCTGAAGCCTGCGATTAATGATTTTTAAGGAGAGGGAGGAGTACAGTGAGATGACATGGCCGTTGGATAAGGACTGGGGGTAACCTGGTGGCTCTAAACAGCAGCTGTGCGGGGAGACTGGTGACATGGTTGCCATGGATGTCCATGTATTCTAAGGCACACTTCTCGCCAACCCTTTGGGGCAAGGTTGCCAGTTCGTTCTCCGCAGCCTTCAATACCTTCAGCTGAGCCATGCAGAACACCCTAAGTGCAGTGATACCAAATTGAGTGGGTGGTGTTTGGCATGTGGGAGGGGTTCTACAGGTAAGAGGCTTTTTGGAATGGGAGGAGTCAACATACATGGCAGGAAGTCTGCTAAGTCTATTTCCACTAACAACGAGCTTCTCAATGGAGGGCAGGTCACAGAGAGCCTCAGGGAGAGATGTCAGATCATTTCTTTGTGGGAGGGAAGAGCAGTGAAAGGAGAGAGAGAGAGAGGGGAGTGGGAGGGGGAGGGGAGAGAGAGGGGAGGATGAGAAGGAGCGTGCATAATGGCAACATTAATACTTACTGTGATAGGTCAATTGATGTGAGCTGTTTGCACAGGCTGCTGACCTCAAGTTGACTGATACCTGTCCAAATGCAAGCAGTAGCCATTGTAATGTAACCATGGTACCCAGACATTCTCCTTACTGTTGTTCCTGGCAACAAGAATCTGCAGCTGTGGGTGGTTGCCAAGGGCAATAAGAGACAAGCCATTGTCAGCACAGTTGAGATACTGGAGGTTCTCCAAGTTTTTTATGTCAATATCGGTGAGAGAATTCCCTCGGACATTCAACTTCACAAGCTGGGTATTGACCTGAGAAAAGCCAGATGTTAGCTTGTTCAGCCTTAGGTCTAAGTGTAGGAGCTGCTTAACAGCTAGGTCTTTTGGTACGGAACTAGGTAGAAGGGAGGGAGATGGGTGAGCTGGGCACATACATCTCACCTCTGGCACACTAGTACTAACCTGATAAGATTTCCAGATGCCACCACGATATTGAGAGCCGTAAGCTCTTGTATCATCGGAGGGAGCTCTGCAAAATGGTTGAATGCAATGACAAGGGCCTTGAGTGACTTGAGCTCCACAACAGATATGGGCAAAGAGTTCAGTTTGTTTGCGTGAAGAAGAAGAGTCGTAAGCCTATATGATGGGGAGGGGGAAAAGTGGATCATTAGGAGACAGAGTGTCATTTCACTCACTTTGTTAGGTACTGGATTTCCTGGGGAACCACTTCAATGGAATTACAGGACAGGTCTAGTTCCTCCAGACTGGCAATGTTGCACAGGGAGACTGGGAACTGATCCAGGTCATTGTTAGACAGGGACAAGGAGGTAAGGTTGCGGAATAAGGCGAGGTCATCGATCCAACCAATGCCCTGCTCAATTACATCCCTGCTGTCTTTGTCATCATCTGCTTCTTTTATGGCTTCCACCATGAAGTTGTGTGAGAGGTTTATGGCAGTCATGTGAGCGTTGAGGAAGAAGTACTTTGGGAGCTTCTCCAGGCTGCAGCCTGACAGGTTGATTTCTAGTGGATGTGAAAACACCACCTGGGGAAGAGAAAGGGTTGGAGGAGAGAGGGGGAGGGGAGACAAGAGGAGAAGAGAGGAGGATGATTTTTTTTTTTGGGGGGGGGGGGGGGGGGGCAGCACAGGGAGTACTGTAAAGTGGTCCAAGATTATACCTTTGAAGCGCGTTCAATCCATTTTGACATATTAAACCTCGTGTCAAAGGCCAATGCGACCTGTTTCCTAGGTGACACGATTTTGAGACAGTGCAGGTACTTGCTTGAACGGTACTCATTGATGGTGCTGCCTGACAAGTCAACGACATAAGCAATCTTCACAGAAGGCTTCGAGGTGGGAAAGACAAAAAGCCTTGCTCCACACAGCACGCAAAAGCGCTTTGACCAGTAGCCGAGGGAGTCTATTTCCTTGATATAAACGGTACACGTCAACTGCACAGTATCCTGAATGTCGTATCCGTATTCTCTGCCTGAATGGGTAACAAGAATGACCTGCTGCTACCAACACACTAAGCTTCACACACGGCAACACCCTTACCAGCCACAAACTTGAATAGCGGGGCCAGATCCTTCTTCATTCCTTCCTTCTGAATTCTGCGCATGTTGGAGAATCCAAGGCTCTTCAGAAACTCATTCTGCATCTGCAGAGGCTTGTCCCAGACGTGAACCTGTCTGACCAAGCTTGTCCCATAGTGGATGAACAGTTCCGGAGCGAGACATCGGCCCATCACCTCGTCCCCCTCCGTCTCGGTCGTGCACTGAACGATGTCGGAATACGAAGACTCCGGTTGGTAGACCCTGATCACGCCTCTCCGCGGGTCTTGCCCCATCCACGTTGACAGGGCCTCTTCGCTGCTTTCCTGAGCAGCGTCGACGTACTCGTAAAAGTTGATGCTGACGTCCTTCTTGTGTTTGGCGCGCGACTTGGAGGTGTCGAGATTAGGGTTACTGGCGTTGACCCACCAGGCTGACCCTAAAGTGGGAGTCCAGGTCATGTCCATGGAGTCACGTCGTACAAATGGATAGAGGAGGGAATGGAAAGGAGTTTGAGCAGAACTTGTTGTCAGCCACGCCCGTTTCGTGGACGAGATCCGCCCCTTTCAGGCAATTAACAAGATGGCGGCGGTGACATTTTAATTTACGAGGGGAGAGAAAAAGCTCTGAAGTGGTAGATAGTAAAAAAAAAAAAAGTCAGAGGCTTTGCATCGTTTGATCCCAGCATTGGATTTTAAAAAAAGAATGCAATTTTTGTACATTAATTAATAAGGTTCCTGCGATTACGTCATGCATGGCAAAAAAGTACGGGAATCTCGTACATGTAACACGAAATCCATTTAAAAACCATATATGGTCATTGTGATGGGCATCCGCAGGAACCTTATAGTGATCAAAATTATATGGATTCGGGAGTTTTTTTTTTTTTTCTTGCTTGCATCGGTTGATGCTTGATGTGGTTAGAAATTATACACCCGAAAGCGCTGTATGTAAGCAAGCCTTTTGCATGGGTCACATATACTTTAGTGCACCCACTCCTTTTTCGCTGCAGTACAGTTTCCGCCTCTGTTAAAGGAAATGCATTAAAAACACATACTCGCCCTTTGGTACCGTCAGAAGACATTGCCGGACTTAATAAAAGAACTTAGCCCTTTCGGAACTTGGGCGTGGCACAGTCATTGTATTTGGCGTACTTATTAAAATTAGAACGCGCGCGATCCGATTATGCTTTTATATGGCCTGTTTGCTGCTGACGTGGGTTACATCATTAACTACAAACAACGAGCTAGCTATGCTAACGACATGGCGATTTGCGCGGATGTCATTATTGTTGGTAAGTAACATCTTCAAGCGAAATACGTCGTACTGAGGCTGCGTATACCACCACTGACCGGCTTTATTTTATTTTTTAATCTGCGCAGGGAATGGACCAGCCGGCTTAGGGTTGTCCACGATGCTTTCAGGGTACTGGCCGTATTTCAGTGGAAATCACCCCAACTCCCTTCTTCAGGCAAGATGTAGCGATAATTTGGACACGTCTCTAGTCGAACAGGTACGACCGTACACTTGGCCTGAGGCGCCGGGCAACGATGTAACTTTAAAAATTTTTTTTTTATATCAAGGACCTGGAGTATCTGGGTGAAGGTTTGGAGGGGCGGTCCCACAACCCAGTGGCTCTCCTGTACGACACTCTTGCGCTACCCAATGCAGACATTGGAGAGAATCGCCCCTCCTCTCTCTACTGGAAGCGCGACGACTCGAGGGCCATCCCGCATCTTGTGTTGGGAGCAGGACCCTCTGGAGGTTCCTGGAACAAGATGAGTGAACACATACTGTCCTTAAGTCCCGCCCGCTGGCTTGAATTACCAGGATACAGCATCTCTACCTGGTATAGTGAACAGACCAACAGACCACCTGGCGGTGAAGGCGGCCCCATAGCCCTTGGAGACGTTGCCCGCTACTATAGAGACTATGTTGAAAAGATGAACCTAGGCAGTAGTATCATGAATGGTACTATAGTCACAGCCGTAGAGTGGGTTGCTGCGTTGCCCGGGGATACGAGCAGGGAGCTAAGTCGCAGAACTTCAGATGAATCGTGTGACAGTGTATTGTCTGAGTCTGATGTAGAAAGTCAGTCCAGCGACAGTTTTATGTCTGATTCCGATGCAGGCAGTTCTTTGTGTGGATCCAGTGATAGTGTTCTGTCTGACGCCAATACATTTCTCCAGGAAGAATTCAGTTATTGTGAAAGCAGTTTTGCTGTTGATAAAATGCTGACCAGAAGCTGTCTATCGGAGGTTCCTAATGACTCCACTGATGCTGTTTATTGGTCAGAACATGGGAGCACACTACCGGCTAAAGAAGACTATTGCTGGCATATACAAGCCAAGAAAACAGATGGGAGTAATGAGACATTTGAACTTTACTGTAAGAAGTTGGTTTTGGCCAGTGGTGTGGAGGGAAATCCCCGCCGGTTGGGGGTCCCGGGAGAAGCCATGCCCTCTGTAGCACACACATTTTCTGATGTCAGTGCCAAAATTTTATCACTGACCCCGTCAAGCACTGTTCTGATAGTAGGAGCTGGTCTCACGGCTGCTGATGCAATAAACCTTGCCCTTCAGAGGCATATACACGTGTTCCATGTGTACCACCAAGATGCCTTCAGCCGATCGCTAATATACAACAAACTGTCTCCCTCTGCTTACAAATGCTACACAGACCTACTTCAGCTTATGAAGGGAAGAGCCTCAAATTGCTACTACACGTCACTCTCAAGGAGTACTGTAACAGAGTTCAGAGAAGATGGATGTATTGTCACTAACCAGGCCATGCAACAGAGGACAGTGGCTGTCGATGCTGTAGGGGTCCTCATTGGCAGTGAGGCAAACCTCGACTTCCTTCCTCCTGACATACGCTCAGAACTTGTCTCTCACCCATCACAACCTGTTAGTGCCAAACTCAACCCTGTTAATGTTCACCCATATACCTACGAGTGTACCAGAGTCCCGGGGTTGTACGCCATGGGTTCATTGGTTGGGGACACGCTGATACGCTTTCTTCTAGGTGGTGCACTGGGAATCACACAGTCTCTCCACACCCAGAAATGTGCATGAATGTTCGTTTTATTATTTATTATATTTTGTTACTTTTTTATCTATTCAAGTTTAGATATAGAGATAGACCAAAATATTATTGAAGTAAAGGGGTGTGGTCAGTACATACATCATCATCAAAGCTGTGGATGGTGGAAGCATACCACACCTTCCAGACACCCTGTGGCCAGAAGCATATCGTGGTGGGCAAAACGACAAGTCAGTACCGACGCACTGTGTCCTGACAGTGTCTGCACAACATCCATGTGAGGCGTATGTGCGGGGCAGTGGAACCTGTCATCAAAGAATGTATCGGCTGACGTGCAGTGCAAATCAAGGGAGAGCAGGCGTGCACCGTTGTTGTGCGGGGAAGCTAACACCTTACCATCAGAACTGAAGTGAATCTCTTTGATGATGTCAAGGGAGTCCTCAATGATCATCTCCTCTGTGTTTTTCAAGTAGTTTTTTTCATTGCGTACAATTGGATCAGGAGGGTTGTATGCGGGTGCCCGCAGGTCATACAGGCTCAACAGCTCCTGCTGGATTGCATGGTTCTTGATGTCCAGGTGACGCATTGCTATAAAATTGCCACCCGGGTGAAAGCAGGCAGACATGACGGAGCGGAATCCATTGCGTTCTACGCTCAGTGTGTGCAGCGAGGGATTATTGACTTTCCTTCTCTCTTGCCCGCGGAACGTCCTCTGTTCAAATAACGCCGAAACTTGGTCACCTAGGTCGTGTAAGGTTAGGCCGTCGAAGTTATTAACTATTAAACACCCGCTCTGCCTTAGACTGACAAACATCTTCGAGCTGTCTGGTGCTATCCGCAGACGAACAGAGTCTTTCAATTGGAGAACAAGGTTGCTTGTTGCTCGCGAATACAGTTCAGGTTTGCGAACGTTCCATACTCGAACCCCATCATCGAATGCGATACTGAACAATAGATCAGACCTCGCATCATATTCGATATTTTTGACCCAACCCCGGTGCCCCCTGAGTACTGCTACGCTGGACTGCAGGTTTCTCAGATCCCACAGTTTAATGGTGGTGTCGTCGGAGCACGTGGCAAAGGTCAGGTCGCTTAGGAAGGTAACGCAGTTGGCGCCCTCGTCGTGTGCGCGCTGCACGGTGCGCACCCTGGAGTTATGACGCGGGTCGTGGGTGGCGAAGGAGCCATTGGCGCATACAGCCACAGCCACATTGTCGGTCGGAGAGAATTCGATGTTGAAGACCGAGCCGCAAACGGGGGCGTATAAATAATGAGCGTGGGGGCAACTCGAACTCTCCCAGCTGCCACGATACAGGGAAGTGGATACCACGTCATATATTGGGGGCACGTGCTTCCCCGTTTGCCTTCTGTATATGAGTTCGTGTAATGAGCTCATTTTCAGCTCCATGTTGTCGAGTTACAAATATGCACACACATGCTCAGAAAACACCGAACAGGCCATTTTGATGCTGTCATCGCTAAATTTAGCTCGCATGACGTAATTATTTCCCGGGAACTCGTGATACGCGTACCCTTGGCGTTCCCTAATACGGGAGTGGTCACTTATAATTTTTTATTATTTGCTTTCGGAAGTGTGAAGAAGCGTTCAGAAGCCGAAGCGACAATATGAAGTGGGAATTCAAAGAGACCCATACCTTTGGTAGGTTCCCAACCGTTCATAGCACGCCGGCTGCCATTGAATACAACAGCGCTACTGTTTTTTTTTTTAATTAATATATTTTTCCTCACGCTTTTTTGTGTTCAGAGAAAGGGGGGTGGCTATTGACGATTAGCGTTTTCGCGTTTGTTCCCTGTACAGATGTTAGGTGTGCGGAGTCGTCCAAGATACGGGGCAAATACCAAGACAGGATACCAGTAAGTTTTTGGAAGTTTTCTAACAAACCATCCCCAACCCGTGTGCCGCGCCATGTATTATACAGGTTATTGTTGAGAAGGTACCAAAGTCGTCTATCCCCGATATCGACAAGAAGAAGTTCCTTGTGCCAGCCGACTTGAGTGGTCTGTCAACCTTACAATACAGTTCAAGGGTGTTGTGTTAATTAAGGGTTCTTCTTTAAACAGTTGCACAATTCATGTACATCATCAGGAGGAGGATTAACCTACCTAGCGAGAAAGCCATGTTCCTGTTCGTCAACAAAGTCCTTCCCACTACAAGGTAGGCTACGAGTATAACCACAGCTGCTTGATCAGCAGGCATATACATATGCTGATGTATGCAGGCATATGCATATGCTGATGTATGCAGGCATATGTAGGCATATGCTGGTGTATGTAGGCATATGCTGGTGTATGTAGGCATATGCTGGTGTATGTAGGCATATGCTGGTGTATGTAGGCGTATGCTGGTGTATGTAGGCATATGCTGGTGTATGTAGGCATATGCTGGTGTGTATGTAGGCATATGCTGGTGTATGTAGGCATATGTTAGTGTTGCCTATAGTATACATACAAATCATCCTGTCCTATGTCCAATTGACCCCTCCCTTCTGCTGTAGTGCCTCGATGGGGAGTATCTATGCAGACAACAAGGACGAAGATGGGTTCTTATATGTCTGCTACAGTGGGGAGAATACCTTCGGCCATTGAGTAGAGGACACTACTGGGATGTGACCCTACTACTGTGTACAGAGAACATTATTTGTTGTATGTTTTACACTCCATCATTTTAGAGTCTTTTGGACAGTGCTACAGTGGGCGTATTGTTAGCTCGTAATCACCCCATCATATACACATGGTAAATTAAGTGAAGCGAAATGTCTTGTGTGTGTTTTATGCGCTGAAACTGTTTCGTTGATTGTGATGTTTCCCCAATGTTCTGTTGTTTATAATAACAATGGCAAGTGAAGGCAAGTAGTTGATTAAAAGAAGTTCAAGTACCATCACTGCCCCTTCCATTCACCAAATTTGCTTAACTGGAGCGTGTTAAGTGCTTCAATATAACCTTGGACCATGTAGTCTTCTATTTGTATGATTACGTCACATGCACCTTCAGTAACCTTTTCTATTTGTACGGTTACGTTACGCTACTGTTAAAAAAACGAGAACTTATGCATTGCTATCACGAACTGCTGTGTTCAGAGGTATAAAACGTAGCCGGCGTATTGGCTTCAACAACCACCCTGAGCATACGACACCCCTCACTCAACGGATCACGTAACTTAAATTTGCTAGTCCCTCCATTCAACAGAACAAAACACATTCACGTTCACAGATATAAAGATATTTATATCAAGAAGAGTTGATGGACACATAACAGAACACAGTAGTAATCCGTTCACGCTCTGCCTCCACGAAAACCTCGACCTGATGATGCATAGGTTGCCACGGTAGTAGAGTGAGTAAATTACCAACCTCGGAATCCACCACCGCTGCCACCACGGAACCCACCACCACTGCCACCGCGAAACCCCCCGCCCCGCCCTCCTCGTGGAGTGCCACGACCCCTCCCTGCAAAGGAACCACTGTTTAGGTAAGTTCGCATGCAGCGTTGAAACTTTACCTCCACGAGCCCCGCCCCTTCCTCCTGAAAGGGTTAAAAAGTTAATACCGCATGCAGCTTATCGAGTACGGCAATGAACCCACGTGCTCCAGGAGTTTTTGGCGCAGGTAGAAATCGCATTAGGGGCAGTAGCTTCATTGGATCAATATAAAACTAAAGAAGAAAGTGAAAACTAAAAATGAAATTTTACTAATCACCTTTTGATCCGCGGCAAACGAAGAGGCTTGCATGTCAGAAGAAAGTTTAACTGAAAAGTACTATTCCAAGTTAAGAGAGTGGTGAATACAATAGATTTATGCGCTCCGAAGTAATAGTAAGGATACGTAGTTGTTCATCGGTCCAAATATCTCATCAACTTTTCCGATCTGAGACTTGTTTTCAAGATAGATGGGTGCATTGAAATACGGTACCTTGTCGTTCGTACCCTTACAAACCAAATCACCCTCACAAGGGTGAACAAAGGAGCCCAATTCTGAGAAGAAATTAGTAATGGAGCAATCACAGAGCACCATAATTTCACCATTTACCTACAACGCTCTGCGGAGGGCCATAGTCTTGGGTATATCCTCCTCTTCCACCCCTCTGGCCTCCTCTGCCACCTCTGAATCCCCCTCGTCCACGTCCCCTGAAAGACATGTGCTCGAACTAGTGCCCACCCCACCTGGCATACGCTAATTAAAACCGACTCTATATTTACCCTCGATGACGTAACAATGCGAAGTTGCGTTTTTCACCTGTAGTAACAAAGCGTCGTGAGAAGTTTAAAGATGAAGTGGATGTACAAGGAGGAAAAGCCGTTCGGTAATACCCTTTTCAGACTGCGTAGAATTTTACGCCAACTTTTTAAAATCAGAAACGAGACAAGCGGAATCGGGGAAGATTAGAGAAAAGCACCCAGACCGCGTCCCTGTTAGAGAGGACCCTTTACAGCGCTACCGCAGTTGTTTATATGACGTTTCTCGTTGCAGGTAATCGTGGAGAAGGTACCCGGGGGCAGGATCGCGGACCTCGACCGTAAGAAGTATCTCGTACCTGGGGACCTCACAGGTAAGTATCCGAATCGTGTAGCCAGGCAGCCGGCCGGAGGTGTGGACTAAAACCAACATGTATCAGTCGCACAGTTCATGCATGTGTTAAGGCAGAGGATACAACTCGGAGCGACCGAGTCCATCTACCTGATGGTGGGTGGCGTCACCCCGACAACCAGGTACCGCTCAATGCTAACCCGCCCAACTAGCAATTACCGCCATATTGTTTACATTCTTAGCGCGAGCATGTCGATGATATACCAGAACCATAAAGACGAAGATGGTTTTCTGTACATGGCCTACAATGGCGAGAACAGCATGGGTTGAGAGAACGACAACCTTCCCTTCACACATTTAAATCCAACAACAAAAAAAAAAAAAAAAAAACAACTCAGGACAGTCAGATTGTGTGTTGAGAATAGCTGTGTGTGTGTGTTGTATACATTGTACGCGTGTGTCTTGTGCGCGCTTCTGTCCGCTGTTTTGTCCCCCCGTATGTATTTGCAATTCTGATACCAGATCTATCAAACAAAGCTTTTGTAGTACTCTTAATGCACGCAAGGAGAAGAGGGAGAAAGTGGTGGGGAGGGTTTTATCAGTCTGTGGAGGGTTTGGGCCACACGGAGCTTTGCTGTCTCTGTCGGGTGTACACAAGCAGGACAATGACCACAACTCCTGCAAATACTCCAATGGTAGTGGAGTGCCACAGTCCAGACTGGCGATCCATGGTGTACCCTATGTACCTGCATCATAACACACAATTATACCAATTGTCTCTCGCTTGGGAGAAGGGGACGTGTGTGTAAAGGAACAGGCCACAGTGTAAGGGGAAACAAAGTAAGCTGTGACTTTAAGGGTACAAGGTCACAACGATGTAAAAGGGTTAAGCATTAAAAAGGGGTTCACTGGGTTTTTTTTGATGGATTATGTAACTCTTCACCTCTGTGCACATGTGACAATGATGTCGTTCCAACCATCATTGCTGTAATCCACCACAACTGGGGGTTGTATGGGCTGACATGGGAGGCCAAAGAAAGCCAACGTGCTGCCATCATCCGCAGAAAGGATACTCAGGGAATCCCACCCGCTAACTAGTACGTGGTTCTGCAGAAACACAATCAAATCATCACTTGTGTACTATTCCCAACACACCGCAGAAGAGGGTGTGGTCACAGTACATGCCACACCCCTCAGGGGCACTTGCCTCTTTGCCGTACGCTTGCTGGGAGAATGGGACAGCCGAAGGTGTGAAGCTGTCATGTATGAACTTGACATGATCTTTGTCCTTCCACCTTGGATGGTTTCGGTTGTATATCACATCTGTGGCTACA
The DNA here is from genome assembly GCA_963681505.1 of Eunapius fragilis. Lineage (NCBI taxonomy): Eukaryota > Metazoa > Porifera > Demospongiae > Spongillida > Spongillidae > Eunapius > Eunapius fragilis. The sequence goes on along the minus strand of OY811984.1, from coordinate 412,709 downwards.
TTCCAGTTGGTATCACTGTCTGCCTGTGGGAGAAAGGGGAGGGTTGGAGGTGATGATGGGGAGGAGGGAGGGTTGTAGGTGACGATGGGGAGGAAAATGAACCCTTCGCTAGTGGGGACCACACCTGCCAGTTGAATTCTCCCTGAGGCCCGAGGCTTGTCACCCGTCCACTACTGAGCACAAATATGCTGTCATACAATACGGCCTCATGTTGTGTTGCCGTTTGGGTTACATGAAGCTTTATAGGCACGTTGTGAGTAATACTGGCAGGGTAGGAAACAACACAAGAGAAAAGAAATGGAATATAACACCAGTTACCATTGGTTACCTCTCGATAAGAACAGGTGCCAGAGGTTCACTGGATGAGTGGTTCATTCTGCGGCGACCATAGGTGTTCAATCCTGGCAACCACTCTAACAAAAATGATAAAGGTGGCATTTTGCTCATCTCAAAAAGACAAGTGGCAAGACTAACTGCTGGTTGAAAAGAAGGTTTCAGCCCAATGCGTAGCTTTGCATATGGAGTGCTTGAACAACTCCTGTACAGAGGTTAAGTGGCATAACACCTTTCCCCCTCCCCTTCACTGGTGTGTGTGTGTGTGTGTGTGTGTGTGTGTGTGTGTGTGTCCTACCCTTTCTCCTGAAGCCTGAGGTACAGCCATGCCATAGCAAGATTCACTGTCACTGAATGTTGAAGCTGAAGAGGCAGATACACTACATAGGTGTATACAACATGCTAAGCAGTGTGCTTACCTTCTGCAGGATTCAAAACCACTGCTTGCACGTGGTCAATAAGTCCATCGCCGTTGATGTCAGCATGTGCAGAGTGGTAAGGGGATAGTTGTAGACTACACAGGGGCCGGCCTTGGTACAAGTGGAGCACATCCACACCCTGAAAGTAAGGGTCACAGTGTTATGCAATACTGTGTGTGTGTGTGTGTGTGTGTGTGTGTGTGTAATCCAATTTTATTTGTAGTTCACAAGTTATACCACACACTTTAGCCCCAAATATATTGCACACCACTATGTCAGGCTTATTAAGTATGCCGTGTTAATTGTATTCATGAATGTGTAAGCAAGCTTGCGCTGTATGTGTGAATGATATGGGCGATTGCTCTGGCTGCTGTGCTGGGAGAAGATGGTGACATACCCACTTATTAGCAATGTGATACTTAACGACTAGTGTACGTCAGTCCTACATACCTTGTCTGAGTGAATGGTGAGGACATTGGGATCCATGACGTGTTCAGTTGATGAATGAGGCCGCATGCCTCCAAAGGCCAAACCAGAGATGTGGTCAACAGCTAGGTCACTGACTGTACAGGAATATATTTATCTGATCTCTCTCCTTCCTCTCCCTTCCTTCCCTCGCTTATCTCCCTTGTTCCCTCTCCTCCTCCCCTTCAGCCCTCCCTTTCCCTCTTCTCCCCCCCCCTCCTCCCCCTCCCTTCCCCTTACAACACACACCTTTGACAAGACGTTCTGTTACAGCTGGTTCCTGTACCCTCTTGTCCTTCTTGAAGTGTGCCAGCTCAAAGTATGTGTCAGCAGGACCAGACCAGGAGTGAGGCTGTGTTGAGAAGTGGGTACAAACAGAACTCAGAGGAAGACTACATGTGCACACCTAGCACAACCTACACAACTGCACACATCCACACATTACACATACCAGTGTTCTCCTCATCACAGTGCTGTATTGATGCCAAGAGACCTCTCCATTGTGGTTCATATTCTTGTGTATGAATAGCTTAGGACTATAGAATGATGACTCTGTCTGTCAACCATAAAAAGTACATTACACCCTTTGGGGACCATCACACGGAGGTCAGGACTCACTAGTGAGTAAGCTGGTGTGACCTCAAAGTCTCCCTGTTCATGTTTCCACCTCACAATTCCCTCACGACCTTCAAGGGCAAAGGTGGAGTAATGTCCGAGGAAATCCATCTGTGCCAGCAGCAAGGGAAGAGAGGAGTGGAGGGGGGGTGACCACGCCCACACAAGCACAGGGAGGGTGACCACGCCCACACAAACACTTTAACCCACTAGTTTCTCTCGCTCTTCCTTGCTTGCTCCGATGCCTCTTCTCTTCCTAGGCAACACAACGTGTAACCATATTTATTAAGTTACTTTGCGGGCCCCAGACCGTTCAAAGCTGCTGTCCTGTGGCACGTCCTTGGTAACCCTTCCTCCAACAATCACAGAGCCGACATCACCCTTATGGATGCTGACTGTGGTCACCAAGACAGCTGGCTCCCTGTCAATAAAGCAGTGATGTGGGGGTGAGGGAGGGGGTGTGGGGGGGGGGGATGGTGGCAGCTGGGCATTCAACTAAGTTTCCCCCCCCCCCCCCCCCCCCCCCTCCCATCAAACCTGATATGGAATGTCCCCCCTGAGACTTCTCCTGCTGCCTTGGACTTCCATAGCAGCTTCAGCCGCTGGTTGAGACAGAGTACTGTCCAATCAGATGTGAGCACAGCAATCACCTATCAAGAGGTCAACTGCTGAACAACTGTTGAGTGGTGAAGGTGAGGACTGTTACTTGCTCACGAACTTGTACCATGGACTGGTAAGCCTGCAGGAACCCTGTGCCAATAGCAATTGGCCTGCTTCCTCCTGAAAGCTCTGAAATATCTACTTGAGCCTAAGTGTGTGTGGGGTGGGGGGGGGGGGGGTAATGTGTTATGTGTCGCAGTAAAGGGATGACAATCATGTGATCAGGTATCCCAATGGACATGACAATCACGTGATCAGGTATCCTAATGGACATGACAATCACGTGATCAGGTATCCTAATGAACTAATCAAAGTGGTCTAATGGGGGTGATCTGATATAATCATGTAACGATCACGTGATCCAACAGACCTCCTCTGTTGCTCGAGCACTGGTTTCTTGAAAAGGCCTAGTCTCAGGGACACTGAACAGTTTCAAGCGACTATCATGTGTAAGAACCAGCATTTCTAACATTAGAGGGATAGAGGGCATATAATCGTGTTACTATCAAATCGTGATTAGACGTTACCTGCTATACCGTCCCCATCCATATCAGTGACCACAGGTCGCGGTCTGTCATATGTCAAAATAGATTTTGGTTACTTGTGTACACAGAGGGAAACGCATTATTATCGGCGTACAATTTTTCATGTTCAAGGGGGAACTTTCCATTGGAATATAGATTAGTGTCTAGTTCTAGATCCCACGATAACATGAAGCCAAGCTTATCCCTGGATTGGAAAAATGCTGCGCCCACGCAGCATGTTAGAAACACGAATACAAGCTGTTTCACATTTATCCAGTCAAATATAGAACTCCGGCCGTATTCATTCGTCTGCTGCTGATATGGAGACTGCTGCAGTTGAGAAGGTCCTAGTTCGGGGGGCTGCAACATTTTTGAAATTTATAAAATGTTTTGGTTATCGCTAAATTAGAGCAGATCTGAGCATGCGCAGTAGATTAATACTAAATTCAAAATTTGCGTGGTTTAAACAAACGGGAATAAGGGGATGTCTGAGCAGAGTAAAGTGGATCCAAACTTCGAATACGATGCGCCAAACTACGTTGACTTTGACCTGCTAAAACAAGGACTTGATGATGATGGAGCAGACCTTTGGTTTGGTAAGTGCGTAGCTTGTTTTGTATGAGAGGAGCTCATAATGAAACCGTCATTTTCCAGAAAATCATATAGATACTGAGGATAGGGCGAACCATTTCAGAGAGGATCAGGCGAAAGTCGGCCCGAGTGTTTTCGGAGAGGACAAGGCGAAAGGCGGCCCAAGTGTTTTCGGAGAGGATAAGGCGAAAGTCGGCCCAAGTGTTTTCGGAGAGGACAAGGCGAAAGTCGGCCCGAGTGTTTTCGGAGAAGATCAGGCGAAAGTCGGCCCGAGTGTTTTCGGAGAGGATCAGGCGAATGTCATAAGAGAAAGCAAGCATGCACCTGTTGAAGTGCCCCCCGATTGTCCTGTTGAACACCCCGAGAAGGACACGACACAAACTGCTGGTCTTTCCAGCGTGGTCGAACCGAAGGATCAACTCAACGAGGACGACCAGGATCCAACGATCGACAATAAGCCACTCACCGCAGGCGAGATGATAGTGCGAATGCACAATGATACAAAAGTTCCCAGAAGGAAGCTGACATCCAGGTCTGTTCCCCTGGCCATAGAAAGTCTCCTGAGGAAGTAGGTTGCCCTGTGCCAATAAAGCCAAGTCATTTTATTCCCTGGTGTATGTCTAGACCTTTGCGGCCGTCAAGAAAGTCAAGTAGTACTGTTGTGGGCCAGAGGGCTGTTTCCAACTGTAAAGTTGCCATGGAGTCACTCACTATCCCCCAGACACCAGAAGTCTTAAGGTTAGCACGCGTGTAATGAGTGGTGAACCATCTTGCTTGTGATTGTAGGAGGCAAGAGAAGAAGAGACCACTGTCTAGCAAAACAACGGAGGAGCTGGAAATGGAGAAAATTGAGGAGCTGAAGAGAGAGGCTCAGATGAAGCTGAAGCTATCAAAGAGGTCCTTTCAGATGTTGAGTAAGCCCTCAGAGCCGGTTCTTTTAAAGCGTATTAAGCAAACTACTGAGCCAGTTGAGTTTAATTTCAAAACTACCGAGAGGTGCAAGCCCAGTGGGTCAGTTGTGGACAATAGTATCACGATTAACCCAAGCAATTTTCCGTTGCTGTTGCGAAGTGGTTCAAAAGAGGAGAAAACCCAGCCAAGTAATGTAAGGACCACTAGTTATCCTGATTCACGCAGTAATGGACTTTCTCTTTGCACTAGTCCACCTGCAGCAGTGTCACAATTGCCAAACCCTTTAAGTTTGTGCTGGATGATAGGCTGCGCAAGGACTCCAAAGGAATTGCAAACAACACAATTATTCCAACTGCAGAAGCAGTTGTGAAGTTTCAGAAGCAAACACCTCCCCGTTTTCGTTCAAATCCATCCAAGAATACTACCCAGACTAGTGGAAAGATGGCTGGACCTGGTGAGCTCACAGTGCCCAAGACACCTTGCCTGCTCACCAAGAACAGAAGTCGTCCAATCACTGTGATGAGTGCAGCAGAGGCAGAAGAGGAGGAGATTGCTAAACTGAAAGAGTAAGGGATGCCTTGTCTGTTCCTGAGTATACATGGTTTCCATTCATCTACTCTACAGGTATAAGTTTAGAGCTAATCCAATCAATCCTAAAGTATTCAATAAGAATGGTCTTTATGGCGTTCCCAAGAGACCAGCCGACCAGATGTCCACCACGGTACCAGAGTCTCCTCACCTAGCAACAAAGGAGCGAATGGACTCAAGAAAGAGAAAGATTGAAGAAGAGGAGAACCCTGGTACCTATGAGTTTCATGCACAACCCATACTAAAGGGTATTCTGGAAGGAGTAAAAGTAATTAGTTGTGATTTCATGGTTTTCATATAACTTGATGACCCTCTTCCATGGTAGGGTGTCCCGGAGAGAGCTCCCCCTCCACTTACATGTGCTGCTTCTCCTGCTTTCATGCTTAAAAGAAGGAAGCTTGGTGAATCAAGACCAACCACTTCAGAGGTAGGATTAGGGTGATGGTTAATGATGGTGATAAAAATCATAACTGTTTTTTTGTGCCCTACAGGAATCAAGACCTGTCCCTGTGATCAAAGCAAACCCAATGCCTGACTTCAGCAAAGTGTTTGCCCCCATCATCTCACATAAGACTACTGAAGTAGTGCCATTTACATTTGAGGAGCGCTACCAAAGCAAGCCTTCTCTGGTGCAGCAGATCCTCGAAAAGGACAAGGAAAATGTTGGTGGCATTGTTGCTTGCTTGACATTTAGATATGACAGTTCCTTTTGTTACAGAGACCTTTCAAAGCCAACCCTCTGCCTTCGTTCTCTACTCCTTCCCTTCCTCCAAAAGTCACCAAACAAATCACACAACCACAACCATTTAAGCTAGAGGCTGAACTGAGAGGGCAGCAGTTCTGGGCCAAATTTCAGGAAGAGGTATTTAATAACATTTGATCTGCAGTTAAGTTACTTGAGATGTTATTCCTCTAATAGCTCAGAGCCAAGCAGAAGCAGGCCAAAGCTGAGGCTGAATTTGTTGCAAGTGACTGCAAGGTTCTCGAGCAAGAGCCATTTGTACCTTGCAAGTCTTCAAAGCCACTTACAGAAATCAGTAATTTTGTTCTGTACACTGAGATTCAGTCCGAGCAAAGAAAGAGATTTGATGAGGAAAGGCAATTGAGAGAGGAAATGATGAAACAGGAAGAGATGGAGAAAAGAACTCTGAAGGAAGCTGCAGATGCCGTTGCTTTACAGGAATACAGGCACAGCCTGGTTCACAAAGCCCAACCCATCCATCACTATGCTCCAGTTGAAATCCACCCCAGTGACAGACCAATAACAGCGCCTATTTCGCCCGAGCTGCGTACATCCACACGGCTACGGACAATCACCACCCACGATTAACTTTTTATAACTCTATAGCATTTATATGTTACCTACTGTTCTGTTGTATGCCCTGCTAGCTCATATGCATGTACTCGAAAGTTATGTTCATCTCGCCCTCTCTACCCGTCTTGTTTTTTTTTTTTTTTTTTTACTTACCCGTTTATTTGGGTAATTTATTGTAAGGAGTCGGCCGAATGGCGGTCATCCTTTCTTTCCCATTGCTGATGGCAGGGTCATTGATCCTAAGGCTAGCATTGATTGCGTATGGCGAGTGGCAAGACACATATTTCGCAGTGAAGTTTACAGATGTGGACTACAATGTATTCAGTGACGCAGCCAAGCTGGTCGCTGACGGTCGTTCTCCATACCTAAGGCCCACGTACCGTTACACACCGCTGCTAGCTGCCATCCTTGTTCCGAACCATTATTTATTTTCTGCTTTTGGAAAATTGCTTTTTGTGTTTGGTGATTTGGCGAGTGGCTGGCTGATATACGAGATACTGTCTCTGCAACAGCTTCCCGAAAAGCTCAAACTATTAGGCACTGTTACGTGGCTGTTAAATCCACTGACAGCGGTGGTCTCAAGTCGCGGAAATGCCGAATCGTTGTTGTCAACTCTTGTGCTGGCGACCATCTACGCTATCATGCAGAAACGCCTGACAGCAGCTGCTGTGCTATTTGGCCTCGCTGTTCATATGAAAATATTTCCCGCCATTTACACCCTCTCATTTCTGCTGCTATTGGAGGAGGACCACTCGGACAAGCGTCATGGAAGGTGGTGGAAGAACTTTCTGAACGGCTCAAGATTTAAATTTGCACTACTTAGCGGAGCAGTATTCCTCGCTATTTCATCTTTCTCTTATACCCTGTAAGTGATCTCTATTCGTTCATGAATCCTCCACTAGCTTAGCTAGCTCTTACATTTTAGGTACGGGCACGAGTTCATCAACAACGCCTATCTCTACCACGTAACCAGACGTGACACGAGGCATAACTTTTCCGTCTATTTTTATATGTTGTACCTTATTCAAGATTCTTGGTTCTCTAGCCTGTTGGGGCTCCTAGCCTTTGCACCACAGGCCATGATTGTTCTTGTGTCGTCAGTGTACTTGCATAAGGACATTACCTTCTGCTGCTTTGTCCAGACATTTGCATTTGTGACATTCAATAAAGTGTGTACATCACAGGTGAGTTATGTGTGCTGTATGTATACATGACTGTATGTTGAGGTTTCTATCCAAAATCTGTTGCGTGCATGCACACTTCTGGAATTTTGTAAATGTCCTATTAGTGCCTCATTAGTATCCTGTAGTGTCCTGTGAATGTCTCATTAATTTCCAAACATTATTCTCTATACCTCCATAGTACTTCCTCTGGTACCTTGCTTTGCTGCCACTGATCCTGGTGCGTACACGGATGAACTGTTGGGAGCAGGTGGCACTTGGAGGGGTGTGGTTCCTTGGCCAGGTAGGTGGAAATGAGGAGTAAGGGTGTGGGGTGTACCCTAATGTTTAACACTACATAGGGTTTGTGGCTCCTCCCAGCATACCTCCTGGAGTTTGAGGGCAATAACACTTTCCTTCTAATCTGGCTGGCTGCAATTGTCTTTTTTAGCATCAATACGTACATTTTGTTTCGTGTGGTATGTTGTCATGGATACAAGCCAACGTTTGTGTGTGGACAAGTTGCCAAGGCTCATGTTGAATAGAAAATGTTTTACATGATATATAGAGTACACAAACACATATGACAGTTACTGATTGTCAGTACACACACATTGTCAATGGTCCTTGTTTTTCATGTGCTGCTTCTTAGCTGCCTGGGTGATCTTGTACCGTTCCTCTTCTCCCTCTATGGAACCCATCTTTCCAGAGCGATAATCTTCAAACGCCTGTTCAATCTCCTCCCATGTGTTCATCACAAAGGGGCCATGTCGGGCAACTGGTTCCCTCAGTGGTTTCCCAGCAATCAGCAATATCCTAACCTCCTGGGTTGCTGAGGCTTCCATTTTGAACTCTGTTCCCCTATCTAAAAACCCAACTTGCCCCATCTGTGCGTTAGTCCTCTCTGAACCAAGATAGCCAGACCCATACCAAACGTATGCAAAGCCATCAAACTCCTCAGGAACTGCCTGTGTGAACACCGTCCCAGGACTTAAGTGAATGTCCAGATACATCATTGGTGAGCGGGTTTCAATTACGGCCTTCGTGCCCAGAGCTTCTCCCGCTATCACTTTAATCCAAACACTCCCTCCCTGTGCTGTGACAACAGGGATAGCTTCGCTGGGCGTGTCCTGGTATCTTGGTGGTGTCATCTTGTCCTTGGCGGGAAGGTTGACCCACAGCTGAAAGCCCTCCACTCTCCCGCCATTTCTCATGACCTCGTCACTAGGCATCTCCGCGTGCACTACTCCGGATCCGGCCGTCATCCATTGCACCCAGCCCGCCGTGAGTGTTCCGGCATTTCCCGCGCTATCTTTGTGCTGCATCTCGCCGGCCACGACGTAAGTGACTGTCTCGAACCCGCGGTGCGGATGGTCGGGGGCTCCTACGGCCTCCCCGGGTGGGTAGTCGACGGGACCCATGTGGTCGAGCAGGAGAAAGGGGTCGCAGTCGGGGTGTCCCACCGGACGCCTAACCCTAAACCCTCCTCCCTCCAGTTGCTGCTGGGACGTTAGCAGAGTCCTTACTTTGCGGCTCTTTGACATTCCTTCGCATACTTCGCTCGTCTCGAATGTTTAATTTATATGCGAAATTTGCTGAGGCTAGTGACGTCACTGAGCACTCGCATGTACGTCACTAGGCACGCAGAGATTTATACACTGAGCACTCGTCACTAGGCACGCATGCAGTGCTGAGATTTATACATGATCCTGGCTGCTTTGAACTGGGGCTTCTCGTGTACATATATGCCAGGCTTGCTTAAGATTGTGTGCAAAATGAAAGGAGTACTCTACTCACCGAAAACTGGTTTATTGATTGTGCTGCAGTTACTGTGTTGTAACTTAGCATATTCTCAAATGATTGTTATAATTTTCATATTGTAAAAACACAGACCACCTTTCGTCTGCTATACGAGCTGACATAACTTCAACCCTAATCCTACATATGTATCCTTCGCTGGTTTGCTGTTTTTTTAAAACAATGTATAGTAACAGAGAACACTGACTCAATGTCTCATATGTCCACAACACATACGTACACCTGTACATACAACATGAATGGCAAATATTTCATCATCATCATTCTTGGCCAAATCCCTCTGTCTCCTCTATTGCAAACATCAACTTCTCTTTCAACTGTTCGTAGCTCTTGTAGGGTGGGAGGTCCAGACGATTGAAACTGAAATCCAAAAGAGGATAATAGGCCCATCTAACTGGCACAACATTAGCATACCATGTGTGTGTCCGTGGCAACCATGTCTCCTTTCCCACTTTGTCTATGCAGAACTTCTGTGGACCATTGCTCCCTTCAAGGTAAGAACACAGACTGAAAACAATGGCTGGTACAGACTCCCATATATGGACATATGAGAATTTGCAACCATTAATAACTAAATCCATGAGTTCATATTCATAAGTTTAGTCATTAATAAACCATGCATTTAGATACTAATAACTAACCCATGAGTTCAGCAAAACCACCCACTGGTAAACGACACGTCCCTGTCACAAACTGAAGAAGGCGAATCCGTTTTTCATTATCCATCTCTCGTACAGCCTGTTAGAAAAAAAAGCGAGGGGGAGAGGAGGAGGAAGAGGAGGAGGAGGGAATGCTATAACACAATGGCCATTAGACACGGTGCACACAGGTACCTGCCAAAACCACAAGATCTGTTTGCTGTTTTTCGCATAGTTTCTGTATACAGTGTTCTTCTCCCATTCGTCCACATCAAGCTCTTGCATACCACAGAGCATAAGCTTGTGGGAAAGGGAGGAGGTGAAAGTGATGATGAAACAGGAAGAGGGTGGGGCAGTGAGAGACAGAGAGCGTTGTAGGTGGTGGTGAGACAGGTGGAGAGGTGGGGTGGTGAGACAGGTTGAGAGGTGGGGTGGTGAGACAGGTGGAGAGGTGGGGTGGTGAGACAGGTGGAGAGGTGGGGTGGTGAGACAGGTGGAGAGGTGGGGTGGTGAGACAGGTGGAGAGGTGGGGTGGTGAGACAGGTGGAGAGGTGGGGTGGTGAGACAGGTGGAGAGGTGAGACAGGTGGAGAGGTGGGGTGGTGAGACAGGTGGAGAGGTGGGGTGGTGATGAAATACAACAGACAGAGGAAGTTTGGCTTATAAAGACAACGTCAACCAACCAATTACTAACCTCCAGTTCTCTCTCATCAAAACACTGTAACCAGTGAAGGGGTACCACCTCACTGAAGCCATCCATAAACGATTTCATTTGCTCCTCCACACCTCTCTTGAAACGCCATTGGGTGACCAGCCTGGGGGAGGGGCAGTTCAGTGATGACCACACCCACTGAAGCAAACTGTGCCCCAACCAAAACACCCAAAGAACCCACCACCACATCACCAACCCACATCACCAACCCACCACCATATCACCAACCCACCACATCACCAACCCACCACCACATCACCAACCCACCACCACATCACCAACCCACCACCATATCACCAACCCACCACATCACCAACCACCATATCACCAACCCACATCACCAACCCACCACCATATCACCAACCCACCACATCACCAACCACCATATCACCAACCCACCACCATATCACCAACCCACATCACCAACCCACCACCATATCACCAACCCACCACATCACCAATCCACCACCATATCACCATCCACCACCATATCACCATATCACCAACCCACCACATCACCAATCCACCACCATATCACCAACCCACCACATCACCAACCCACCATATCACCAACCCACCACCATATCACCAACCCACCACCATATCACCAACCCACCATATCACCAACCCACCACCACATCACCAACCCACCACATCACCAACCCACCACCACATCACCAACCCACCACCATATCACCAACCCACCACACCCCTACTGCAAACTAACTCAATGTATTCGTGCTTGTTCTGCTCAGTCACCAACTTGGTACCTCCGTCTTTAACCAGCTCAATTGACTTGACCACACCCAGTGTATCAAAGTCACATGCGAAGTACATCTCCAAGCCACATTCCTCAATGTTGTTATCCCTGGGGGAAAAGGTGATGGTACCAGTATGCACCTCCAATCCTAACACGTATGTACATCTAACATGATCACTGTAGGTCATACAGCTTGTCACCAAGGTGATGCAAACTACATGCTAGTACATCAAAATATGAGCAGTTTTGGATCTTATCACAATTCTGAAATTCACGCTACAGTAACAAGAAAAACATTAAAGCATTTATTGGAGAGCTTAGACCCCAGCATACCCCCTCCCACAAGCTTCAAAACTGGTCTACCCCCTCCCCCTTGTTCAGACTGGGGACCGGACATATCAGACGCTAACCTCATCCAGATAAGGGAGTTATAAAACTCATGATCAATGGTCTCTATGTCTTGAAGGGTTAGCTTCTTGCTCAACATCTGTTTATAGAAAGGCATACTGAAGCTGTTGTCAATGAACTTGCCATGGTACAAGGCCTGGAAGGTGTAAAGATAGAATACAGGATGTTATGCTAGGTGGGGGAGGGGCATAGATCACACATCACCTAGTGGATCTGGGGTTTCCCCAGCTGCTTTATACAATCTAATTAGATTCATTAACATGGGCAGGAGACATATGCATATTAGTTGGGGGGTTCCCTGTAAGCCTAACTAATGCTAGGCTTAATGCAAGAATATTTGACATGGGAGTACCACACACCTTTTGTGTGTGTGTACACACCTTTTGTGTGTGTGTGTGTGTGTTTGTCTCTAACCTCCAGGACAACTTTAACAAGTAACTCTAATTAATACTCACCATAGCAATGACCCTTCCGACGAATTTGAAGTATGTGAGATGTTCAGGGTTAACCCCAGAAGCCGGGTTTATTTCCAGTGCATAATTGCTGTTTCCAGCATACTCAAACAAACAGTACATCGGATTGAGCATCTGATGCGACAGAGTGAAGAACCACTCCCTTGCAGGTCCTCCATAGTCTAAGCCCTCCTCCCCACGAAACACTACAAAGAGACGACGCCTGAGGTCTTGCGACTGGTAGCGCATTATCTGTAGCCAAAAGTGGTCAGAGGTTACACCAGCAAACCTTATGACCTCATGGTACCACCCTATTGTGCCCCACCCCCTGACACCAACAACTAGGTGGGTCCCTTGACAACATCACAGAGGCAAATACCTGTCCAAAGGAGTCCTCGAATATTGTATCCCTGGAAACAACGATCTTGATATGTTGGGGGAGTGAGTTTGACTAAAGGAGGAGCACAGAGGTAAGGTGAGGGAGGTGAGCACAGAGGTAAGGTGAGGGAGGTGAGCACAGAGGTAAGGTGAGGGAGGTGAGCACAGAGGTAAGGTGAGGGAGGTGAGCACAGAGGTAAGGTGAGGGAGGTGAGCACAGAGGTAAGGTGAGGGAGGTGAGCACAGAGGTAAGGTGAGGGAGGTGAGCACAGAGGTAAGGTGAGGGAGGTGAGCACAGAGGTAAGGTGAGGGAGGTGAGCACAGAGGTAAGGTGAGGGAGGTGAGCACAGAGGTAAGGTGAGGGAGGTGAGCACAGAGGTAAGGTGAGGGAGGTGAGCACAGAGGTAAGGTGAGGGAGGTGAGCACAGAGGTAAGGTGAGGGAGGTGAGCACAGAGGTAAGGTGAGGGAGGTGAGCACAGAGGTAAGGTGAGGGAGGTGAGCACAGAGGTAAGGTGAGGGAGGTGAGCATAGAGGTAAGGTGAGGGAGGTGAGCACAGAGGTAAGGTGAGAGAGCTGACAGTGTGGTGTGAAAATGGCTCTTCCTTGGTAACGTACAGCACAAAGATTCCTGAAGTAGCCCACTTTCCAGCTAAAGCTTCTCTCATATTGGATGGAGACACCATAGCGACCAACTGGACCAGTGCCATTGTCAGAAGATTTCCTTGGGTCTGTAAGTCATTGATGGAACAAAACAATGAGGATGTCGGGGCAGTCAAAACACTAGTCCCCAGACCTTGGAAGGTGGTCTGTCGCGTGTTGTGGTCAATGAAATACTTCTGGCCATTCTCAGAAAACCTCATCTCCCATCCTGCTGGGAGAGGGATCAGGTCGGCCATAGACTGTCGCGGGTCCTCCCACTGAGTGGTTTTGCTCTTGTGGTTCACATAGTACACACGGTTATTGGGGAGCAGTCTCTTCTCTGCATATATCAGAGAGGAAGGAAGGGGGAGGTGGAGGAGGGGGAGTGGGGAAGGGATGGAGGAAGGGGGAGGTGGGAAGGGGGATGGTGGGGGAAGAGGTGGAGGAAGGGGGAGGTGGAGGGAAGGGAAAGGTGGGGGAAGGGATCATGAGACCTACTGACTATCAACAAAGGAGTCTGTTGTATTAAAATGCCATGAGATCACAGGGTAACATTCTCCACATAACAAAACAAAAAAAACTTTAGGTCAAATGACCTCATGATGACATCATACTTGCAGTCATGACAACCTTTCATGTGCAGTATCAATGGTTTCTAACAGCATGACTGTACCCATCACACCCACTCACCCCATCCTTCTGGTAATGGAGGCCCATCATCCACAGGTGTGGGAGGAGCCCCGCCCTGGGCGGGGTACAGGAAGCGAGCCTGGAACTGTTGGTTCCGCTCCTGAACAGTCCTTGTTTCCTGCTGTTGCCACTGCTCAAACTGCCTCATGGTGTCCATGGTGGGACGCTGCCATGTGGTGGTGCGTGTGTTATGGTCCACATAGTACACACGTCCACGGGCATCCCTTCTGGTCTCCCAGCTGGTGTGGGGGGGGTATGTGGAGGGGAAGGTGGAGGGAGGGAAGGTGGAGGGGAGGGAAGATGGAGGGGAGGGAAGATGGAGGGAAGGAAAGGTGAAGGGGAGGGAAGGTGGAGGGAGGGAAGGTGAAGGGAGGGGAGGGAAGGTGGAGGGAAGGGAGGGAACTGAGTGTGAGAAGCTTTTAACCCAACCCCCTTGCCCAACCCAACCCTCTCAACTTCAACACTCAATAATGATGCTGTCCTCTTACCCAGGAGGAAGAGGAGGCTCTGGTCTCTCCCAGGACGTTGTTCTGTTGTTGTGGTTGACATAGTACACCCTGCCTTCTTGGTCACGACGCTCCTCCCACCTGTCAGATGATGGAAGGGGTGTGGTTAGAGAGTATGTGACAGAAGCAAAAGAATATGATGAGCATTAAATATAAATGCACATACACACACATACACACACACACATACACAAACACACATACACACACATACACACATACACACAAACACACACACATATACACATACACACACATACACACAAACACACATACACACAAACACACACACATACACACACATACACACATACCCAAACACACATACACACAAACACACACACACAAACACACACACATACACACAAACACACACATGCATACACACACACATACACACACAAACACACACATACACACATACACGCATACACACACACATAAACACAAACACACACACGCACACACACATACACACACATACACACACACAAATACACCATACCACACGCACAGTTCATCAATGCCATACTTACCCTGGCGGGAGTGGGGGTGGAGCTACTTGGGGTGTGGCCCTGGGCTGCTGTAGTGAGTTGGGACCTGAAAAGACATGCAGGTGATGGTCATTTTGAACACCCAATGCCAACATACTTCCAGCTGTAGAGGTGGGGTAGGGAAACCTTGCCTGTCCAGGCTGACCTGGCTCCACCCCCTGTCCAAGTGGAGGAGGGACAAGTGACATTGACACTGACGATGCAAGTCCCTGAACCAAAGATTGTGGAGTTCCCTGGGATTGTGGAGTTCCCTGGACCTGGGGTTGTGGAGTTCCCTGGACCTGGGACTCTGGAGTTCCCTGAACCTGGGGTTGTGGAGTTCCCTGGACCTGGGGTTGTGGAGTTCCCTGGACCTGTGGTTGTGGAGTTCCCTGGACCTGGGACTCTGGAGTTCCCTGAACGTGGGGTTGTGGAGTTCCCTGGACCTGGGATTGTGGCGACACTGGTCGTGAGTTCATCTTTGCCTGTTGCTGTGCAGGCTTCAGTGTTCTACCAGCCAGGGCCTGCTCCTGGTTAACAGAATGAGACGACAGCTCCCGAGGTAATGAAGCCCCACTACTTCCAGCCACGCCCAGTGAAGAAGATGACATACTCGCAGGTAAAGTCTGGGCCTGCCCAGCACTAGGCAGAAGGTGCAACCTGGGCACCACTGCATCTGGTCCCTGTAATGGGTGCTCCATGTGGTTCAGATCAAGGGCCATCAAGTCGGCATCCAACTGGTTTAGCAGGCTCTGTGATACACCCCCTGCAACATCTGCTGTGCTGTTCTGTCTGGATGCGCTGTTCTCTGACGTCATGGCAACATGAAGGTCATTGAGTTCAATAATAAGTGTCCCGGCAACCGGAGGATTTCCCTTCTCCCTCTTCAGAGACAGGTCCATCTTGACACCATTCACTGTGAGGGTGAAGTGAGAAAGAGACCTTTAAAGGAATGCTCCTAATGGAAGGCTGAAGGTTTGTAAGGACATACATTATAGCACCCAGTGCCCACGTCACCCAGTGCCCACATCACCCAGTGCCCATGTCACCCAGTGCCCACGTCACCCAGTGCCCACATCACCCAGTGCCCACATCACCCAGTGCCCACGTCACCCAGTGCCCACGTCTCCCAGTGCCCACATCACCCAGTGCCCACGTCTCCCAGTGCCCAGACATAACTATTCGTCATGTGCCCAGACTGACCAATGTTCATAATCATATTTCCACTCTCCCACACTACAATGAAACCAAAGCATAGTGTGGTCCAGAATAATTAAATTATAAGCCCACTGTAATTGGTGCCCACCCTCACATTAGGAGCAGGATGGTATGGCCTACAATAATGCATCCTGTTCCCTCCCCCTCATTCACACCCACTCCCATATTTCCCATTAACCACTTCCCTAAACATCTGCATGCACCCATTCCCTGTACCTCAGTACCCATTCCCCTGTATCCATTCCCATGTACCCATTCCCATTCCCCTGTACTCGCATACCCATTCCATTGTACCATCCCCCTGTATCCATCATCACCAGCACCCCCCCCCATCACTCAATGTCATACCGTTGCCATGGTGCTGCCGTATGACAGGGTCAAGGTCCACCATGACAGAGCCGACCAACGTGTTGTACCAACCCTGGCTGTGCACAGTGAACTGTATCCTACTGGTAGGTGTGACCAAACTGCAGACAGCAAGAAGGTATATACCCACTCACCACACAGCGCACATACACATCAAAGCTATTCACAACAGTGTACAGCAGTACCCCCCCCCCCATGTGTGCACATACATAAGCACATGCAAACACACACACACACACACACATGCACACGCTCACAGACCCATATATACAAGTGTGCACACGCACGCACACATATAACACACACATGCACTCACAGATCCATATATACACACGTGCATACGCACATGCACACACACACATAACACACACTCTCACAGATCCATATATACACATGTGCACACGCACATGCACACACACATGTGCTCACAGACCCATACATACACGCGTGCACACGCACACATAACACACACAGTACGTACACATAACACACACAGTACGTACACAGTGAATTCTTCATTCCACTTTGGGTTAGTGGTGTTCTTCAGTGTATCAGTTCTGATGTTGCTCTTCTGGTCATCAATAATCAACTCACAGTACGGGTTGAGCCGTCCTGCTTTTTGTGATGACAGTGATGAGGTGGAGTAGACAAACACAAGAGAGCTTACCACCAAACAGCTTTCCCCCAGCTACCAGCTGGGCCTCAATAACTGTGTAGGAGTTATCATAAGATGAAGTAACCAACTCACCACACAATCCCCTCACCACCACACACATCCCCTCACCACCACATCCCCCTCACCACCACACACACACCCTCACACCACACATCCCTCACCACCACACACATCCCTTCACACCACACACATCCCCTCACCAGCTCACATTATTCTGTTTGCATGTACATGTGTATCAAGTTGTGTGTGCGTGCGAGTGCATGTGTGTGTATGTGTGTATGTGTGTGTATGTGTGTGTGTGTGTGTGTGTGTGTGGACTGAGAGGGGGGGGATGATGGATCCATTAACTGTTCTAACAAGACATCTTGTGGCATGGCCCCCAGATACACGTATCCATAGAGCCCTCAGAATAGCTAACCTCTGAGGTTCATCTGGGAGTACATTGGTGTGGCAAATTCACTGTTGACAAGTTCCAGAGTGGGCAAGGAGGGAAGAGAGGACAGGGAGGAGGGGAAAGAGAAGATAGAAGAGAAGGGGAGAGGGGAGGGAGAAGGGAAGAGGAGGAGAGAAGGGAAGAGGAGGGGAGAAGGGAAGAGGAGAAGGGAAGAGGAGGGGAGAAGGGAGGAGGAGGGGAGAAGGAAGAAGAGGGGAGAAGGGAAGGGGAGGGGGGAAGGGAAGAGGAGGGGAGAAGGGAGGAGGAGGGGAGAAGGGAAGAGGAGGGGAGACAGGAGATAAGGGGAGAGGGAAGGGGGAATGAGAAGAGAGGAGACACAAAAGACGAGGGATGGAAACAAAAGAGAAGAAAGCGTGACGTAAATGAATAACGAGTGATGGAGGAAGGTGGAGAGGGAAGGATGACAGGGTAAGGCAAAAGGCAGGCGGGAGACAGAGCAGCAGAAATATGAGAAAGCGTGACATAATGGTCGGGTGAACAAGTGTGACATCACCGCGCCAGAGTTTCCTTACTAACCTTAAGTTGTTCGTCATTCTGAACGTGTATCTTCACTGTCGCCGTACCTGCAGGTACAAAAAATTACTATTCCAGACAGCGGGAAACTAACTATTCCGCCCAGATAAACGTTAGTGGCAAACACAGATATGGCCTAGACCTACATAAACATATATTGAATGTACTCTTTCCAACTTCCGCTAGTTTTATATTGCAATTCTCACCTACAGACTGATGAAGGAAGTCATTAAAATTCAAACAAGACTGCTTCCCACAATCACGATGTAATGCTCTGTTTAATAGCTGTTATGGACGACCCCACCTACACATAACAGTCACTGCTCCTAAGTCACATGAGCCAGTCAGCGGATCCCAACAATAATTGATGGGCGGGTCGGGCGGGGGCGGGTCGGACGTATACACTGCACGCATGCGTGCCATCGTTGCTATGGACAGCAACAAGAAGGGAGGGGCTTGATAGCGCATGCGAACCCTATAAGCATGGACAAACGTCCAGAAAGCAACGAAAACCCTCCTTCACAAGTCCCCCATCAGGACGCGACTGCATCTTCGCAGGTGGCTGAGCTGCCAGTGGATGTGGACAAAGATGAGGGCAAGGTGACCGCGGATATCGATTATAAAGAAAGTGGCGATGCTCCAGCCACAGGAAACGAGGAAATTACACAACAGACAGCGAAAAACGAATCCATAGCGGCCAGTGATGCTGCGCAATTGGAGCCAGGTCGCGAATCCGCACTGTCGCCTAGGGAAGAACAAACGTCACAGATCCGCAAGAGCGTAACGGCTCCGAGTTCGAAAAAAAGGAAAGAAAAATCGAGGAAGGCAAAACGGAAGTTAAAAAGTGAAGGACAAGAATCCATCCCTACCCTAAGAAAACGATCGAGCAGATTAGCAGGGGCAAAGCAGCTGGAAGACGTGTTAATAGCCGCATATCAACCCTTAGATCCTGAAGGCACTGGTTCAGTGAGCCAGGAGATCTTCTGGGAGGTACGAGCCCCTGTGTATGCGTGCATGCGCACGTGTTATCGGTGAGCATGACACTGCGCATATATGTGTGTATATGTGTGCGCACATGCGTGTGTCCATGTGTGTGCATGTGTGTGAGTATGTGTGTGAGCATGTATGTGTGTATACCTATGTGATGGCGTGTATGAGTTTAATTTAAGTATATTACAGGTCCTTCAGTCACCTGAGTTGGGCCTCCAGTTGACAGAGGATGAGTTGGCTGCTATTCACCAACAGCTCGTCGCTGATCCTTCAGGAGGCATTGCCTATGTTCTCTGGGCTACCCAGGCAGCTGCTGCTATTGCTTCTGCCCACCAAGACAATTCTGACCCCAGTGTAAGAGTCAGCCCCTCCTCCATAAGTATTAGCCCCTCCCCCTCTTAGTAACATTGCTGATGTCCCCACTCCTCAGATGTTTTGGGTACCTTTGACAGCCTCTTCTGATGGGTCGTCAATACTCTACTACAATAAGAAAACAGGAGAGTTGACAGACATCGTGGGACAGTAAGTGGTTCAACAGGTCATTCTCTCTCGTTTGATCCTCTCTTCTGTTCCTCCTCCATCCTCCCCCTTCCACCTCATTCTCCCTCCCACCCCCCCCCCCCCCCCCCACCCCCCATGTTTCTCTAAGAGCCCCTATCACTGGGGACATCTTTGATGAGACAGCAGCAGTAGTCTTCCAGCAGGCAGACACGGGCAGTAAGGGATACATTACCAGGGATGAGTTCATACAGGTATGCCCTCCCTAAGTCACCTCTTTGCTCATCACACACACACACACACACACACACACACACACACACACACACACAGATACTGCAGCAGGATAGCTTTGCCTCCAGCCTCACACAACAAGACAGTGATGAGTTGCTTCAGCACTTCGACAGCCTTCCTGATGGGATCGCATCATATGACTATTTCTACCCTCTGGCCAAGGACATGATTCTGAGGATGTATAGAAACATGGACAACACCTCTTCAGTGGGTGGCTGACACTTGTTATTTTAGTTCATATAATTTGTGTGTGCCTATTTGCAATATGTGTATATCTGTGCCCATGTGTGTGTGTGTGTGTGTGTGTGTGTGTGTGCATGTGCATGTGTGTGTTTATGTGTCATGGTACGTATGTGTGCACATATGTGCACGTATGTATGTATGCTCATGTGCATGTGTATGAGTGTGTGTGTGTGTGTGTGTGTGTGTGTGTGTGTGCAGTCTAAATGGTGTCAGGTTAATAGTCCTCTCCATGGTGTGGTCCTGCTTAACAAGCTTACTGGAGAGACGCGCAAGCCTGAAGAGCCAACACCACAGCCTCCGCTTGTGCAGGAGGAAGGGTATGTATGCCACTATCCCCCATCCCTTACCCCCCCCCCCCCACTCCCTCCTTCTTCCAGCCCCTCCTCCCTCCTCCCCATCACCCCTCCTCCCTCCTCCCCATCACCCCTCCCTCCTCCCCATCACCCCTCCCTCCTCCCCATCACCCCTCCTCCCCATCACCCTCCTCCCTCCTCCCCATCACCCCTTCTCCCTCCTCCCCATCACCCCTCCTCCCTCCTCCCCATCACCCCTCTGGTACCACTCTCCAGGGCTGATGTACTGAGGTCGCTGGGGGAGACCTTTGCACAGCTGCAGTCCCTTACAAGTGATAATAACCAGCTCAAGGAGTACAACAAAGACATCCTTAACCAGTTGGCAGCTGCTAATGAGGAGCTGGAGGGGATGGCAGCACAACTGGATGAGACAGGAAGAGACCTGGACACAGCTAATGCCACGGTATGGGGACCGGTGAGGGAGGAGAGTGGGGACCTGTGCCTGGTCTTTCCAAGTTTTGTAGGGGAGAGCAGAGGAGGGATGGGACCTATGGGGCAGGTGGAGGAGGGAGGGACCTTTGGGGAGGGTGGAGGAGGGAGGGGACCTATGGGGAGGGTGGAGGAGGGAGGGGACCTATGTGGGTGGAGGAGGGAGGGGACCTATGGGAGGGTGGAGGAGGGAGAGGACCTATGGGGCAGGTGGAGGAGGGAGGGACCTTTGGGGAGGGTGGAGGAGGGAGGGGACCTATGGGGAGGGTGGAGGAGGGAGGGGACCTATGTGGGTGGAGGAGGGAGGGGACCTATGGGAGGGTGGAGGAGGGAGGGGACCTATGTGGGAGGGTAGGACCTGAGGGAGGGTAGGACTTGGGGGAGGGAGGGTAGGACTTGGGGGAGGGAGGGTAGGACTTGGGGGAGGGAGGGTAGGACTTGGGGGGAGTTAAGATATTTAAATTGGATAACAGAAGAAGCAGGAGAGGTTGGTAGGTCAGAGGGTATGGAGAGGGGAGGAGGTGGAGTGCTAACATTAGCTATGCATTTATTGCCCAGTTGAATACGTTTTAAATAATACACAGATCAAGGAAAAGGAGCAAGTCCTTTCGGAGCTGCAGAGCATTGTAGCTCAGAAGGACAGAGATATGGAAGATCTAAGAGCCATTAGTAATGTTTCCAGCCCCACCCCCTTGCACCCACTTACACGTCCACTCCCTCTTTAGTGGCTGGAGGTGACAGTGTGCAGTCAAAGCTTGAGGGTACGACCAGAGAGCTCCAGAGGGCGATGTGAGTGTGGCTGCATATCTCCTTCACAAATTCTCATCATGTGTGTGTGTGTGTATGTGTGTGTGTGTGTGTGTGTGTGTGTGTGTGTGTGTTTGTGTGTTATGGGAGGTAGGGAGGTGATAGCAGAGAGAGACAAGACCATTGTTGAGAAGGAAAGGCTAGTGTCTGATCTTAGACGTCAAGCTGAGAGTATAGGGGATAAACTTAAGGTACGTAGCATAGGGCATTGTTACCATGGCGATGCAAGTACTACACATTGTGCTGAGGAAATAATTGACCTCACCACAAGGTGTCCTCACCGTGATGTGACCTCACCACAAGGTGTCCTCACTGTGAGGTGACCTCACCACAAGGTGTCCTCACCATGAGGTGACCTCACCACAAGGTGTCTCACCTCGAGGTTTCCTCACCACAAGGTGACCTCACCACAAGGTGTCCTCACCACAAGATGTCTCACAGTGAGATGTCCTCACCACAAGGTGTCCTAAGACAAACAAAACATGTTATTAAAAGCCATAATTTCTGAATGGGGTTTTAGCTGTTACAAATCACACATAACCACACAACCTTTACACACTACTCACAATGTACACTGCACATGCACATCACATGCCCTACACACTGCACACATGTACACACACACCACTTGCCCCTGAAGACGGCACGAGGTGTCATCGACGCACATGAGTCATCCATCTCAAAGCTTCAGCGAGATCTTCACCAGACACAAGAGAGGCTAAAGACTTTTGAGCAAAGCTTCCCAACACTTGAGGGACAGGCCAAGACTGTGGAAGAGGACCTCACCAGGACCAGGCAGTCACTGGAGGAAAAATCTACTGCCTTGTCACAAGCACGCAAACAACTGAAGGCAGCAAAAGAGAAGAACACAGTAATTATAGCATGGTCCTCCCCTGTCTCCTTCACTTTCCCACATCTTTCATTCCTTACAATCTCACCCTCTTAACCATCCCCACATATCCTCATCATCCCACCCTCCCCACTTATCCTCACCATCCCCACCCATTCTACTCCTCCTCACCATCCCCACCCCTCCTCACTATCCCCATCCCTCCTCATCATCCCTATCCCTCCTCATCATCCCCACCCCTCCTCATCATCCCTATCCCTCCTCATCATCCCCACCCCTCCTCACCACCCCCACCCCTCCTCACTATCCCCACCCCTCCTCACTATCCCCACCCCTCCTCATCATCCCCACCCCTCCTCACCATCCCCACCCCTCCTCACCATCCCTATCCCTCCTCACATCTAGGCTTTGGAGGAGGAGGTGCAGAAACTATCCAAGGCAGGTGACCAGCTGCTACAGGCTGAGAATGAGATCGCAACCCTTAAGTCTTTCCTGACGAGCAAGACTGCCATAGTTGAAAGGAGGAAGAAGGAACTGAAGGAGTTAAGGATTAAATTATCCGAGGTTGAAGAGAAGGACACAAGGCGTGCGGCCATTTTAGCTGATGTTTTGGAGAAGACAGCACTCAGCTATCAGCATCAGACAGCAAAGACCCTCACCTCATTCCAACATGGCCACAGCCTGCAGCCAGACAGGTACTTATAGTCACATGATCCAGGGCAGGTAGCTAGCCAGTCTCTAGGCAACACACACACATGATTAGGGGGGGGGGCCTAGCCAGTCTCCACACACACACACATGAATCTAATTGGGGGGAGGTACCTAACCAGTCTCTAGGCAACACATACATACACATGATTGAGGAGGGGGGGGGGGCCTAGCAGTCTCTAGGCAACACACACACATGATTGGGGGGCGGGGCCAGTCTCTAGGTCTCTAGATGTGCGACATATGTGATGTGCTTTGCATTGCCTCAGCCCCAGACCCTGCAGTGCTCCAGAGGTTGCAAGAGGTGATGTCACATCAGATGAGGTACATGTTTCAGTGGTGCAGCCTCCTAACAGAAGACAGCTGCCAGTAACGTATGAGGGAGGCAGGATCAGAAGGGTATGGGGATAGAGGGTGTGTAGTGTGGGATGGGAGGGTGTGTAGTGTGGGATGGGAGGGTGTGTAGTGTGGGATGGGAGGGTGTGTAGTGTGGGATGGGAGGGTGTGTAGTGTGGGATGGGAGGGTGTGTAGTGTGGGATGGGAGGGTGTGTAGTGTGGGATGGGAGGGTGTGTAGTGTGGGATGGGAGGGTGTGTAGTGTGGGATGGGAGGGTGTGTAGTGTGGGATGGGAGGGTGTGTAGTGTGGGATGGGAGGGTGTGTAGTCTGGGATGGGAGGGTGTGTAGTGTGGGATGGGAGGGTATGTAGTGTGGGATGGGAGGGTGTGTAGTGTGGGATGGGAGTGTGGGATAGGAGGGTGTGTAGCTTGGGATGGAGGTGTAGTGTGAGATGGGAGGGTGTGTGTAGCTTGGGATGGAGGATCTAGTGTGGGATGGGAGGGTTTGTAGTGGGGATCTGGAGTAGTTGGAGGAGATATCTTAAACTGTTACCGTTTATTTCTTCCGTAGTCACTGACAGTTCCAAAGCTTCCACCAATACATCACTCTTCTCAGAAATCAGACTTTTCCTACCCATCAATGCAAGATGTCAAAGCATTGCGTAGACAGAGGGACCAAGAGCTTATAGACCACAACCATGCCAACCCTCAATGCAACTGTCACCTCTGCACTATCAGTACGTCTCTGGTCCCCTCGGCTGGTGCAAAGCTCAAGGACAAAGTTCAAGGGTCACCTGATGCCAAGCAGGCTGCTCTGGTGCAGTCGCAGGTGAGACTGGGCACTCGAGTCCTTGCAAGGATGAAGAGATCAGAATTTGACTTGGAGCCACAGAAACTCACTGGAGTTGTAAAGTACATTGGGAAAATTGACAGCGAATTTGTGGACAACCAAATTTATGTGGGTCTGAAGCTAGATGAACCAGGTCAGTTATCGGTTCCTCTGGGGTTACATATCTGACTCCTCCCCACCTCTCTGACCCTCCCCACCCTCTGACCCTCCCCACCTCTCTGACCCCCCACCTCTCTGATCCCTCCCCACCTCTCTGACCTCCCCACCTCTCTGACCCCCCACCTCTCTGACCTCCCCACCTCTCTGACCTCCCCACCTCTCTGACCCCTCCCA
Organism: Eunapius fragilis; assembly: GCA_963681505.1. Taxonomy (NCBI): domain Eukaryota; kingdom Metazoa; phylum Porifera; class Demospongiae; order Spongillida; family Spongillidae; genus Eunapius; species Eunapius fragilis. Next base: position 387,674 of record OY811984.1, on the reverse strand, counting down.
CCTCTCTGACCCTCCCCACCTCTCTGACTCCCCACCTCTCTGACCCTCCCCACCCCTCTGATCTCCCCACCTCTCTGACCTCCCCACCTCTCTGACCCCTCCCACCTCTCTGACCCTCCCCACCTCTCTGACTCCCCACCTCTCTGACCCTCCCCACCCCTCTGACCTCCCCACCTCTCTGACCTCCCTTAGTTGGTGACTCTGATGGACTAATTAAAGGCAAAAGATACTTCACTTGCCCACCAAAACATGGAAAGCTTGTGAAAATAAACCACATTGTAGCCTTACTTCCAAATAAGGTACTGCCTAAGAAGCACTTTCAAAAAGGTTTTTATTTTTGGTGTCATCTCTCCCTGGTTCTTTGCCGCACCCCCTTTTAACACTAGAGTGTTTTCTACCGCCCTGTTCAGGAGAATATAAAGAGAAGTCCATATGGCTCTCATGCACAGAAGCAGAAACCCTCAGAGATTAGAGTCAGCTGACATTGTGTCATGGTCATCATCCTTTGTGTGTAGTTTCCTTGGTACCTGAGATAATACTTTATCTGTTGGTACTGTGTATGATGTGCGCGGTGCATGCACACAGCGATATGCGGGTTTCAGTAACGGCCCGACAACCACCAATCAAGGGTGTTCCCCCCAGGCTTCATGTGACATCATTTCATTGTATGGAACAGTTATTCGCACATACCATTTAATTAACACTATTCACCGCGAGCTAGCTTAAGTTTAGGGGGCGACTGGTTCTTCACTTGCTTGCAAAGCTTCCTGGTATCGACTCTTATATATTTTTTTGTTGCTACTTTTCGCCAGGACAACACCAAGCGGACATGAAGGAGCTCAAGATTGTGGTGATGGGCTCTGGGGGAGTCGGTAAGAGCGCACTGACGCTGCGCTTCGTGTCGGGTAACTTTGTGGAGAGCTATGACCCAACCGTCGAGGACTACTACAGGAAGCAGATAGAGTTGGAGCAGTCACAAGTCACGTTGGAAATATTGGACACAGCTGGAACGGAACAGTTTGGGTCCCTGCGAGATATTTACATCAAGAACGGGCAAGGTTTCATCATTGTATACTCCATAATAGACCCACAGACCTTTCACGACATACACGTGATGAAAGGTCAAATTGAGCGTGTCAAGGGTGAGTCAATAGTAGCCCTCGGGTTGGTTGGTAACAAAGCGGACAAGGTGGCAGAGCGATCAGTTACGACCAGGGAGGGAGAAGTTTTGGCCAACACGTGGAAATGTTCATTTTACGAGACGTCTGCCAAATCGAATACCAACGTGGAAGAGGCCTTCATGGATATTGCGAGGCGCATTTACAAGCTGAGCAACTCGAAGAAGCCAGGAGGCAAGGCAGCGGGTGGAGAAAAGACGACGGGCTGTGCATGTGTACTTCTGTAATTAATCTTTATATCTCATCTAGCCTCGTGTGTGTGTGTGTGTGTGTGTGTGTGTGTGTGTGTGTGTGTGTGTGTGTCCTTTTTTGTATCTTTGCGTCTTGTGGTTGTGTCTCTTACGTACCAATTATGAGATTATATGCCCGGATGTTGCACGCTCCTCCCTCTCATCAAACGTGTGAGCGTACTACGAAGTGTATACAGCTATAGTACAACTTACCTCCGCAATGCGCGTGTAGACGGTGTCGTCGATTGTGTACCCGCCGCACTAGGGGGTAGGGGGGTGGGGGGTGGGGGGGAAGGCGCCTGGTACAGAAGGGATAACTAGAAATAGCAAAAAGACAAGAGAAATGATCAGATAATAGAGGCGTAGTGCAGATTGGGTTTGAAGACTCTACACTGAAGTAACACTGCCACCAGATAAGGAATGGTGGTAGTGGGTGTGGCCTGGATAACCAGTCTAATAGGGAGTGGAAGGGGGAGGGGTCAGCATTGGGGCTGCATTGCAAGCCATATATACGTACCTGATGGTCGGTGTGTCTTGGTTGTCCAGGGGAAGACATATTGGTCATGACAGGTGGTACTAAGTGTTCCTTGCAGCAAAGACCACTTCTTGTCCTGCAAACTGTCTTATCTATCAAAGAACAGCCTAACAGCATTGGATGGGAGGAGCTTAATTAGTTTATCCACACTGGTTAACAAGTCTGCCCCTTTGGGGGCCTACTTACCACATTGAGTGCAGTGGAAACATTTGGAGTGGTAAGGTCTTTTCTCATGGTTGACAGGAAAATTGACAATTGGTTTACCGCAAGCAGCTGTGGTGAAAGGATGCTCATGTTACCACGTGACACTATTATTACCAAGAATCATTTGTTACCCTGGGATACCACAAAATGTGTTACCATATGTGTACCAACAAATCATGTCACCTAAGGGTTGAACAGCAGACTGTGCACTCCAGTGTGTACATTATAGAAGCACTCAAGTAAGCTAGGAACATGCACTAAAGAAACTTTTTAAAAGCATTGGTCCTCTTTTGCCTAATGCTACTTACCACAAGCTTGATGTAGCCGCAGGTCTTCTGTTTCCTGCACTGTGGCCATTCCATCAATGCCAGCCACCATTTTGGTCTGTGTCTGGTGTTGCGTTGGGTTAAACCTGTCGTTCTGTAAGGGTACAGAGTGTACCGGCACCTGGCTAGAAGTTCTCCTGAATTGCCTCTCCCCTTGCCTCTCAGGTTGGATAGATATGCGTTTCTGGTCACCATGGGAACCATGTGCCTGTGATGGGGGCTGAAAATAGGGCGGCTTGGTGTGCAGTGGGGCTTCAATTGGAACACCACTGTGCCTCCCCTTGGCTACGTTTAAGGATGACTCTGAATCAGATATGTGGAGAGCCCTGGTAACTGTTAATCGGCCACTGTCTGCATTAAGACCCATTCTCTGCCCACTGTTATAGCCTTCAGTCTCCTGCTCACTCAGTCGTGACGATGTTGACGTTACTCTTGATGACTGCACGCGTTGAACTGGATGAGCCTCACGACGTGTGTCAGTGAGGGGAACTCCCTTGTGTAAGACCCTTTCACTGGACGGGCCAACGCATGCAGAATATTCTCCCCGAGCTGAACCCAGAGCAGTGGGTGTGTCCAATGCAGTGCTGGAAGCTGCCTTCAATGGATTGTGGGAGTGGCCTGTGTTGTGGGAGTGGCCTGTGTTGTGGGAGTGGCCTGTGTTGTGGGAGTGGCCCGTGTTGTGGGAGTGGCCTGTGTTGTGGGAGTGGCCTGTATTCGGCTCTAGCAGGTCGAAATAGTCGTCACTATCATTGTCTTTGAGTGGTGGGGGAATTCCCAAGAACTGGGATGGGGGTGGTAGGATAGGCTCCACCCCATAGTCGCCCTCTGGGGGGGTCAGTGATGACATCTCAACAATTGGGGGAAGATACTTGTGTTGAATAAGCTGTTTAACCCCTTCTCTGGGGTCAGCTACTGGGCTTGGCTGCTGCATGCTCACAGGGTTGCCTTCTTCATCCCTCTCTGAGCGACTGATCCTACGACTCTTGACTGGCAGTGGTGGAGGGGAGGGGGAGGGGGTTGGTAGTGATGGAGGGGAGGGGGAGATTGCCTGGTGCAGTTCTATCTTGGGTTGCCCATTCTGTGACTCAAGGAAAGTGCTGTGAACCTCAGGTCTATTGCCTATGGCAGCTGAGGGTGATTGTAGTATGGGTGAGGCCAAAGGAGGTGTAGGTGTGGCCAAAGGAGGTGTAGGTGTGGCCAAAGAAGGTGTAGGTGTGGCCAAAGGAGGTGTAGGCGTGGCCAAAGGAGGTGTGGTGATGTTATGATTGGTCATCCTCTCAAGAGAACTCATTTCTTTTTCTAAAACATTAATAGCTTCATCAATGTCCCATTGGGTGGCCTGGGAACCAGAATGTTCCCCAGTTGGGTTGGTTAGGGCCGATGTTACTGACTGTGGACCACTTAGAAGGCTGCCTGACCCTTTCTGGGGACCATTAGATGGGTCACCTGATGCCTTCTGGGGACCATTAGGTGGGTCACCTGATGCCTTCTGGGGACCATTAGGTGGGTCACCTGATGCCTTCTGGGGACCATTAGGTGGGTCACCTGATGCCTTCTGGGGACCATTAGGTGGGTCACCTGATGCCTTCTGGGGACCATTAGGTGGGTCACCTGATGCCTTCTGGGGACCATTAGGTGGGTCACCTGATGCCTTCGGGGGAGCACTTGATGACTTCTGGGGGCCTGACTTATCTTCAAGATGGTCATAGTCACCTGCGTCATCATCATCATAGATATGTGGTACTTGTGGTACACCCATGGCACCAGGGCCCTTAACACCAGCACCTGCAACACCAGGGACCAGCACACTTCGATGGATAGCACCTGCAACTGTGACACCAGTGCTCTTAACACCAGTACCCGCGACACTAGGGCCCAACACACCTGGGGCTATGACAACACGGCTATTGACACCAGCACCTGTGACATCAGGGACCTTAATACCAGCACTTGCAACACCAGGAACCTTAACATCAGCAACACCAGGAACCTTAACATCAGCAACACCAGGGACATTAACACCAGCACCTGTGACACCAGGAACCTTAACACCAGCACCTGCAACACCAGGAACCTTAACACCACCACCTGTGACACCAGCACCTGCAACGAAGGGGCCTTTAACACCAGCACCTGCGACACCAGCACCTGCGACACCAGCACCTGCGACACCAGCACCTGCGACACCAGCACCTGCGACACCAGCACCTGCGACACCAGCACCTGCGACACCAGCACCTGCGACACCAGCACCTGCGACACCAGCACCTGCAACACCAGCACCTGCAACACCAGCACCTGCAACACCAGCACCTGCAACACCAGCACCTGCAACACCAGGGCCCTTAACACCAGCACCTGAGACGCCAGGGCCCTTAACACCAGCACCTGAGACGCCAGGGCCCTTAACACCAGCACCTGAGACGCCAGGGCCCTTAACACCAGCACCTGTGACATCTCTGCCCCCACCAGCAGGTTCCATGACCTCAGGTTGAATACCCACAGCTGCTTGGACGGGATCCATAGCTGCCTGACCAATACCTTGGTCAGCCTGCCTAGAGCCTGTCATGGCAATGGGTATGGTAGCCATGGCAACAGGGATAGAAGGCACAGTGGCAGGAACAGGAAGAGGCAGGGTCTCTTGTGGGAATTCAAACATGTATGTCCCCCTTCTATCCTCAGCGACTGTGGCTTCGAGGCTTGCAAGAGAAGAGTCATTTATCTTGAGAACAGAGTAGCCAAGCAGGCCCTGTGGGGTTACCATGTCGTCCTCACCTGGGATGGGAGCACACTTGAGGGGGGTGGAGTGGACTGCACCGTCAGTCGGATGGCTCAGTTCGTAGTAACCGGGAAACTTGACTGGTGATACTTTGTGTATGGGTGAGAGAGAAAGGTTGTCTGTGCGGAGAATGGCCCTTAGTTCTGTCTTAGGTGGGGCGGGGGTAAGCCCTGTGCTCCCAGCAGGGGGCGGAGCGTCGTAGTCCCTCCACGTGTTCCTTGACTTCAGGAACTTCTCCTTGGCCTGTCGATATGGGTCCCCAGACCCACCTGCTTCCATTGAATCCATAGATGTAGAGTCTCCCTCATCCGTAGGGCGTTCCACACCGTCCAGGTTCCACCTAACGTGATTGGTGGAAGTCCTACGAGGGCCATTGTGCTTTTTGAGTATTCTCTTCTGGACAGCTGCTGGCTTGCTGGTATCTGAAGTGCCGCTTGTCTCACTGATGGCAGACAGAGAGTCTGATCTATTCAGCGTCGAGTTAGACGAGTAATGGGAGTCAGGGAGGGGCGACATAGATGAAGGCTGTAGGTGTGTAGTGGGCGATTGGGACAGTCGCAACCCTGTTAGGGAGTGAGAGACAGGGTAGTCTGTGACCCTCTCCAACAGGGGTAGAGGAGAGGAAGACCGTCTTTGGGTCACCATGGCAACAGACTGCAGCGCTTCAATATCTGTGATGAGCTCAGGGCTTACTGCTCCATCGCTTCTCTGCTTGGCCAACAGGACAGAGAGATATTATGTGAGTGGGGGGAGAAACATGCAACTGTACACATGTACACATGAGATGCTCTCCAAACCTACAAAATTCTTCACAAGGCACAGATACATGTACATACACACCTGTACATGTACAAGGAAAGGAGGGCATTGGGGGAGGGGGGAAAGGAGACATACCTCACTGATGGGAGGTGTGGTGACTCGTGGATGCTCAACAAAGCTTAGCTTGCACTGGAGGTTAATGTGAGAGTGGAGGGAGAGGGGGAGGGTGGGTGGAGGGAGAGAGGGGGAGGGTGGGTGGAGGGAGAGAGGGGGAGGGTGAGTGGAGGGAGAGAGGGGGAGGGAGAGAGGGGGGAGGGTGGGTGGATAGATAGTATGGTAAGGTATACAGAAGAAGCCATTATGCCATTACCTGCTCTCCACAGAAGATTCCTCTGCTTGCAACAATGAATGGTTTCCCAGCCAATTTCTTATCTGGAGGAAATATAATAAACTGTATCCATGACAACCACCATTTATCACCAATGGAGGTTGATGCAGTATGAATACACTTATATGGCAGTAAGGGAATTGAAAAAACTAAGCGTTGCAGAGCAAGCATGCAGAAATTCTCCCCATAAGACTACACAGTCGGCGTGAAAATGTATGCGGTATCACAGATAAAGGGTTAGGTCCGTGGAGACGCGCGTCTATGTCGTTATTGTGAGCAAACGAGTTCATTTGCACCGCCAAAAGTGAATATTTGGTCCCCCCATAACACGTTAACTAACCGTGCAAAGCCGCCGCTAGTCACGGATGGATGAGCGACCGCATTATGTCAGTTCACAAGGGATCCCTCAGCTAATACGTGCATCACTACCCAAGGCCAAGACATCAACACATACATGCACACGCCGCACATATCATATTAAAACACTGTCTCAAATAAAATAAAAAATCGCACGAACACGAGCATTACACCCACATAGTTACGCGCGCACACGCACACACACACACACACACACACACACACACACACACACACACACACACACACACACACACACACACACACACACACACACACACACACACACACACACACACACACACACACACACACACACACACACACACACACACGTACCGCATGTGCTGCACTGCAGGCATCGAGCATGGAACGTCATCCCATCGTACTTGTACGGCACCTGGGTGATCACCTTACCACATTTGAAACACTGCGATACTGTGGCGGGCGGGCGGAATGGATGCGGTATGCGTGCATGTATTAGTTACAAACATAATCTATACTTCCGTAAACTTAGGTGGTTGAAACGAGCGGGCAAAGGCTTTTTAACGACCTCACCTTTTCCATCCATAGCTTGGTTTGTTGCGATGAAACGGTGCGGTTTCGTTCAGCGTTGTGATAAAACAGTTGGCCTTTGCTTAGGAAGTTACACCTTCCCTTTATAGCTTCAACTAGCTATCTCGTATTCGAGCAGCTAATTTTCAAGGCGCGAGGGTATAAAGAACCCGTCTAAGAGCTCTTGTTTTTGCGATGCAATCGCATACTCACGTGGGACAAAAGATGGGCGTGTCGCGTAAAAGGTTCCAGCAGCGTGCCCCACCCCTCTATCAAAGATGGTCGCAATATACGTACCGGTTGTGGCGACGGTGTTATCCGTGATTGTAATACTTACGGTAGTCTTGTTCGTCTTGTTATGCTGGTACCTGAGACGAAGAAGAGCACTCTGCTTCGCGCGCAAAAGGAAAGACGCCCGCCCATTCCTGGTGTATGACAAAGACGTGGAAATAAGGCTCCGAAAGGCGCTGAGCTCCAAGGACAGGAAACGGCTCAGGCAGCAGGGGGACGGTGCGGAAGCCGCCATCTCATCATACGACAGGGTGCCTCGGGACTTGAAATCCGATCCTTTCATTATCGCCAATCCGATGGGGTCTGTGGAACAACTGGACTCACCCTGGGACAATCCTGCCTTCGACAGAGAGCAGGCGAAGCTAAGAGATGTCGCCATTATTATACAGAGTTGGTGGAGAATGGCAAGGTATGATGGGCACAAGTGCGAGGGGAAAATGAAGGGGTTCAATGCCACACCGTGTATACATATGAAACACGCGGTACGTTTCTCACCATGCATGCACACTTATATATTCAGGCAAAGAAAAGCATTTCTGGAGCTACGCAGTGCCACCACGCTTTGCCAGGTACTGGCTTATACCTCCCTGTCTTCTTATTTTTTTAATTTTTTTAGTTCTGCATACTTATAAAAGCGTTCCACAACTAATTAATGTTTGGTGATGATCCCATTACTTCTGCGCACCCACGCACGTATGCAGTCGCTATATAGAGGCCGTGCGGTGAGAAAGTTACTGCCACAATGGAAGGCCGAGAAGCAACTTCGAGATGTGAGTCACGGTGAATGAGTATTAATAATTTAAACCTTATACATGCATGTAACGCCCCCCATAAAATAGCAACAAAAGCGGAAGCTGCCCGGGTGGAAAAAGAAAGGAAGCCTCGCAGGTGAGCTTCGCACGTGACCACGGTTATGAATGACGATTGATTTTCCTTCCAACAGCCCTGAAGTTCTTTGATGTCAAGGTTAGAAGATGCTTTAACGTATAAAGGTGACCCAACTAATTTTGCATGTAGGGCTTTGGCTTCGCTCAAGTAGAACAGCTGTATGGAATTGATACTGTGAGGGAGGCGGCTGAGCAGCTGAAAAACCTTTATGGTTCTAAGGGGAAAATGAAATTGAAGCTTTTCATCTCCGTCAAAGGCATTAAGCTCTTTGACGTCAATACGCTGGTAATTAATCCTGCATGGCCCCCTGTATATTATCTTGCCTAATCTGTTTCTCTTACCTTCAAGGAATTGTTCGCAACGGTTAACATATCCAGTGTATCCTTCTGCACACTTGATCCGAAAAACCCTAAAATTTTTGCATTCATTAACAGGAAAAAAAAGAAAACGTTCTGCCACGTCTTCCAATGCCACGAAGGACACGTAAGTCAAAGCCCGCATTTGTGCGCCGGGGGATCATGCATAATTATAATAACTTGTTCTTCAGGCGCAAAAAATGGTGGAGACTACAGCAGAGGCGTTTGAAGTGACTCTTAAGAAGGTTGAAGCAACCAAGAAGACCGAAGAAGAGAGCGAAGCAAGTTTATAATATAATTAAAGTCTTGATATATTAATTATAAAAATGCGTCACGTTAATTTAAATTCGCTTCAAACTTGGATAGCTATTGATTAATTTATTCTGTTTATTAATTCGTTACGAAGATATAGCTATGCAAATTGCGTGCACATATTCCTGCTCGTGATTTGGACACCCGCCTCCTTCCACACGATGCGGTTTTCTTAAATCATGGCGCGAAACGAGCAGGAAAATGTGCACACACATCTACATCTTTGTAATGCATGGATAAACAAACATCAATAGCTATGAAGGACCTCTCTACCTATGAAGGACCTCTCTACCTATGAAGGACCTCTCTACCTATACAACCAAGTTTGAAGCAATTTGATTATTCCTGCATGCCAAAACTTATGGCAGTTTTTAACCCCCTGGGGTGTCGGACGTTGCAATATACCCAAAATCTATTGTTATACCATAGAGAAATGATGTAGTATAAATAGGAAGACGATATTGGGTTATCCTTTCCGAAAGTTATAACGATTTAAACGTTACGCATTTTAATAAAATCATTTTCTCGGGACTGTCCCACTTTATTTCACGTGCATAAAAATTTTACCCATGCAGATGCAGAAAAAAGTCGCTAGATTGCGCAAACAGCACTTTGTACGTTCCTAATTGCTTGCTACACCCACCTTACACGTTCTCCTTCCCTCGCAGCATCACAAGTCCCAGGAGCTTGACGCCGAAGTGGCCAGCATGATGGAGATGGCTGAAAGGGCGTCCATGCACACACCGATGGTGGATAGAGCCTCTGTCCATTCTTATAATCCAAAGGACGACACCCAGTCCGTGAACACTCCACTGACGGAAAGAGCCCTGTTTCCACACCCGCTGGACTCATCCAGAAACATGCTGCATATTGCCGAGACGCACGGAATGTCGGACGGCTTCTCATCCCAGCAAGGGTCCGGTATATCTCTCAATGGGTCCAGAGGGAACCTAGTTATTGTAAGACGAAATTTCTGTCGGTTAACTTGTCTTTACCATCTGTTCCGCAGAGGAAGTCACAGTCTAACATGGCCAGTAGCAATCTGCTAATTTCAACAGCTGCGCTTCCTCAAAGTGCCGACAATCACCCCCAAACTGTTGATAGCGAGCACGCGTAGCTAGATAGTCACCTGCAGTGTTTACCCATTATACGTCCATATGCGTTCATGAACTACACGATGATATCGACGACGATGGTGATAATGATGGTGATGATGGTGATGGTGATGATGATGATGTGATGATGGTGATGATGGTGATGGTGGTGATGGTGATGATGATGTGATGATGGTGATGACGATGGTGATGATGGTGGTGATGATGGTGATGATGATGTGATGATGGTGATGATGGTGATGATGGTGATGATGATGATGATGATGGTGATGATGATGGTCCATGATGATGATAAGGGAATGGTGATGGTGATGATGGTTTATTTACACTGAATAAGTATTGCCTAAAACAGCTACCTACTTACGTATGATAGTGGATAGATAGTTTGCATAGTTAAAAAAGGGATGGTATTTCAGTGTACAATTATTAATACGCCACGTGTCGAAAAACGTCGGCATTTTAGGCAGTTAAATTGTTTCCATATAATTGTACGAAATCCTATTATGGGGTAGAGTAGGCAGTTCGGCGGTATGCGTTAGCGTTCGGCCACCACATGTGTTATTATTTAAATCTTCTGAAGGCTCTGTATTGTGTAACTGTTGTAAGTGCTGTTGCAGACCACTTCCCCCCCCCCCCCCTGCCTTAGGCTATCCTAGACATGCACCTGAATGAGACTAAATCTATAGCCGCCAAAAAAAGGCATGCATGTGTCAATCATAACATCAAGTGTGTGCACATGCCGATGACTTCTAACCTGCCATACAGAAAATTTAAGTCCGAGCCGAGAAAAAAAAAAAAAAAAAAAAAAACCACCGTAATACTAATTCCACCAAAAAATATGCCAGTCAATTGCCGCTGCACGAAGTGATGACGACGTAGAAATGATGGTTCTGCAGGCTCAAAAACGGGTAGGTACACCAATGTGCGCGGTCATAAATTATTAGTGGGTCGTAATATTAATATTAATCAGGTTTACGTTTCCATGACACAGATTGGGAATGGTTCTGTATAATGTGTACTCCCGTACGCATGTCGAGAGACATTACGCTGCCGTGTGCTCGAAAGCAACTTTGTTTCAAATACTAATTTACTGTGCTATTGTTGTTCCGCCATTTTTTATAGCCTACTTCACTAATGGTAAGCATTCTAAATGAAGTGCACGCCCCTTAGGTTTATATGTTGCAGACCTGTGGCAGTACACCAGTTCATATCGGGAGCAACCTAAAGTGTACTATTCAAACCAACAAATCATACAGCTTTGTGATGCCTTGGCTACGTGCAGAACATGGACCAGCTACCCAGCGCACAATTTACTGCTACAGCCCGACGAAGAAGTGTTTCCTAAGATTAAAGTGAGTGTGTTGTTGACGAATCCTGCACCTGACCCCCGCCCCCTTTCCTCCCGTCCGTAGTCAAAAGAAGAGGATTCAAATCGCGACGGGATTAACGACGGTTTAAAGCTGACTGTTGAATTAACAGGTTTGAACGTGTCGGTAAATTCCCTTCGTTTGCTGCTTTTTTTCGAAGTTCGCCTAAGTGTAAGCTGAGACAATTGGCGAGACTTTCGTGCCAGTAAACGTGTATCTGCTCTTGGTAGCTCTTCTCTTCATTAGTGATGCAGTCTCTCGTCTACACAACACAGTCATGGTCAGGCCCCGCCTCAAAGCTCTGGATAGCTGGAGAGCTGAGGCTGGACCAGAGGGTACCCCTGCCTGCCAGTGGTCTCATCACCTCCTACAACTCTTCCCTCCTCAATTTTTCAAGTACCTTCACAAAAGACTTTGAGATCCGTGACATACTCAAATCCTACAGCATGAGAAATGGTGAGCGGTGAAGCAAAGCTATCCCCCATTGCTCCTCTCAACGGAGCTGTTATTTAGTGACCACAGTGCTGCACAACGTGTACCCTGTGTGGGAGCCAGGGGCAAGCACAGACTTCACTCTACTGGTGGAGCTCCTGTATCCCCCCCAGACCATCACGTACTCACCAGGGTTCTGGCAGCTGGTCAAGTTTGCTTGGATACAGTACCTCGCCATTGCATTAGTGTTCGGTTACACCCTTGCACGCGTTCAAGAGTTTGTTTTTGGTAATCAGCTGATACTAACAGTGAAATACAAACCACACCAACATTGACACATCCGTTCAGTATGATGTAGCATATGTGCATGAACACATGTCTTCAAAAAAAAAAAAAAAAAAAAAAAAAATTGTCACATGATTTGTCGATTATCAGTAATGACAATAGTACTATGTGGTGGTCCTTCAAGTTCAACAAATAGAAACCTGCAGTCATATTTACCCTTATTATTCTAAACCAATTGATGTATTTTAGGGGGAGGGGGAGGATGAAGAGTGAGCATGTTGGGGGAGGTGGAGTGTGAGCATGTTGGGGGAGGTGGAGTGTGAGCATGTTGGGGGAGGTGGAGTGTGAGCATGTTGGGGGAGGATGGAGTGTGAGCATGTTGGGGGAGGTGGAGTGTGAGCATGTTGGGGGAGGATGGAGTGTGAGCATGTTGGGGGAGGTGGAGTGTGAGCATGTTGGGGGGGGGGGGTGGAGTGTGAGCATGTTGGGGGAGGTGGAGTGTGAGCATGTTGGGGAGGATGGAGTGTGAGCATGTTGGGGGAGGATGGAGTGTGAGCATGTTGGGGGAGGTGGAGTGTTAGCATGTTGGGGGAGGATGGAGTGTGAGCATGTTGGGGGAGGTGGAGTGTGAGCATGTTGGGGGGGGGGGTGGAGTGTGAGCATGTTGGGGGGGGATGGAGGATTCAAGTAATTACTATCAATAGCAAATATGATGGACAATATAATACCTTCACTAAGTCCAGCTGAACGGATGCCTTTCTCTTGCTTCCTTTGACATAGAATTTCACCCTCATGTACTCTTTACTTTCAACAATGTACTTCTGGTTCCTACACATACAGAAGCATAATTATTCATAACCTGGGCGGAGCCAGCCTTACAGTATGTCACGCCTTCTTCCTCTTCCTGACTCCTCCCCAAACCCAACAATTGGTTCTCCCAATAGATCACGTACCTATCAAGGTAATTAGCCGCTAAAACCTGCAACCTTGGGCCCACACATATTAGGTACACACACACACACACACACACACACACACACACACACACACACACACACACACACACACACCACTCTAGGTACATACACATCCCACACTCACTCTAGGTACATACACATCCCACACTCACTCTAGGATCCGCTTTGACTGTCTTGAGAGCAGCACTAAATATCGAAGATGTGCTTGAAGATGAGAATAGTTCACTTCCCACAGTCCAGAACAGGAACCCAGTAACGACGAAGCCTCCCAGAATGACTAGAACGTAGGTAAAATCTTTTCCCGCCTGTACAACTGTTCAGGCGGCAAACTGTTCTGAAAGCGTTTAAGGCACAGCAGTTGCCAGCTTACCTTTAGCTCCCACCGTCAACTGGCCTGGCTGCTCCTTCTTTTCTACAAACTGCAGCAAGACAGAGCCGTGTTCGTGGTCCTTCTTTGACACGTGAGCACTTGAGCCTTCGGGCATCTTCCTTTCGGCGTTCTGCACAGTGCAGCTGTGCAAACCATTTTTGCAGTACAAATGACATGCTCCTCGAACACTAGCAGTGATTCGTGATGCCGTTCGCTGACTTGGCTTTGTAGTCCCAAGAAATTCTGAAATATAAAATCGATGGATCTTGAGCCGAAACATTGCATGCGTACTTGAGAGTTAAACCATTTAAGTTTATGAAAGTAACTTAATATGCTAACCTTAGCTGTTCCCACCTCTTCCATGCAGCCAGGTGCTTGTCCCGAGACCCTTACATTTTTAAGATAGCTTGGTCGTAAGATCACAAACCAGCATTCTTTCAGCTATCATATGCACAGACTCTCTGTTGCAGTTCAACAATGTAATGCTGCTTCAGTTCTAGGCACTAGGGAGATGCCTGACTGCGACTATGTAGGCCATGTATGGTGTTGTGTATAAGCTATACTGCACATGTTAAAGTTTATCATTAATAAATATAATTTAAAATTAAAAAATATAATATACTTATTATTATTCTATTTAAATATATATGACATGTGACAGAAGTAAAACACCACCACTAAATTAAATTAAGACAAAAGGCATCAATAAACTGAAGACCTAGCTAATATGGCCCTTGTATTGGGACAAAATAATTATAATTATATATATATATATACCATAGGAGAAATGTATACAGGTTGTGTTCCCTATAGGTGAAGTATATATATGTTGTGTTCTCTACGGGTGAAGTATATACACAACCATGTAGTATTGGAATGCATACAATAAATGAAACGCACAAAGACCGTTGAAAAGCATGGTAGCCAAGTGGAGGAGGTAGAAACTCGGCCTACAACATTTAAGCCACTGTAGATGGTACTGTAGATGGTGTAGCCACATACTAGCTGCATACTGTATACATGGATGATGTAGCCATATACTAGCTGCATACTGTATACATGGATGATGTAGCCACATACTAGCTGCATACTGTATACATGGATGATGTAGCCACATACTAGCTGCATACTGTATACGTGGATGATGTAGCCACATACTATAGATGGTGTCATGATGTAGCCACGTAGGAGAAATGACAATGCACTGTTGTGGTGAGATCCATGATGACAAAAACTACAAAGAGTTATTACAAGGACATGCAGTCATCAGAAGAGGTAGTAGTCCAAAGAACAGTGGACTGGCAAACTTATGCAACTCCTTGTGAAATGATCTTCAATGGATTTTACAACAGAAGGCAGGAATCATCATAGCCAATGTATCCATGTACATAATGCCATATCAAAGCAACTACTTGCTCCCTACAGATGTCACCTAATGTACTCTAATGCCTCTAAGGGTGTTACCTAATACTTGTAACCTCTACAGATGTCACCGAGGATGTTACATCTTGTAGCTATACAGTATGTGGCTATATACTGTATGTGGCTGCACCGTATACAGTATGATGTAGCTGCATAGTGTATATTGTGTAGCCACATACAGCAGAATTAAAAATTTTGAACTGTTGTATCCACTGATTATTAATTAGTCCTAGGGCTCCCAGCTTTGCTGGGAAAGCTGATAAATCTCTGATCAGCTTTGAGCAGGGAGGGTGACCAACCAGGGATGGAATGAAAACTTCATGGATGGAATGAAAACTTCATGGATGATAGCATATTCCAAGGGTTGGAAAAGAATAATGTTTGGAATTGTTTTTGACAAGGTCATGCATCATGGAGTGATTAATTAAGGTAGGAACCCACAAGCGTTGCGTCATGCTGCCTAATAGATATAAATAGTTTGCTCCCGCAAGTCGGCAAGACCTTATGGTCAAGGTATGGTGTTTCAGCAGCTTGGGGTCCCTCACCATTTCCTCCCCAAGACCAAGATCGCGGAGAGTGGTACATGTTAACAGCATGTACGTAAGTCCGGTTCTCTCTTGTGCGAGACTGCTTTATGCATTCGCATAAATGATACCGAAGGTTGAACGAGCCCTCGTGATAAACTCGTCTCCAATCTGGCTTCTGTTGACTTGGTGGTGTCACTCGGCAAATTCATTCAAACAGAGAGGAGAAATTGCTGTACACGCCCTACGCCCAGGGGTTACTCTAAGAAGTGACCAGGTGTAGGGGTCCACTCTTTTGTTTAATTCCCTTTTTACATTTGGTTTATTGCAGCGAAAAAAATTAATACATAAAAAAACAGCTGTCAAAAAATCATATGTACTCACGCATTTAAAAACCTTACTTGAGTGTGCTACTCCAGCTTGGTCACATCAACGACACATCAAGTATACCAGTGTCTAGGATAAACCTTGAGTTCTTATGGTTTTGGCATACTATCTATGTGATCTGTTATATTGATAGACATCCCTTTTCAATAATTATTTATATTCGATAAAATAGCTGTGTTGGTCAGTTGAGAGGCAGGACAAAAGTACATTCATGTAGAGCCATTGTCGAATGTCCTGCCAAATGATGGTGTCACTGCCTCCACTAAGATCTATGGTTTGATGGCTGCATCTCATCACAACTGATGGAAAAACATTGCAAGCATCACTATTTGTTACCCGCTCAAATTTAATGAATAGAATTTATTTTACTCAAAATAATTGGTCAGCGTACCAAATACTGGTACCCAGACCCTCCCTCATTAAAGTTGACCAGTTAAGTGCATGTCTGTGCCAGAAACGTACATGCTTACTGTTTCATTCATATTTATACTGCCATCAGGAACTATTGAGGTACTTAAATTCTTGTGCACCATCTTACATTGTATATAGGACATCACAGCAATGACTTGCAATGGCACATACAACCTGGAATCCATAACACTACTTTTGCTGGTAGTTGGTCTGGTATGCTCTGATTTCAGAGGGAAATGCCTTTTGAAGATGTTGAATAAGCTGTCCACGAAACTCCTGGTTCATGTATGAGGAATGAAAAAGGTGCTAGATGACCTAATGCACTCACCTTGTATGCTTCAACTTTCTTTTGCACAGCCTGATGATCAGCCAGTGTCTGTTCCAGCTGATGTCTTGTAAATAGTTCAGGATTTTGGCCTTTGTCTATGTAACTGTCAGGAAAGGTTCAGTAGCAACACCACTAATACGTTACTACTCCCGTGATGACGGACTCACTCCAGGACAGGAAGTGGTATCTGTACATTTGAGTACTCTTCCTTCACTCGGTCGAGCGCTCTCATGTTTTCAACCACAGAATTACTGCTTAGACAAATTGGGATAGTCGTATAGCACACGAACGTCGGTTATATTCTCACAGCCTTTCATTCAACACAGTTTGGCCATTCTGCTGGAAGTCTCCAGCTATAACACCAACCACTCTGAGATTCTCAATAAACTGCTCTAAATTTTCTTGTAAAGCTTCTAGCTTTGACTTTTGATACGGATCTCCAGTTGCCATCAAGTGCACAGCGCGCGCAATAAGCGCACGTGATGTCTGGTGCGTAGCATGCTTCCTTAGTGAATCAACTTGCGAGGTTATTGTATATTTTTTAAGGACGATGACATCTGCTGGGGCTTCAGATTCCGTTGTAGAGCGCAGTAGCTCTCCACCTGGCCGAGAGAGCAGACAGGACTGGAAGGGAATGGACAAGGACGAGGCAGACCACGCGCGTTCTCGCTCGAGAAGCCCCCATGGCAACGGGAAAGCCAAGCAATTCGTTTATGACCGCGAAGGCTCTAACACAACTAGAGACGAACCCCATTTTCAAAGGGCCAGGCTCTTTGTAGGTAATATAGATCACAAAAGGATAAGGAAGACAGACATTGTAAAGCGGTTCGCACAATATGGCGAAGTACTCGGGGCTTCGATTCACAAAGGTTACGCTTTTGTGCAAATGGATCGTGAAAAAAACGCGAACAAGGCCATAAACTATGAGCACAATCAATTATTCAACGGAACTAGAATCAGTAAGTACCGCTTGTCTCTCTGTGCATCAGTTCTGTTGCAGACCCTTTATTATGGCATTACCCTGTTGGGTTGCATCATATGTACATGTACTGCTTCAATTGTACTCTTCTCTTCAGATGTCGAGTTCTCGCAGGCAGCGCTGAAGGCTGGAGCGAAATGTAAATATTTCCTTTACTTCCTCAGCTTTATCTTTTGGTAACCCCGTGTGTGTGTTTTTTTTTTTTGCCCCTTTCTTGTTCATTGTTGTTGGGTATCTTCCGACTCCCTTACACACCTTAGCTAGCTAGACCTTTTCCCCTTATACTCCTTAGCTTAGCTAGATCTTTGTCCCTTATACTCCTTAGCTTAGCTAGACCTTTGTCCCTTACCCACCTTAGCCAGCTAGACCTTTGTCCCTTACACACCTTAGCTAGCTAGACCTTTGTCCCTTACCCACCTTAGCTAGCTAGACCTTTGTCCCTTACCCACCTTAGCTAGCTAGACCTTTGTCCCTTACACTCCTTAGCTAGCTAGACCTTTGCTATGCTCTGTTAGATGTGCTTTCTTAATTATCCTTTGCCCCCTTCCCCCCCCCCCCTCCCCAAGTTGAACGGCTGGCTACTAGAAGATCACCAGTAAAAGATGTCAGAGAAAAGTCTGAAGCGTATGCCATGCTTGAAATAGAGCGCGAAAGAGAAGACAGACTTGCTAGAATTCTTGAGATGGAAAGAGAGCTTAATTACTTGAGACAGAGTAGAGAGGACCCGTATGAAGGCAGCTATAGAAGGGGTTATGACCATAGAGAAGGCTACTTCACTGATAATTATCGCAGAGCAAGCCCCCCACGAGACTACGTTTACTCACGGGAGGAGCGTCTTCCCCTTGATCGCCCCTATGCAGATAGACCTTACAGTGATTTGTCTGAGGACAGACGGGGTTATTACGACCGTCCGCCCTCCCCCCCTCTGAGATCGGGCCTGACGAGTTCATATCGTACCTCCCCGGGCTCTGTCTCATATCCCATACGAGGATCGTCTATAGACCCTGCTCCAGTGGGGGCAGCACGACCACTTATGGGGATTGACAGCAGGCGAGACGTTGCTGGCAGTCGTTATGGGCCTTCCCCGTCTCCCGGGGTTGGATATGGTACTGGTAGCATGGCAACCAAGGCATCCTCGGGACCTGGGCCTGTATCTGTTGTACCTCCAGGTTGGCCCTCAAGTGAGTATGAGAAGTCAAGGGGTGACATAGCCAGCAGGCCTCCTTTTGCTAGTGCTTGGAGCTGAACTACTAATACCGTACCACACCATAGGCTTCTAAGCAGGCTCTCTTTTGCTTTGAGTCATTCCTTTGTACACCTGACTTTGATCTGTCTTTTTGTTTAAATATATTACCCATATCTCTCTCCAGCATAAGTGTATGTGCTGCATAAAGGTGTGTCCTTCTGGTCTTCATTTGGGTCTCTTGAGGATTAGTTTGCCATCCTTGAGAGGGTACAAATTTACTCCATTAAACAAGGGGACACTGTAAATATAAACTCACATCATCACATGACATATTGTAATCATGAAGGACTTTCCTGCATCTTGATGTTACACTTATTGCAAGGGAGAGTTAGGTACTGTTAGGTGATAAGTAGTGACAAGGAATTAGACCAACACAAGGATACATTTGGGGGGCTGTGTATTTGTCCAGTATTCCAAATAAGTAGAACGAAAACAACAAGGCAACCATTAAAACCATGCCCTTGTGCGCACCAAGTACTTCCCAGTAAGTTTCCTATAATATGTAATTGAAAAAGGCGAATATACGTGGGTAGGCACGAAATGTCTTCTTTCCTAACATAGTTCGCGTCGTCCATCCACCAGTTGACCATGAAAGCAGCGGTGAAGATACACAGCACCAGAAAGAGCACTGCATCATATCGGATGAATACATCTAAAACAAGGGAAGTGTCGCCTTACCGCGCCACTTTCGACTTTGCCCTTTGATATTGGTGACACATTCTGTTAATCTCTGTTCAAATGCTTTCAAATCTTGAGGGGGAAAAAGACAACAGCAAAATAGACGATGTTAGTTTAGCAACCAAACCTTCTGCCTGTTCTCTGTGCATCATTCAACATTGTTATTATTTAACTCTTGAATATTTTATCACGTGCGCTTTGTAGTGGAACGTCTATCAATGACGACGTATTGGAGAAACGCGGGGTTGAGGTTAGAACTGCTGGGATTGGCAATAGTGATAGAGTTTCTCTTTTCTATAGCTACCTTCAATATTCTGCCATCTGCGCGCGGTTGCTAAGGCAGGCATTGAAACCCGAGTTCAAGGCGAAGGCCTTGAAACAAGAAGAGAGCAACCTGAAGGTGTCTAAGTGGAAGAATGGAGAACCAGGAAAATCAGGTACGCGTGTTTCAAATCCTAAGCGCTTTTTGAAAACAATGATTGCGCGTGTTTGTTAATCCACAGAACCCCTCGCCAAGGCTGCATAGTTATACTTGTGTTTACCCATGAACTAAAAGTAGCACAGCACACATGCACACGTTATATATGTCTGGACTTAAAAAAAGAAGTTTTGTGGCTCTGTATCCAGCATTTTGATAACATAGTCTTCAATCACCGGATGAAGGTTTGCATCTTGGACGTTCATGCTCACAAAGCAATGGCGCCCGTACCTTTTCACTATTAAGGAAATAATGCGGGTGCTAATTTCACTGAAGTGAATGTGCAAGCCACATCTTTACCAAGCTTTTGAGCAAAGCTTCCCGCAGCATTATCTGTGGAGTCGCCTAGCAACAGGGAGCATATTGGTTCAGAATCCTACAGTGAATGGAGATGCAGTCAGTGAGACACCACTTGCTTGGATGTACGGACTAGTTTCGAGTTCATTGCAATCGCGAGTGTTCGGAACGATGTGTCCGTTCCAATCCAGAGAAGAAAGCTTTCTTTCAGCTTCAATATATAAAAGTACACATTCTGACTCAAAAGTTTGCTTGAAAACGTTTTGACATCAACCGCGTCTTCCATTTAATGCACACCTGGTAATACATGATCTATTGCACGTGTTATTTTTAAAAGGCATGTCACAAGCCGGCACGAAGCGGGTTCACAACAGTTACGAGAACGATGATGAGGGAAAGGCTAGCAAGATTCCTAAGACCTTTGTGGAAAAGGATACAACCAAGCGGCTTATCATAGTACTAGAAAAGGCGTCTTTAGAAACCGTGAAGGTTTGTTGCTTTCGCGCGCATTACCAATTGTGACTGGGGGTATGTAGGTTGGCAAGAAATTTGAATTGCTAAACTCTGACGACCACAAACGAGAGTTGACGAAATTTGGGCGTGACCTTGCTTCAGCACGGCCGGACATTACTCACCAGGTTACTCTATTGGGGTTGCTGCGTACACCTTGTTAGATATTCGTCTCCTATTGTACTCAGTGCCTGCTGATGCTGCTCGATAGTCCATTGAACAGAGCAGGACTGTTACAAGTTTACATTCACACTGAAAAGAATGTATTGATTGAGGTAAACCCACACACCCGGATACCACGAACGTTTAAACGTTTTTGTGGGTTAATGGGTAAGTTTTTTTTCTCTCCTCCCTCTAAAGGTAGAAGTGTTGTTTTAAACTATACAATTTTTACAGTTCAGCTGCTTCACAAGTTGAGCATACATGCAGCAGATGGTCCTATGAAGCTGCTTAAAGTGTGTGTGTGTGTGTGTGTGTGTGTGTGTGTGTGTGTGTGTGTGTGTGCATGTGTATGCCTGTGCGTGTGTGCTTATGTTTACAAGTGTTTATCTTGATTTGTTGCAGATAATTAAAAATCCCATCTCCGACCATCTTCCCACCGGATCCAGGAAAATTGGCACATCTTTTCACTCTGATAAACTAGTTGACATTAAGACATTTGCTTCTGACAAACCCATTGTATTTGTAGTGGGATCCATGGCCCATGGAAAGGTATGTCTCACACTGTCTCTGCAATGCTCTAATTTGTTTTCCATTGTATAGGTTGAGGTGGACTACTCAGAAGAAGAAGTGGCTATCAGTGGTTACCCTTTGTCGGCAGCTTTGACCTGTACCAAACTGTGTTCTGCTTTTGAAGAAGCTTGGGGCATTAAATAGAATCTTATTATGTCATTCAGCTATTTTTGATTCATACAAAAGCTAGCATGTACTAGTTCAACCTTTTACACACACTACAACACATAACATGAAATCCTTCTATTGAAATCATTTTTTTTAAGAAGCATCTCCGTCTGTTTCTCCCTGTTCTTCATCTCCTCCATCATCTTCAGCAGTGGCATCTTGATACTGTTGATATTCACTAACCAGATCATTCATGTTTGACTCAGCCTGTGGTGTGTGGTGTGTGGTGAAAGCAGAAAATTGACCACAATTGTAAACAGGAAACATTTATGGCTTACTTCAGTGAACTCCATTTCGTCCATGCCTTCACCTGTATACCAGTGCAAGAAGGCCTTTCGACGGAACATAGCACTGAACTGCTCACTGATGCGCTTGAACAGCTCTTGAATGGCAGTGCTGTTACCAATGAAGGTACCAGACATCTTCAAACCACGAGGTGGGATATCGCAAACTGCTGTCTTCACGTTGTTTGGAATCCACTCCACGAAGTAGGAGCTGTTCTTGCTTTGTATGTTGAGCATCTGATCGTCAACCTCCTTCATCGACATGCGACCACGGAAGATGGCAGCAACAGTTAGGTATCTGCCATGGCGAGGATCACATGCAGCCATCATGTTCTTTGAATCAAACATCTGCTGGGTGAGCTCTGCAACTGAGAGTGCTTGGTACTGCTGGGAAGTACGGCTGGTGAGGGGGGCAAATCCTGGCATGAAGAAGTGAAGACGGGGGAAGGGGACCATGTTCACTGCCAGTTTGCGCAGGTCAGCATTGAGCTGTCCGGGGAAGCGTAGACAGGTGGTCACTCCACTCATTGTAGCAGAGACAAGGTGGTTGAGGTCTCCATAAGTGGGATTGGGCAGCTTCAAGGTGCGGAAGCAGATATCATACAATGCCTCATTGTCAATGCAGTAGGTCTCATCTGTGTTCTCTACAAGCTGATGTACTGAGAGGGTAGCGTTATATGGCTCTACTACAGTGTCCGACACTTTGGGGGATGGCACTACACTGAACGTATTCATAATTCTGTCGGGATACTCCTCGCGGATCTTTGACACCAATAGTGTACCCATCCCGGAACCGGTACCCCCACCGAGTGAATGCGTCAGCTGGAACCCCTGTAAGCAGTCGCAACCCTCCGCTTCCTTGCGGACCACATCTAGAACTTGGTCCACAAGCTCTGCGCCTTCGGTGTAGTGACCCTTGGCCCAGTTGTTTCCGGCACCGCTTTGTCCTGTAAAAGCGAAAGGAACTCTATATGTTACGGGCACACAAATTAGATAGCGCACTAACCGAATACGAAGTTGTCCGGTCTGAACAGCTGGCCGTACGGTCCCGAGCGCACCGAGTCCATCGTCCCGGGCTCCAAGTCAACCAAGACTGCTCGCGGAACGTATTTCCCGCCGGAGGCTTCGTTGTAGTAGACGTTAATTCGCTCCAACTGAAGTTGGGAGTCTCCATTGTACGTGCCAGTCGTGTCCAAGCCGTGTTCGTCAGAGATCACTTCCCAGAACTAAAAGCGAAAAATGAAAGGAAACGTATACACGCACCAACGAGCAAATATTTAGTTGAGATGTTCTTACCTTGGCACCAATTTGGTTGCCGCACTGGCCAGCTTGCACATGAACAATTTCACGCATTCCGCTGTGTTGTAGTGCTTGATGTAACAATCACAACTGAGCGTCGCCTTATATTTTGGGGTCCGTTCCGTTTATAGAATGCGTAATGAGGGCGCGCGCATTCATTTACTGGGCTTTAATTTGAAGAAAATGGCTAACGCTCCTAAGAAAGTGTTATCGAAGAACCTAACCCAAATGAAGGCACGGTATTCTGACGATATCTACCTTCATACCCACACTCTGTCATACAGTTCATGCGACGACACCTGGCTGGCCATGACCTCACTGAAACGGATGGCTCGTTGACCGAGAAATGGATCGTTCCAAGCACATCTCCGTCCATTATCAAGTACAGTTCATAATCGTTTAAGGATTTAGTTGTATCTCCTCTTACACACCAGAGCAGATGGGATCGAGGTTTCGGAGAGTTTTATGGAATATGAAGACTTAAACAGATTTGGAAGGTTTTCTTACAAGGGTTTTAACAAAGAGGTTGAGATGATGGCAAGAGCAAAGGAATGTAATGATGGATCCGGTGAGGGGGAGGAGGAGGAGGAGGGAGTGACTGTGTCAGCAAAGGAGATGGCAGAAAGGTAGTGAAGTTATCTGCCTGTCAGCTACTGCTTAAATGGTCAGTTCTCCCCTAGGTACGCAACACTAACAGATTCTAGCCACATACTTGGCAAGCGAAGGCGTGGTGAGATACAACCTCTCAAGGGAAGTATGCGCAGTGGGGCGGACAACTCTGGTTTTTTAAAACCTGCGTAGGCAGCAACACCAAAGGCATTACCATACAGTTATGTCATGTGGTACTGATTATAAATAAATCTCTTCAGTACTCATACATTTTTTTATATCATTATGTTGACTTTTGGATTCAGAGCAGCAGCTCCCTCATTGGATGTCGATGTCAGTTTGTCAAGTTCCTTCTTGGCTTTCTGTCCAATGTAGAGCACCAGAGCTATGCTGAACACTATCTGCCCGGACAGAATGATGTAGCCATCTGCCTTGTTTGACAGCACTTCCTGCATGTTGCGAACAGTGCTGCCCATGTAAGTGTTAAGTAACTGCGTGGGCGTGAGACCAACCACCGAAGCCAGCAGACAACGCCACAAGTCCGTGTTCGTCATCTAGAGGGATGGGCAATAAGTACATGCATCATCATTGTCATATATACACTCCTTTCTCCACATGCACTAGCACAACTAACTAGTCATACAGATAAGAGTGCACATACATACAGATTAAAGGAACCGTGGTAAACCTTACAGCAACTAGGGCGTTTTGAATACCAAAAGGTACTGGAGTTAGTCTGGCCATGGCCATAACCTTCAAACCACTGGGGCCTTCCAGCACTCTCATTAGCGCCACGAAGGGGCTTGAAGTAAAGTGTGCGTGGGCGTAGTTCTCAAAATAACGTCTACAAAGTCCAATAGATATAATGAGTCCAAAGGTCACCGACACGGAGACGACGAACTGTCCTGTCACAAATCCGTAGAGGTAACCTGCCATCATGTTGAGAACAATGTAGCCGAACGCAAAGGGAAAAGATACCAAGGTGAACAGAACCACGAACAACACTACGCTCTCCGCCACTGGCAAACTTTCGAGCCATTTTAGGACATCAAGGAGGTACATACGTGAAAATAGGATCATCCCGATGCTGACTGCGACCATCAGGCCCATGGAACACCACGTCTTCACGAGTGACACGCCCAGTTTGGGCCGGCCTTCGACGTTGTGGTCGTGAGGAAGTTGGTTCGCGGGAGACGGAGGAGATTGGAGCGTTGGCGACTGACGGGCGCTGTTACTGTACCCATCGATTTTGGCGGAGTTGAAGCGTTCAACGTCTATAGCGCAGTCACCCCTACCGAAGTACGAAGGTTCCGATACTTCTAGCCCGTCACTAGAAGCACCCGCTATTTCTTTTGACATTCTCTCCTTCGAGACCTTTGCATTCACATGTGCACATGCCTTTGTCTCCGTAGGTCAAAGCATCCGTGTCTCGTACCCAGGCCAAACCCCGCGGAAACGCCCTTCGTGTGTGTGTGGGCGTGGGGCGTGACAGTTTTGCTTAACGTACTATGCTATGGTTGTGGGCATGCCGACCCACTATTAAACTTTTAAATCTACAATCGGCAATGTGGATAAGCCTGCCCTGCAATAACACCCTTTGCAGACTACTCCCCTGGGACACAATGGGGTGTAGTTTCTGGGCCCACATTTGTACAAAGACCACACTCACCACCTTTACCTCTGAATGAAGCACACCATATAAGGTCCCCACCCCTACACAACACCTGTGTTCCACAATCCGTGCCAAGTCTTTGAACTAGGTTAAAGCCAAGTAAATATGGCTTCATGGGCTTGGGGTCAATTAACCCCCGTCATGAAAAAAGGAAAGAATCCTATTCTGAAGAGGTTAGAAAATGGAGCAAGATGTCATTTTGAGGGCTGGGCTGCTAATTTTGCCCATGTTCCCAAACTAAATGGAGAAGTGGTACAGGGATCCATGATGAAGCTCTGCTACCAGAAGCTGCATATTAAACTCTGTGTGTGTGTGTGTGTGTGTGTGTGTGTGTGTGTGTGTGTGTGTGTGTGTGTGTATGTGTGTGTGTGTGTATGTGTGTGTGTGTGTGTGTGTGTGTGTGTGTGTGTGTGTGTGTGTGTGTGTGTGATGAAAGTGGTGTGTCTTGAAATATTGTTGCTATATGTATGTCTGAGCTGATTGTACACATGGGCTTAACCTAGAAATTATAAATACCGGATTATGAAAGAAATAATTGATTTGATAATTCATAATACTGTAATATGCGTTTGAGTTCAAGGCGCCTGTTACGAAATGCGTTGGAAGACTATATGGATGAATCTCAAGGGCGGCTCGCCAAGGGAAAGATAGGAAAGGTATTACGAGACTCGCGCGCATATAGGCTCACGTGCGTTGTACTATCCCTCATAGCATTGCTACTCGTGTGATCCAACCCGCCTCTCGTCAGAGCTTGCAGGCCGCTTTGTTCAGCTCGACACAGACGATGAAACCAAGGCGTTCATCGCAGACAGCGTGAGGATTGCGCACAACATCTGCTTACAGTTTCTCTATACTTTCGTCAACCTGATCCTCTCCTTGTTCGTCTCACGCACAGACATAAATGGGTAAAGAAATTTAAGGAAGAATGGATATAATCAGTGCAGGTGTCATCTATCTCACAGTGTAACTCTACCTTTTCCAGGTTACTCGAGAGAGGGCACATGTTCGTATTCTCCAAGCTGCACCTCCGTAAACTTCTCTCGGAAGTCAAGCCCAAACAATCCGGTCCAATGTTTTCAGCCATGCTGGACATAGGAGCTGGTGATGGCTGTGTCACACAACAGTTCAGTGAATTTGCTTTTTCAATATATGCAACAGAAACTTCTCCCTGCATGAGGCGTGTACTACAGAGGAAGCACTACCGGTGAGTCAGGTTTAACATGTAGTGAACCAGAAACAGTGGTGCCACTTCTCTTTAATTAAAACTAGTGTACTGGACGTGGACAAGTGGTATGGACCTTCGGCACCTACATACAACCTGATATCAATTCTCAACGTTCTGGACCGCTGTGACAATCCCCAGACATTGCTTTCTCTGGCATATGGACAACTGGAGAGGGACGGACTACTCATCATTGCCATCGTCCTCCCCTTCGCACCATTCGTGGAACAAGGTGCCCTCTCATTGTGCAGACTCACATACGGTGCTATTCTTTAAATGCGCACAGGTTCTCGTAAGACAAAACCTTCAGAAAAGCTTGAAATCTACGGCAACACTTGGGAAGAAGGTGTAACAACGTTGTGGAAGAACGTCATAGCCCCACTGGGTTTTCAGTTGGTTGCCCTGACACGCTTACCTTATCTCTCGGAGGGCGATCAAAGTAAAGATTATTACATGTTGGACAATGCTGTATTGGTTCTACGTAAACTGTAAAGCATGCGTATCATCCTGGCACGACCCTCAATAGGAAATGGTATGCAATCATGGTGTTATAGTTCTTCCAAGATGGCTACACCATTATATATATATGTATTGCGCGCTGTCAAGATGGCCACTGTAGGCATGTAGCCCCCCCACCCCCAAGCACACAGAACATAAATTTGTCATCAGTAGGGTATTTACTGGAATAGCCCAATATACCGTTACAACATAATCATTATTGCACAATAGTATTGAGTGAATGTTCTTAAGCGGTGGCTTTATTTTTCTTCAGCTTGTTAACCTGCCCGCGTATCAATTTCGATTTCTGTGCACAGAAATAAAATCAAGCGGTTATTTTTGAAAATATACGCACGTACCTGCTTCTTCAGGACCATCAACCTGAAGCGGTCGAAATCACTCAGGGACGCTCTCTTCGCCCTCCTGGCCAATCTCCTGGAGTAACTTGTCGCTTCCCATTTCTTTGTGACATCTGCCTTCTCCCACGCCTTCTTAACGGTTACATCACGTGCAGAACGCGGAATCTTGATCTTGATGTCCAACAGGTTTAGTTGCGCAAAGTAGGCCGGTTGTCGAGCAACACCATACGATGGACTGGTGACAAGCCCCTGAAATGAACCCACGTAGAACAATGGCGCCACACTTGATAAATATATATCACTTACTTTTCTTTGATCGATTACGTCGATAATGACGCACAGTTTGCCTTCATTCGGTCCAGTATTGATGAGGGCCACACGCCCGATTTCAACAAAGCGCTTGAAGACCTGTGGTATATCATGTACATTTATGAACGTCGACTTTTTCCCTGCACTGCGTCCCTCACCATTCCCAGACCTCGTGGCCCCCGACAAAAAGGCTCTTAAACACGCATGCGTGATTAATTAAGCTGATGTCCGTGCACGTGATCACAACTGTCAAGCTTGTGAAACAGAATTCGTAAACAAGTATATTTTGGCACGAGCGGAGTCTGCTCCACACCCCGCCACCTTTCGCTCCTCGAAAGCGCGCCATCGGCTAGCTAGCCATGTCGCTCAACCCTGGCGCGGTTTCCGGGGCCGACATCGTGACGATACTGGGTGCTTTGGAAAGAGGCACTTGCATGGTAAGGTTTCCGTCGAAAAAGAAAAGGCCTGAAAAGAAACTGTTCTGTCTGAAAGTGGATACTTTTGAGGTCGTACAGTACCCAATGCTCAGGGGTAGTCGAACTGTTAAAGAAGAATCAAGTATGTGCGACCTCCGTTCTTCGGGACAGTGTGTCTTAAACATTACCTTCTTCGTAGTTGATATCCGAGAGATAAAGGAAGTGCGGGAGGGAATCAGTTCAAAGGACTTCGAGCGTCAGCCGGATGAGACCAAGAAGGTGGATCAATACTGCTGTTTCGTCATCTACTATGGCACGGAGTTCAGACTGACAACGCTAAGCGTGGCAGGTGAGGACGCGGGGGGGACGAAGGGTTTGAAGGGGGCGGCGGTAGGGAATTGTTGAGAGGAAGAGATTTATTGGTTGTAATCTATTGTCTTTCGAGTGCAGCCTTGTGCAGGGATGAGTGTGATGCCTGGGTCAAAGCTTTGAAGCACGTCACACTACCTGGAAACTTTGCATCCCACCTGTTGGCTCACCGGTGAGGAGTGTGCTCTCAGCTTTGTTTCAGTGTTAGGGTGTTCCCTCTGCAGTTGGTTGAACAAGGAGTTCTTTAGCCTGGAAGTGTCTGGAGATGGAAAGTATGTGTGTGTCTATCAGTGTGTCGGGTAAATATACACTCCGTACTGCTTGCAGTGCAATTGGACCAATAGAGTTGAAGAAGTATCTGCTGAAGATAAGCTCCAAAGCTCTCCTCAACAAGGCCAGACATCTCTTTACGGTAGGCCCCCCCCCCCCCCCCCCCCCCTTCTGAGAGAGGATGGCTATGGAGAATTATGGGATACTGTGAAGTTAAATGAATGCTTAACATGGATAGTGGTTGGTGTGATGGTGGAGGTGTGGTGGTGGTTGGTGTGGTGGTGGAGGGGTGTGGTGATGGAGATGTTAGGTATATTATTAACACTTTACAGACAAAATTATCACTTTTTATTTTGCTTTCATTACTCCTGTCACCTGTGTTGTTGTCCTTTGAGAAACAGGATAGACCAGTTATGATGGTCCTATTACAGCTTCCCGCCTCTGCTTAGTTAACTATGTCCTGTTTGTCTCTCCCCTGGTGTCCTGGTGTCACTATGTGTTACCCCTCCCCTGGTGTCACTATGTGTTGCCCCTCCCCTAGTGTCACTATGTGTTGCCCCTCCCCTGGTGTCACCGTGTTGACCCCTCCTGGTGTCACTGTGTGTTGAACTCTCCCCTGGTGTCACTGTGTTGACCCCTCCCCTGGTGTCACTGTGTTGACCCCTCCCCTGGTGTCACTGTGTTGACCCCTCCCCTGGTGTCACTGTGTTGACCCCTCCTGGTGTCACTTGTGTTGACTCCTCCTGGTGTCACTTGTGTTGACCCCTCCCTGGTGTCACTTGTGTTGACCCCTCCCCTGGTGTCACTTGTGTTGACCCGGTGTCACTTGTGTTGACCACTCTGTTATGCAAGCAGTGTAAATTGAAAATGAGTATGACATAATTTACCACCACCATTTCCATTCAGGAGTATGACTATGGCAGAGCAGGACGTATGGGTATTGAAGACTTCTTCAACCTCTACCACAGCACCATTCATGTTAAAACGGTATGTATACGCACCTGATGCTGCCATGGTAACGGGTGTGTGCTCGTTCTGTTCGAAGATTGGTGAACGGTTCTACCCTTACTGCAATGATCGCCAAAGTCTAACCTTTACAGAGATACAGATGTTCTTCAGAGACGAGCAAAAGGTTAGTTGTGATGGGAGGAGCTGCCCCTCCTTTTGGGTTGTGGAGGGAGATGCCCCGCCCCTTGGGTTGTGGAGGGATATGCCCCGCCCCTTGGGTTGTGGAGGGAGCTGCCACGCCCCTTGGGTTGTGGTTCACTGACTCATTGTTACAGGACAAACGTGCGGATGACGCTGCCTATGTGGCAGGACTGATCAGGGAGTACGCCAGGACACCCAACCGTACCCTGCGTGATCCACGGCTCCCCTCACTGCTCCTACCTGAGGTGAGGGGGGGTACTCCCTTTCCTTTAGGGCACAATATCTAATGTCTGTTCTTATAGCTTTAAGGTGTCTGCATCAGCAAAATAATGCCTTTGGGGGGGGGACCCAATAATTGCATGAGAAGGTACTTTGTTCCCTAGCTTTTGGTCCCCAGCCCTTACATTGGCATTATATGTGTAGTGTGTAGCATATCTTGGTGTGCCTTAGCTAATTGTAGGTGTGGGTTTATGGGATGGTAGTGGGTTTGCATGTTATTAATGTCAGATCTATTTGTGTGGGTGGGTGGGGGGAGGGTGATGGGTTGATGTTTTGGTAGGGAGTGTTTTTTTGTTAGTGGTTTCATTGTTTCTTTCATTATCTCCTCAGTTTGTCAACTTCCTCTTCTCAAAGCAGAACTCTGTTTTCATTGAGGAGTTTGCACAGATCTATCAAAACATGGATAAACCCCTATCGCACTACTGGATAGCCAGTTCACACAACACGTAGGCCTGGGGACAAGGTGTTCCCTGTTCTTTTAGTGTGCTGTTCCAATAGGTACCTGACAGGCAACCAGTATTCCAGCGAGTCTTCTTGCGAGTGTTACTCCAGGGCTCTGCGAATGGGCTGTAGATGCATTGAGTGTTAGTACACACACCAGCATGCACCACACCTTGTGTGTGCTATGTATTCCATAACTGTGGGATATTAGTATACCAGCAAGCGCTATCACATCCTTTCCATCTTCACAATTGTCACCATCCCTTCACCATCACCTACACCTTCACACCCTCACCATCACCACCTGTAGTGGATTGCTGGGACGGGCCTGATGGGAACCCAATCATCTACCATGGTCGCACACTGACGTCCAAGATTCGATTCATTGATGTTATCAAGACCATCAAAGACCATGCCTTTGTGACTTCTGAGTACCCTGTCATCCTCTCTATAGAACAGCACTGTGATATTCAACAACAGAGGGTCATGGCCAAGCAGTTCAAGGAGGTGTTTGGAGGTGTGTAGTGTGGTGTACTTCAGGGGGTAGGGTGTTTGGAGGTGTGTAGTGTGGTGTACTTCAGGTGTACTTCAGGGGGTAGGGTGTTTGGAGGTGTGTAGTATGGTGTACTTCACGGGGTAGGGTGCTGGTGAGGGGTGTAATGTTGGCAAGGTTAAGATGGAGTGCCTTCTCCTATCTGCTCCTACCTGCTCCCAGACATGTTACTGACTGAATTTGTGGACCCCAGTGCCACATCACTCCCATCACCCAATGCCCTTAAAAGGAAAATCATAATCAAGGTAGGTTAGGAGCGTATGGTGAGGGTGTGATTAGGGTGGAGGTATGGTGAGGGTGTGATTAGGGTGGAGGTGTGGTGAGGGTGTGATTAGGGTGGAGGTGTGGTGAGGGTGTGACTAGGGTGGAGGTGTGGTGAGGGTGTGATTAGGGTGGAGGTGTGGTGAGGGTTGACTAGGGTGGAGGTGTGGTGAGGGTGTGATTAGGGTGGAAGTGTGGTAAGGGTGTGATTAAGGTGGAGGTGTGGTGAGGGTGTGATTAAGGTGGAGGTGTGGTGAGGGTGTGATTAAGGTGGAGGTGTGGTGAGGGTGTGATTAAGGTGGAGGGTATTACAAGACACTCATTTTGCATATTCCTTAACAGCACAAGAAACTTGATGGAACAGAAGAGACATCCAGTAACACCAAACCTGAGGAGTCTGGAGGTGGGTGGAGCCACATAGGGGGTGGGGGTGGGGAGCCCTGTATTGATATCGGGGGTGGGGGGTTGGTGGTGGGAGGGGATGGGACTCAACCCATTACAGTTGAATGAACAACATGCTTAAGGATACTCCATTATTTGACCACACCCTCATCACACAGAGGAGGAAGCTGTTGCCTTCAACTCTGATCTGTGCAATTCAATCCTCAACGGTCTGTTGTTCATGCAGGATCCTATAGACAAGGTAACCAAACACCTTGTATACCCTCATCCACCCCTTCCTCCCCACCCTCATCCACCCCTCCCTCCCCACCCTCATCCACCCCCTCCCTCCCCACCCTCATCCACCCCCTCCCTCCCCACCCTCATCCACCCCCTCCCTCCCCACCCTCATCCACCCCCTCCCTCCCCACCCTCGTCCGCCTCCTCCCTCCCCACCCTCGTCCACCCCTCCCTCCCCACTTCATCCACCCTCATCCACCCCACCCTCATCCACCCCCTCCCTCCCCACCCAACCCTCATCCACCCCCTCCCCACCCTCATCCACCCCCTCCCCACCCTCATCCACCCCCTCCCTCCCCACCCAACCCTCATCCACCCCCTCCCCACCCTCATCCACCCCCCACCCTCATCCACCCCCTCTGTCCTCACCATCATCCACCCCCTCTCTCCCCACCATCATCATCCACCCCTCCTTCCCCACCCACCCTCATCATCCACCCCTCCCTCCCTCCCCACCCCACCCTCATCCACCCCCTCCCCACCCCACCCTCATCCACCCCCACCCCACCCTCATCCACCCCCTCCCACCCCACCCTCATCCACCCCCTCCCCACCCCACCCTCATCCACCCCCTCCCCACCCCACCCTCATCCACCCCTCCCCACCACACCCTCATCATCCACCCCCTCTCTCCCCACCTCCCCCTGCTGAAGACTTGGGCCAGACACTACTTTGTGCTGACAGAGGACAAGTTGTTCTTCACAGAGCAGCAAGAGAAGGAAGAGGATGAGGGAGATAAGACAGAGGCTCTTCCTGAGGTGTGTGTGTGTGTGTGTGTGGGTGACCTAAGGTGTGTGTATGTGTGGGTGACCTAAGGTGTGTGTATGTGTGGGTGACCTAAGGTGTGTGTATGTGTGGGTGACCTAAGGTGTGTGTATGTGTGGGTGACCTAAGGTGTGTGTAATGTGTAAAGAAGACAGTCTGTCAGCTGTTCACGTTGTCATGGTGCTATTATACAGGCACTGCCTTCAACTGAACAACATCTCAAGGAAAAGTAAGCAGGGCATGAGAGGGGGTAGGTGGGTGGGAAGGGGAGGGTGTGCTCTGCATGACACAATGGGAGGGGTGTGCATGAGGGTAGGTGGAGGTATGCATGAGGGTAGGTGGGGTAGGTGGAGGTATGCATGAGGGTAGGTGGAGGTGTGCATGAGGGTAGGTGGAGGTGTTCATATGTGTTGACGACTCCTTTAGGTGGTTCCATGGTAAGCTTGCTGGGGGCAGAGTGGCAGCAGAGAAACTTCTCACAGACTACAGAGAAGTGAATGGAGCCTTCTTAGTACGTGAGAGTACCACTTTCACTGGAGACTACTCTCTGTCTTTTGTGTAAGTGAATCATCACCCACACAATTTGGGAGCTTACAAATATCTCCATGATTTAGTCGAGATGGGAAGTACAATCACTGCCGTATTCACACAAAGTCTGAAGGAGGTAGGACCAAGTTCTACCTCATCGATCAGACGTGCTTTGACTCCATATATGAGCTGATAATGCATTACAAGACTAACCCTCTTAAGAGCCCCACCTTTGAGCAGACACTGGCAGAACCTGTTCCCCAGCAGAACAGTCACCTCGGTAAACCGTGGTTCCACGAAAACCTGTCACGTACGGAAGCTGAAGAAATGCTGAAGAAAGTCAGGATGGATGGAGCCTTTCTTATCAGACCTAGTGAACAGAACGCCAAGGGAGGGCAGAAGAATTATTCAATCTCCTTCAAGTGTGTGTATATGCTTGCATGCATGGTGTGAGCTCGCCTATCTGTGCCTGTTGTGATCTCGTGTCTTCTGACAGGGCTGAGAGGAAAGTCAAGCACTGTCGCATTGAAGTTGAGGGTGGCCAGTATTGTATTGGGTCAGCCATATTTGACAGTCTTACAGAACTGGTTCAATACTACGAAGCCAATCCACTGTATCGACGAATGAGGCTGAAGTATGCTATCAACGATGACCTGCTGAAAAGTCTTGGGGAGGCTGTAAGTTATTAGGCTGTAAGTTATTATTACTGGGTGGGGGCGGGGGGGGGGTGACATGGTAGTCACCTGACATTGGTCACATGGTAATCATCTGACATTGGTCACATGGTAGTATGGTAGTCACCTGACATTGGTCACATGGTAATCACCTGACATTGGTCACATGGTAATCACCTGACGTTGGTCACATGGTAGTCACCTGACATTGGTCACATGGTAGTCACCTGACATTGGTCACATGGTAATCACCTGACATTGGTCACATGGTAGTCACCTGACGTTGGTCACATGGTAGTCACCTGACATTGGTCACATGGTAGTCACCTGACATTGGTCACATGGTAGTCACCTGACATTCACCTGCAGGAAGCAGACGATGTGTACTATCATCCAATTTATTACACATTCAATGAAGAGAAGGCCACACCCATCACGTGCAAGGCTCTCTTTGACTACACTGCAGGACGTCCGGACGAGCTATCCTTCTGTAAAGATGCTGTCATCACCAATGTGGAGAAGCATGGAGGTGGATGGTGGAAGGGAGACAGTGGGAACAAGAAACAGAAGTGGTTCCCAGCCAACCATGTAAAAGAGGTGCTGGCTGTTGAGGTACCTGAAGACAAGCAGTTGGGTAACCTTCAGCAAGGAGCCATCGACATAGTCGGCTGTAGCACGGAGGTCCACCATCTGTCCTCAAATAACCTCTATGCCCTGAAGATCATTCCAGTGTTGAAGCCAGGGGAGAGCAGTGAGTCAGAGAAGGCAAACCGCTTGGGCCTGATGGTGGCAGCGTCATCCCTGGAAGACATCATTAAATGGCAGAAAGCGATTGACGAGGCACGTAACAAGGCTGACTCGCATGCACTGGCCCAAATAGAGAAGGAGAGGGAGAGGAAGAAGGATGAGCAGAAGAAGAAGATAGCTATAGAGATGTCCGACATCATTGTGTACTGTCGTCCTGTGCCATTTGATGAAACCAAAAGTAGGTGTGGTGTAACGTGACCTCTCCTCCCTCACACATCACGTGACCTCTCCTCCCTCCCACATCACGTGACCTCTCCTCCCTCACACATCACGTGACCTCTCCTCCCTCACACATCACGTGACCTCTCCTCCCTCACACATCACGTGACCTCTCCTCCCTCCCACATCACTTGACCTCTCCTCCCTCCCACATCACGTGACCTCTCCTCCCTCCCACATCACTTGACCTCTCCTCCCCCTTCCAGTGAACGACATGGGCAAGTACTTCAACATGTGCTCTTTTGTTGAGACAAGAATGGAGAAGATTGTTTACAATAAGTCTTTGGCAGCTCAGTTCTTGGAGTATCCTCATCCAATTGGATGGTTATAATTCTAGGGGAATCGTTTGGAGGGATGTTCCTTGACCTTTACTTTCAACAGGCATGCCCATATTTATCTGAACAGAGTGTACCCAAAAGGACAAAGGCTGGACTCTAGTAACTATGATCCAGTCCCCATGTGGAATGGTGGGTGTCAGATGGTAGCCCTCAACTATCAGACAGGTGACAGATCAATGCAGCTGAACGAGGGAAAGTTCATGCAAAACGGAAAGTGAGTCTTCCATTTTCTAAGTGCAAGTGTTATTGCCCTCTCATCCCTCATCCTCCCACCTCTCCCATCCCTCATCCTCCCACCTCTCCCATCCTCCCACCTCTCCCATCCCTCATCCTCCCACCCTTCCATCCCTCATCCTCCCACCCTTCCATCCCTCATCCTCCCACCCTTCCATCCCTCATCCTCCCACCCTTCCATCCCTCATCCTCCCCCCTCTCCCATCCTCCCACCTCCCACCTCTCCCTTGCTTCCTCTGCTCTAGGTGTGGCTATGTACTCATGCCAGAGTGCATGTTTGAACCTGGATTTAACCCTCTGGATATTAACACCCAGAAGACCAGTCCCATCACTCTCAGTATTCAGGTATTGCATGTGACTGTACACCCACCCACAATGGGCTGATGACATCATTGGTGGTGTCTGCAGATTATAGGTGGACGTCACTTGTTGAGGCAGGGGCGTGGCATGACATGTCCCCTGGTGGAGGTGGAGGTGATAGGTGTGGAGGTGGACAGCACCACCTACAGAACAAGCACTTGCAGTAAGTTGCTCTGTCCAGTTAGCACCTTTTGATTGTTACCCCCATGTCAGAGGAAAATGGCTTCAACCCAGTTTGGAATGAGGGTTGTGACTTCGACATCAACAACCAAGCGCTGGCTCTCCTGAAGTTCACTGTAATGGATGAAGATGCATTTGGTGAAGCAAACTTCCTCAGTCAGGCCGTGTTTCCTGTGCAATGCCTAAGACCTGGCTATCGTTCTGTTCCTCTCAAAAATGCCAGCTCTGAAGAGCTGGAGCTCTGTTCACTCCTGGTACACATTGAGATACGCAGCGCAGTGGAGGAAGGGGAGGAGTTATATTGTACCATACGGTCCCTGCGAGAGGACATTACTCAAATGTCAAAGCAGTTCCAGCACATGGTGCGAGGCGATAACGCGGGAAGCAATGTTGATCAGTTGGCTGAGATAATCCAGGAGAAACAAATACAGCTGAGAAAGCTGAACAGTGCCAGGCAAGTTGTGACATAAAGCGGGCAATTAGACTGTGTTTAATTGTATTAGTTCCCTCCTTATAGAGCGCGGAGACCTGGTCAGGCAAAACCTCCTCTCTCTCACATCACTATCCCTCGATAAGGGAATTTTCATGCAAACATTTCGTATTTTCCTTCCACTTTTTTTTTTTTTTTGTTCGTTGATATGTATTTTGTAGTGTTTTCATCGTACGGGTGGTTCTAGAAATTTTATCAAAGGGAAAGGGTAGGCATAGTCTCAAGCCGGACATACTTATTTCAACAGGGGACGAGGGAAACGTATTTACAATGTTGTGTTGTAGTGATTCTTGTTACTGAATTATAATAGTAAAAAATAAAATAAAAACACGTAGAAGTACTCCTACGTAT
Organism: Eunapius fragilis; assembly: GCA_963681505.1. Taxonomy (NCBI): domain Eukaryota; kingdom Metazoa; phylum Porifera; class Demospongiae; order Spongillida; family Spongillidae; genus Eunapius; species Eunapius fragilis. The sequence continues at coordinate 350,193 of OY811984.1, read as the reverse complement.
TTCCCGGAAAACTTACATCATGATGTGTAAGAGGAAAACACATTTCCCTCGTATATATTGGTATTCAAGATACAAGAGAATATACGAATGGGAATATTTTTCACTTCGTTTTACTCCCTCGTCCCCAGTCGTACGTCGACGCGGGACTAGGGTGGTAGTATTAATAACCTCCTGAAACATGGAAACGTGTATTACTCCCTGGCGCAAGTCATCAGGAGTACTTTTGAAATATGCAAAAAGATTATATGCGACTAGCAATACTGTAAACTACTGTTTGGAACTTGTGAGGTAATAAACATTGTACATATCATGAGATTCGGTTTCCGGTGCGTTCTCCAGGAAACATGACTACGACCACTACTTGTGCACCCTTCTCTTGCCTAAGGAAGCGCATTCAGCGGTCTTCGCTATAAGGGCTTTTAACGTGGAAACAGCTCAGGTATGGGCCCCTCGTACTCAGGCTTTCATTATCATGCCTCCATGCCAGATCAAAGACCTGGCAGCCGAGAAGGCTGCTGGGAAAATGAGAGTACAGTTCTGGAGGGATACAATCGACGCTGTTTACAAAGTAATCCCTAAAGTGTGCATCATTAAGAATCCTTATCTTACACTTATTTTCAGGGAGAACCTCCAAAACACCCAGTGGCTATAACCCTGGCAACTGTTAGTGCCTCCCACTTATACAGGAGTAACAGTTTTTGTATCTACCAACTAGGCGGTTCAACAATACAAACTCTCAAAGCTGTGGTTCACCAGACTTTTGGATGCAAGGGTACAAACATAAATGCAAACTTTGTCCTGCCAAGACACCTACAAAAATGCAGGAAGCCAACTTATCAATGAATTACTACTCATCTACCCGAGAGCTGGAGGAGTATGCTGAGAACACATTCTCTTCACTTCTCTACCTGACACTAGAAGCAATGGGTAGAAGCCCCCCCCCCCCTTGCATTTAATATCACTTGTGAACGAGCAGTTCTAACACACAGGGGTTAGGAATGTGATAGTAGACCATGCTGCCAGTCATGTTGGCAAGGCAGAGGGAATTTGCACTGCGCTAAGGGCAGCACCTTACTACCGCTCACAGAGGTGTGTCCCCATCCCCATGGACATCCTAACACGGGTAACTGCACAGTGACGTTCGTACATGCGTGGCTGCATAGCAATGACGGTCACCTCCACCCCCACAGCATGGTGCAACACAAGAGAGCTTCGTAAGAGCAGAGATCGACCAGTCCTTGCATGATAGCATATATGACCTTGGCAGTCTTGGTCACACTCATCTGCTCAAGGTACTTTCACAAATGTTTTCAATGTAATGTATTGTCAGTGTAAACCTTTAGGCTCGTTCCCTTGGCAACAAGTTTGATCCCGTGGTAACAAGAGCACTGCTTCCAGCGGTAAGTATTAAGACATGTTTATACTTTGGTATGGTCCTTTCTCCATACAAGGTGATATGTGAGGACATCCTGACTAGATTGCAAAGAGCAGACTTCAACACTTTTGATCCAAAGCTATCACAGAGGAATCCCAAGTTGCCATTCAGATTACTGTGGAAATACTTCAGACACCAATATTAGTGTGACAGTGCAATAGAATTCTGATGACACACAAATGGTTTTTTAAAAATAGTTCATTTTTTTCAGTGACCTCTCATGGCTAATAACACCTGTGTAGCTAGCTGACACAACTGATCAAAGTCCACAGAGATGTATTTCCTCCACGCATTGCACCTTCTGCCCCACACCTCAGCAGGGTAACAGGGACTTGAGATACCACTGAATACCCGGGCAATAGCCCGACCTGTAAAATTCCTATCAGAATGGGTACCTACCAAGAAGCGAACGTCCCTTGAGATCTGAGCTGTCAAGTCAGTGCTAATCTCCTGACCCGGTGTGGAAATGCGTATTCCAAGGCTGGCAAGGGTTTCATCATCCAAGTGGTTTTCAAAGTACAGTTGTATCAAGTGATGCAGCTGCTGCCCCTCAACAGATGACCTCAGCACTCCATGAAGAAGATGGAGGCTCTTCAGTTCCTCATCTTGGCGCTTTTTAATCCTCAAATGGAGCTGATTACACAGACTGTCCAGCTGTGCACTTGTTAGGTCTCCAGGGCAACGCAGATGATAGGACAGATCAGTGAACTCCACCATCACACTGCTTGTAAGGCTAGGCTTCCGGCTAGTGCCCCTGTCATTGTCCTGTAGTCCTCTGAGCTCTGATCGGACAATGTTTGACTCCCATCCCATGGAATCAGACAGGGAAGTCACAGAGAAAGTCACCGTACTTGCTGTTTCAAGTTCCCCCACACCTAGGTGTGTATGTGTGTACCATACACGTGTGCGCATATGTGCGTATACATGTGTGTATGTGTGCATATACATGTGATGCATGTGTGTCATAACTTAGCAGTACAGTAAAATATTTCCCCCCACCCACCCACTCACCTTTCTCCTTGAGCCTGGCAACAGCAGCTGCCACAGAGGGCACTTTGGCAGCTAACGCTCTCAGCTGCCTGTGGCCTCCATAACACTTAAGAGTACAGGTGTCCAGTACAGGGTTTAGCACCTCCACCCAGCCATCCAGCTCCAGGTAGCACAGCAGGGTGGACACACATTCCTCACTCACGTCCAGTTCTTGCACCAGTGTCTCTATCACCATGGAAACTTCATGGCCAGCACAGCACTTATTGTATGGCTCCAGCTGTGCACAGCTGCTGCTGAGTGCATCCTGGTCCCCAGTCCCTTCTACACCTTTAACCTGCCTGCAGCGACACTTTGGAAACACTTGTGTGATTAGCTGCTTAACCATGAACCAGTCGGCAGTGTTTCCATTCACGTGCTTTCGAAGCTCGGCTAAATCAGAACCCTGAGAAATGACAAGAACGGAAGACAAAAGGTCAGAGGTCACATGATCAGGTACGTGTAAGCGGCAGCCATTATACCTCATCGTCGATAAATGCATGACAGTACGCAGGTAAACCATCTCTCCCGGCCCTCCCAATCTCCTGCACGTATGCCTCAAAGCTCTTTGGCATGTTGTAATGGATGACAGCTCTAACGTCAGACTTGTTTAGCCCCATACCAAAGGCAACAGTGGCCACCACTATCCTCAGCCTGCCGGCCATAAAATCTGACTGCACCTTCCGCCTCTGGCTAGCAGACAGCCCAGCATGATAGCACTCAGCAGACCACTTCGTATGTCTCTTCTTTGCTCCGTGCCTCACAACAGATCTGCTCCTCTTCCTCCCCACTCCCACCCCCACCTCCTCCTCTTCCCCTTCCTCCTCATGGACATCTTCAGACGCCTGCATATGGACACACGTGCGGAGGACTTGGGCCACATGTTCCGTTTGCTGCTGTCTAGTGCAGTACACAATGATTGAGGACAGGCAGCTGTAAGCAGGCTCCTGCAGCAGCTGCACCAGGGCCTGCCAAAGGAGAATTGGGAGAAACATAGGCACAAGCCACCACCATTGAGCAGACACGCAAAACAATTGGTACCTTGTCTTTGTCAGCTGCACAAGAGACAGTTATTTTGAGGTTTTCAGGAAGAGCAGTGCCTCTGATAATGTCCTCCTCAGCAATACCCAGGTGTGTAGACACAGACACAGCAGTAGACCTGGTAGCAGTGGCCGTGATGGCTAGAATACAGGACACACCTAGGCTCTCTTTCAGCACCTGTCATGACCAAGTGGGAAAAACAACTAACCGTAATCTGATGTGTTAGTTATGGTTAGTTATTAAACTCTTACCTTCTTCAACCGAAGGTATGAAGGTCTAAAGTTGTGGCTCCACGAGGACAAGCAGTGGGCCTCGTCAATACACACAAAGGCTACAGGAGGAAGCTTGCGAAGGGAATAGATGCTCCACCCACTCCAGTTGGCTCCACCCACCAGTGCCTCGGGTGACAACAGTAGTACTTGCACCTTTCCTTCACCGACGTCTTTCAAAACCTTCTCCTTTTGGACGTGGGTTAAGTTGGCATGCAGACAAGCACCACGAAGACAAGGTGGAAAACGTCGCACCTTTAGAGGTGAGGTCAAAGGTCAGGTGAAAGGTCACAAGGAGACACCAGCATGCACACTCATACTTGGTCTTCCATGAGGGACACAAGAGGTGATATCACCAAGGTGATGCAGGGTGACCTCTGAGCATACAGGTACGCTGGTAGTTGGTAGCACAGAGACTTTCCCGACCCAGTGGGGAGGACTAGCAGTGTGGAGATGCCTGCCAGTATCCTCACCACAGCCTCTTCCTGCCCTGCTCTGAAGGACTGGTGTCCACACTCATGTAGAGCTGCAGTCACGCTTGGTGGAGTGGCTACACAACAGAACATCAGTGTGCAGGGGTTAAATGGCCCCCTCAGTGTGCAGAGGTTAAATGGCCCCCTACAATGATGTCTAAGAACATGAGTGTGCAGAGGTTAAATGGCCCCCTACAATGATGTCTAAGAACATGAGTGTGCAGGGGTTAAATGGCCCCCTACAATGATGTCTACAGAACATGAGTGTGCAGGGGTTAAATGGCCCCTAACAATGATGTCAACAGAACATGAGTGTGCAGGGGTTAAATGGCCCCCTACAATGATGTCTACAGATGATCAGTGTGCAGGGGTTAAATGGCCCCCTACAATGATGTCTACCTGATGGTAAGCTGCTGAATAGGGCCTCCATTGATGGTGGTGGGTTGGTGCCGGACAATGGTAAGGAAGGGGGAGGAGGATAATATGGTTGGTTGGGTTCTTTTTCAGAATTCAACTGCTTTCTTGGTGCACGCTTGATCCCAGTGGCCATCATGGCCGCTGCCTCCACAGTAGGGAAGGGACTCTCTTCCGCCAGCTGTGCCAGGTATGCTGGGTCCATCTCTTCCCCATCCTCTTCCTCCTCCTCCCCATCCCTCACAGCCTCACCTGCAAACTGACCCAAGTTCTTAGACCCCTCCTTTTCGGTGCAGTTGCTGGCCCAATGCCCTTGCCGCCCACATTTGAAGCAGGCATTTGATGTTCCCCGCACTCCACCTGCTCTCCCTCCATCATCCCTGCCCAGTGCCTTGTGGTGTGCCTTCCATTTCTGACGCTTATAAGCTGCTCCAGTCATCTTGCGTGCTGTCCTTGAGTATCGCTTAACCTTGAGGTTTAGCTTAACAAAGTTTTCACTAATGGATCTGAGGAGGTTAGACAGGGCTGTGTTACACCATGGGGGGGGGGGGGGGGAGGTTACACAGGACTGTGTTACACCATGGGGGGGGGAGGGGGGAGGTTAGACAGAGCTGTGTTACACAATGCTGGTCACGCACTCACTTGGATTTCCCAGACGATTGCATAGTCCCTTTAACAGCAGGAGTCTCTTTAACAGCAGAAGTCTCTTTAACAGCAGGAGTCTCTTTAACAGCAGGAGTCTCTTTAACAGCAGAAGTCCCTTTAACAGCAGGAGTCCCTTTAACAGCAGGAGTCTCTTTAACTGAAAGCTTTTCCATTACACTTTTTTGTTTTTCAGTTGTATGTTTTTTGGAAGAAGTAGACTCTTCAGTTTCCCCAAAGACTTCAAGGCATGTGACTGAAGATCTGTAACAACTATCACGTTCTGAAGCAGCTGCACTGTTACAACCTTCACTTTCATTTTGCAAATCCCCAGGCACTTCACTTCTGGTTTGTTTGTCTCCAGGCTTTCCTGCACACGGCTTGACAAAATAGCCAGTCCCAGAACTTTGTAATGATGGTATGTTGCTGAATTGTGAGGAATCCGTCACCATGCGATCAGCCTCTGTCCTCATCCCCAGACCACTCTCTGTCCTCATCCCCAGACCACTCTCTGTTCTCATCCCCAGACCACTCTCTGTTCTCATCCCCAGACCACTCTCTGTTCTTGGTATACTCACCACTGTTACTGCAGACTTGCTAGCCTTCAGTCCAGAACATTCCTGTGGTTCTACCAACTTGCCTCCTTCAAGCAGTGAAAGCACACTGTCCACTGCTCTCATTCTTTGTGCTGATATCAGTTCAGAACAAGGCATCATGCCACCAGTACTACTTCTAGGTACTCCTGTGTCATCCCCAGATCTGCCCCTAGAGGTGTTCATTCCTGTGTCATCTCCAGATCTGCCCGTAGAGGTGTTCATTCCTGTGTCATCTCCAGACCTGCCCATAACTTCACCCTTCAAGAGGTTTTGGACCCCAGTTATCTCTGGTGAGGAAGAATTACTCAGGTCTACATAGCAACGCTTCATCCATTCACATGATACTTTGCCATGTTTTAGTTTCTGAGAAGTGTGTGATTGGTGGGAGTAGTAGCCAGCAATAGGCTGAGTGTCGCCTCCACTGTTACTAGGGGGTTAATACAATGGTGGGTGAATAGGGTTAGTGCAATGTGGATGAACGGGGTTAATGCAATGGTGGGTGAATAGGGGGTTAATGGAATGGTGGGTGAATAGAGGGTTAATGCAACGGTGGGTGAATAGGGGGTTAATTGAATGGTGGGTGGATAGAGGGTTAATGCAATGGTGGGTGAATAGGGGGTTAATGCAACGCAGATGAACAGGGTTAATGCAATGGTGGGTGACTAGGGGTTAATGCAATGGTGGGTGAATAGGGGGTTAATGCAATGGTGGGCTACTCGTCGGAGGTACAATGCTTCCTCACCTAAACTGGCACTTTTCCAGGTGACTGGAGCATGTGTCATCTTTGATTATGAGTGACGTTTGAAGTGTCTCCAACTCCTCCAAGACAGAAGAACTATCCCCCACCTAAGGTATTACATGACATCCTAGTCACCTTCCCCCCCAGGCCCATCTTTACACGCTTTCTTACCCCTCCCTGGACAGCAGGTTGACAGCTGGCTTTGTTCTCTAACACTGTACGAGCCTTGTGGCATGTTGTCAACATGGTCTTGAAGCCTTCACCTTTAGGCAACGTACGAAAATTCCATGTTGGATTTCTTTCGCCCTTGCCATCATACGCCATGCTGTGGACTGGTTTGTCTGAACTCTTCTTGTTGAGGGACGGTGCGAATACGCCATCTGCTACAGCCGTGTTTGAAGTCGGACGGAGCTCACTCAAAACTTGGTTGGTGCTCGAAGAGGGATCGCATGACGGCTGCATGTGAAGCAGTTTCTAAAATACCACACGTGGATATTTGTTCGAATCGAAACATACATCACCGTTCTCGTTATGCCGACTCGAATGCTTGGACCGCTGATATTCAAGGTAGGCAGCTGTGAAAAAGGCAGATGTAACGCGTACTGAGCCTTAAGTAATAGTACCTCGTATCTCCTCCGAGCTGTTTTCCACGTCAGCCTGTTGGAATGAGTGAGTCCCTCAAGCTACATGTATATCATATCGCAATTCTTATGCGACAACCTTCGTCGGTTTTCGCCCGTGTTTTCTCTGGAACATGTTCTCCCATCCTTTAAGCTCCTTCTTGAGCTCATTTTTACTGCGTACAGTTTGCGCCAATTTAGTAGGTTCGTGTGTTTCAGGGTCACACATTATTCATGTTTTCTTTTTCTTTTTCCCGCCTCATTGATGGATACGCATGCTCAGTGGAGCCACAAAAATGGCACGTGTTGACTGACGAAGATGGCAGTAGAGGAGTTCCAGTTTAAATTGGCCACTGCCAAAGACCTCCCTGTTTTCTGGTTCGAGCTGGTGCTCTGCCCAGATAAGTTCAGGAGCCATCTTAATACCCTCCTGACAAATCCAAATGGTGGGAAGCAATGAATCGGGTAGTGGGATTAGTAGGGACATAATCCTATCGTTTTTATTACCGTAGTGGAGCCCACTGCCTTACAACTGATTGTGACTTTTCTAGAAAAAGCTGGTCTCGTACAAGGGCAGGTCAGCATATTGCTGATGCTATGTCCCTGTGCATCACGTAGTGTCCGCTGCAGCCCGTAACAGAAGGACCCGGAATATCCGAAGAGAAAAGGAAGCGACTGGTGGAATGCGCACTGTTCATGGGATCTTTTCTTAAGTGGGACCTTGGCTTTTTTGAGAAGAAGTGAGCTTCAACTAAGCTATAGGTGTCGCTGTTACCACTTAAACCTGTTCTCTCGCAAACAGTTTGAACATTGTTACCCAGTTTGCTCTTCTGGGGTCCCTTGTAAAAGCATATCCTCTCAGAGGGGGTAGCGATTGGTTGGGTTGTGAGCAAGACCCTCTGGCTCTTAGTGCGCAGCTGCTGTTCTGTCTCTGGGTTGTGCGTGTTAGCCTAAGATGGTCGTCTAGCACAACAGTGATCCTGGCAGAGCCCAACGGTTCTGTACCAGAACAGATTCTCACACAGGTGTGTGTTGATGTTGCAAACACACACATACATGACATAGTGTATATGTTTTATGTCTTCAAACATGCTGGTGTGTGTTTATGTGTGTGTGTGTGTGTGTGTGTGCTCTTTTGACTTTAAATGTCCTTGTGTGTTTAGATTGAGGCTGAAATGAATGGTGCTGTCAGCTTTCTGACCAAAATGTGTGACAAGGGGCCTGGGGACTTGGATCTCCCTACTCCTTCTCTGTCCTTACCACTTCCAAACCAAAATGGAGGCAAGGGCTCTTATACTCTTGACCCGCCCTTAGGGGCGATCCGTACTGCTGGTGATGTAATGTGGAGCCAGGTTTGTTACCAGCTGAGAGGCTTAATTTAACCACACCCCCAATCTCATCATTGCTATACCTACATTGTTCACGCCATCACATGTCACACTTGTTCATCTTGGTACCTACACCCCCCATCTCATACACACATCTTCATACTTAACCATCACATATACCACCTCTCCTCCACACATTCACCACATCACCTCTCCTCCCATGCCTGCACCATCACATCACATCTCCCGTGCCTATGCCATGACATCACCTCTCCTCCCCATACCTACACCATCACATCACCTCTCTCCATATCTACACCATCCCTCTCTTCCCCATACCTACACCATCACATCACCTCCTTCCCATACCTACACCATCACATCACCTCTCCTCCCCATACCTACGCCATCACCACCTCCATACCTACACCATCACATCACCTCTCCTCCCCATACCTACACCATCACATCACCTCTCCTCCCCATACCTACACCATCACATCACCTCTCCTCCCCATACCTACACCATCACATCACCTCTCCTCCCCATGCCTACACCATCACATCACCTCTCCTCCCCATACAGGTATTATTCCATTTAGGGGCCGTACATTTTAGGTCTACAGATTACACGAAAGCTTACAGTCTCTTTTCCAAGTCCAAACAACTCATGCAGTCTCTCTCAAGCACTCCACCTTTGTTGGACAAAGCTAAGCTTAATGGCTACCTCCTAGCTTGTCTGGGTATGTTGCCCTCTGAAGAGGGGGAGCATCAGTTGGAAAAAAATTCAATTGCACAAAAGATAGAAAGGCTGAGACTAAGACCAAGTGAATTTGAGGTAAATCAGGTCATGTTGGCAACACCACACTGACAACAAACCATATCCCCCTGATGAAGGAGAGTGTTGGCTTGCTAACAGGAGACACAAAGCTCTCAAGTATGTCCAGAACCATCATGGAGTTGCAAGCTGCTGATTGTAAGGGATGTGAAGCTGATGACCTGCCAGTTAAAAGGCCAAAACTAGAGGAGGACCATTCAGACATACCTAGTGTCGTAAGGGTGTGCATCTGCAATACAGTGTGGAATGTTCTGGAGGGAAACAGGATCAGTCCTCGTGTCTGGCAGCTGTTGTCTAGAGGAGAGAAAAAAATTCTTGATTATTTTGCTCATGTAATTAGAAGCTTAATACTTGTGTATTCGTGTATGTATCCCAGTGGTGTTCAACTGTTCCCTATTTGTAGGTATGCAAGCAAGCTATGGGGAGCAACCAGACACTACAACAGTTGCCTCGGTTACAGAGTTTTGTGAGGTTAGTTGTCAGGTTTTAGGTTGAACTTCTAGTTTCATCTCATGTCCTCTGGGGGGGTGGGGCGTTTCACTCCATAGAATTGTGTGTTGCTCAGCTGATGTATGTATTGGCATTGAGGTTCTAAAGGCACATGACCTGCTGCCGTCACTGGAGGTCAGCTTATTGCATGTTTCTTCTTGGGGGGGACAATACACCACACCCACCACACAATACTATTTTTTTCAGGATGAGCAACTGCTACGCAGTCAGTTTGATAGCTCAAGTGCAACGTCTCAGTTCACTGATTTAAATGTGCAGGAGTCAGATATTGTTGCTAAGGTGCTACAACTGGAGAGGCAGGTGGTCTGGGCACCCACTCCACAAACACTTCTCTCCTCGATTGATGAGCTATTCAAATTCCTTTTGCCTTCAGAACAGCGAACCTTAGTCCAAAAGGTTTTAATACTTGTATAATAATGCCTAAGAGAACTCCCTTTCTCCCATCTTTTTTGCAGTGGTCTGGGTTTGGGAGGGGTTATGCATCTCTTGAGAACATTACAGACCATGTCCTTCTAGTGAAGTACAATGCTCTCATGCGAAGGTCCACCCATCTCAGGATAGCTAAGGTACTTCCCACAGCAAGGCGGTGTGCTGCTTCATTGCCGATGGTGATGCCCCTTGTGTCTGTCAACAGCTGTTCCCCACCAGCCTGGAATTCTTACACGAAGCACTTAGGCTTCTGATCACTAAGTGCCTGCCGCTCAAACCCATGCTGGAACCATATCTGCAGGAACAGAAGTTCACCACAGAGCTGCTGGCAGCTATCAATCAGAAAGTCAAGTCTGTTTGGCAATGTGTCCTCATCAGTGTGGTACTTGTATGCTTTGGGTCTTTGCATCAGGGCAGCTACCCAGGGGCCGGTGGGACAGTTGGCAGACAAGGCTCAAGTTTACTACAAGGAAAGCCAAACAGGTCAGGAGGACAAAAGGAGACATCAAAATGGGATGGGGAGGAGGAGGGAGGGGTGGAGGGATGGATCTTGTGGTTTGTAGTATATAACTGACCCCCTCCCCAGACCTGTCCATGGATCCAATCAGCATCAGTATAGCTGGTGCCTTCTTGCTCAATGTGGGGCGCTATGCGTTCTTGGCCAGCTGTGAACCATTCATCCCTGGCAAGGTTTGTGGTGTCTACTTAGCTGGTCATCCTTAATATAGGGTGTGTGTCTAGGTTCCACCCAGGTTGGCTGGTGTTGTGCTGAGTCAGCAGGAAGACAAAGACTTGAGAAAACCCACTCGTGACTTCTTTGAAGCAGGTTGGTGTGTGTGGACCGTTGGTGTGTGTCTGGTGATATTTGCAATAGCTATCCGTATCCCTATGCCTACACTCTGTGTTAAGTTACACCTGCCTACACTCGAGTGTTAAGTTACGCCTACCTACCCTCAGTGTTAAGTTACATCTGCCTACCCTCAGTGTTAAGTTACACCTGCCTACCCTCAGTGTTAAGTTAGGCCTACCTACCTTCAGTGTTAAGTTACACCTGCCTACCCTCAGTGTTAAATTACACCTGCCTACCCTCAGTGTTAAGTGTCTTTACACCTGCTGTGAGCAATGCAGAGAACCGGGCAGACAAGCAAAGCAAGTTCAGGTGAGAAAAGGGAGAGGTCCAACATAAAAATGGGAATTAGCATGTCAAGATAATTGGTTGGTGTGTGCATTGATTTGTCCTCTAGATCTTACCTTGATATCCTTATTGAGAATTTGACAGTAAGCCCAGAGCCTTTGTATAGCGCGAGCTTTGTGGTGATCGAAATGTTTCCTCATTTCTGTAGGACCCTCAGAGCCTTTCATTCCTATTGGCTGGCCTAGCCAGGATGTGGAACATGCTTGCAGTATGTGACCACATTTTTACACTATGCCGCAGCTCTGTAATAATAGTTTTGTCTTAAGAAACCTGAAGATGAGGTTGTAACAGAATACATTAGTCACTGGCCCACTGCTATTGGCAAGTGAGTGGTGTACTTTGGAAGCCATTTGTGCACATGCACTCTGTCCATATTATCACTTATGGTTCATGTAATGCATTTGTACCCACTAGTAAGTGCATTGTTGCATCATTCTACCCGAGTTAAGCATTACATCACTGTACCATTTCGTCAATCCTACTACTAACTTTCTTTTGATTGCCATCTCTTCTGTTTGATACAGCCCAGAGAGCATTGAGCCTGACCACGTGCTGAGGGCACTGTGTTCAACACTCAGGCGGGCATTACAGCTGTTTCCAACCAGGCCTTCTTGGCTGCTTGTGCAAGCTGACCTGTTCAATGGTAACTATGGCAATGTTTTTCCTTCACCGCTATCCATTGATTGACCCTGGCTGTAGCCACGGGGGAGTATGGAGCTGCACTGGCACATTATCTAGAAGCAGGTGTGGTCCCCTCAAAGTATTTTGAGGAAGAAGTACCTGCAGATATATGGAGTCAGCAGGTGTGTGTGTGTGTGTGTGTGTGTGTGTGTCTGTTAAGCATCACATTGCCCCCACACACACACACCTACAGGTGTACAGAAGGATAATCAGCTGCTGTTCACACCTCAACTACTATACACACGTGTGTATTGTTATGAACAGCTATAACACAATTGCATTTTTGGCCTTTCATACACACACGCACACACACACACGCATACACACACAGGTTGTTATATTGTGTCAGTTCCTCAAACCAGTAGATTATGAGCTAGCTTTTGCCACACTTCGTAATCACAGCAGGTCAGCCCCCTCCAACATTATACTGTCCCTGTGGTTTTACTTGTCCTCTCTACTTTCTCAGCAGTACAATAGAATCTCTGTACAGGCACCTTTGGGACATGAGTATTATCGAATATGTCATCTGTATCTTTTATTCTGGGGGGGAGGGCTAATTAGGAGGGAATTAACTAAACAATCGGTTTGCTTAAACTTGAAATCAGACATCCATTCAAAGAACAAGGATCCACTTAAACAAATGGTTGCAGTGAGTTTGAATCTGCATTGCACGACAATGGTGTTCAGGATTCTTCCATTTAGACCCAGGTTGCTGGGCAACCAGAGTTAAACTTCAACAACAGCACAGAAGCGTTGACTAGAGCAGTGGAAGTCAGAAGAAGACAATTTCTCAGAACATTTTATCAGAGTATTGTATTTCACAAGTGAAAGTCCAAGCAAGATCCGAATGTGTATATGTATTCTGCAATGTTGTGTATGTCCTACGTTATATTATGTGTTCACCAGAGGTGTTTTTCAGCATTTTTGATAAGCAATTGTTTTTACACATTTGTGTGGAAAAAAAAAAAAAACTTGAAGAGTTTACTTTGTGATTTGATGGATTGCTTTGGCAATGTAATCCACGTTGTCAGGAGTGACCGATACCATTGATATACGACCATCTTTAGTCATATAAATAGCATTGTCTTGTTTAAGCTTCTCTACTTGCTGGGGACTGAGTCCAGAGTAGCAGAACATACCAATCTGGTCTGTGACATGTGACCAGTTTTTGGTGGAACCTGTATGGAGAAGTGTGCGGTTATTTAGTACAAGTTAGTTAGGTCATGTGACTTACCTTCTCTTTGAAGACCTTTCTTTAAAAGCTCTCGCATTCTGATAATCCTACCAGCCATAAGCTTGAGCTCACCAAGCCTTGGAGGATGAAACAACATAAAAAATACTGCAGACATACAAGAATATGTATGTGTGTGTGTGTGTGTGTGTGTGTGTGTGTGTGTGTGTGTGCGCGCGCGCATGCACAAGCCTCCTACTGAGGGACACCCCACTGACCATTCAGTGTACAGATCGCCCTGGGTCAGGAGCTCAACAGCAATCCTGGCACCATTGATTGGTGGGTTGGAGTAGAGTGGACGAATGAGGATCTTCATCTGGGAGTCCACAGCCTTCACCTCGTCCTCACTATCACACAGCACAGTCACAGCTCCCACACGCTCACCTAGAGCATATTCACATGTAAGATGGCTCAAGGGGGTTGGGCCACACGCAAGACAGCTCAAGGGGGTTGGGCCACACGCAAGACAGCTCAAGGGGGTTGGGCCACATGCAAGATGGCTCAAGGGGGTTGGGCCACATGCAGGACGGCTCAAGGGGGTTGGGCCACATGCTCACCGTATAGTCCCATGTTTTTGGAGAAGGACTGACATAAGATGACCTTGTGCCCATTTTTCACAAGGTGACGGAGGCCTGCTGCATCCTTCTCGAGGTCACCAGAGGCAAAGCCTTGATAGGCCATGTCCACCACCAGGAAGTGTTGCTTATCCTACAAACACACTCACAAAGTAGCAACCACCCACATACATACATGTACACATACCCGACATATATTGGAAATTTCAGCCCATTGCTCCAACTGCAAAAAAAGGAACATTATCAAGGAGGGTGATAAGTATACTAGTATATACTAGGATACTTATACTAGGACATACTAGGATAAGTAAACTACTTACTTTGGGGTCTACACCAGTAGGGTTGTGGGCACAGGCATGGAGGAGGATTATTGACCTATCAGGAAGTTTCTGTAATTTGTCAAAACAAGGGGGGAAAAGGGGGAGGGAGAGGGAGGGAGAGAGCAGGAGAGAGGGAGGGAGAGAGAGAGAGAGAGAACTCATTCATCTCTGACATAACACCTTAAATGGACCCCCCCCCACCTTCAGGTCGGCATAGCAGCCAGCTGCATTGAACCCACAGTTAGCAGGATTGTAGTAGGCATAGCTCTGAATATCTAACCCTGATTGTCTGCACACTGTAACAATAAACAATGCTGCAACCTCCACACGTCAGTGCTCACTTGAAGATAGGAGAGTGATTTCCCCAAGTTGGGTTTGGCATATAGATGGTCTTGTTGTATGGGTAGAAGTTTTTCTGTAGCACACCTGAATATAAGGCACACGTAAAATGGCTGCTGCTACAACTCACCAGAAACATTCCCGCAAGTCTAAGAGCACCCGTGCCAGAGACGGCCTGCGCTGTGACGTACTTGTGGGGGGAATGGACGACAGGGATGAACGCACACCAACGGATACGGAGAAAAACTGACCAATTTGTTCTTCACTGGCTCGCTATCCTTTCCCAGCGCTAGTTCGACGGCACATTTTCTAAATGTTTCATAACCCATGATACCGGCATACTCCTTGTCGAGATTTTTCTCAAGGAGTTTCTTCTCGACCTGTACACAAAATTAGCATGAAACAAAGCGAAACGCGTCCTGGGAAGACCTTACCTTCCTGACGGAGGGGAGGACGTAGGGCTTCCCGTGGTCATCTCTGTATGCACCTATTGCGAGATTGATCTTTGGGGAACGAGTGTCTTTGTTGAAGGCTTCGACCAGCCCAAATATGACATCGGGTGGTCCGACTTCAACTTGTGACCACCAAGAGCTGCGTGAAGTTGCAAAAAAAAAAAAAAAAAAAAAAATAACCTACAGTGATTGAATGCAATAAGAGAGGCTTAGCTCACGTTGTTCGAACAAGCGAAGGAAGCAAGCTTTTCAAGTGCGTAATTCTCGTGTACTTCCAAACAGCCATTCTGTACTGTCGTGAGGAGTATACCCCTAGCAATTTACTTTTATTAATTTCTTCTTGAAATTAACCCTTTTGTGACAAAATGGAGTAAGCTAGCCATTGATGTTTATATTGCACCTAGCAATTCCTTTTGATACTTCTTTAGTTTGAAACCAGACGCAAAACGAAAGGAAAACCAAGTGCGAACGCGTGTAAATCAGAAATTGGAAGAAACTGGCGAAAGAGAAAGGTAACGTAACGACCCCCAAGACTTTAAAATTTCGTACAGGGTTATTAGTATACATCTATGCGTATGCAAACGTTCACCCTTGTCCCCGTTCCATCCTTTCACCGTGCTAAACGAGTTTGAAAAGTACTATTTTTTTATTCTTGTGGTTCTACTTTCCGTTTACATTTTTGTAGGCCTATCTGCAAATTTTATATTTGTGTCTCGTCATTTAATTGTAGACTAAAGGAGTTGTTAAGAAGCAGGTTACAAGAATGCGGCTGGAGGGATCAACTGAAGAAACACTGTCGTGGTATGTTTGTTCATTGCCTTCCTTTCTTTGTTGACGTATGTGCAAAATGGCTGACTAGACGTCATTAGCCACAAAGGGTTAAATAATATCACTGTGGACTCACTGGTGCAGGAGATAACACCAAAGGCCAGAGGTGAGCTGTTACTGTATTAACCCTTTTACCACCCATGCTGGTTCACTTGTAACCCATATCACAGCGAGTGTTCCTGACTTTGTGAAGAAGGAATTGCTCCAACAGATTAGGGAGTACTTGGAAAAAAACCCCATCTAAATTATGTGCCTTCTTTCTCATGTTTGTTTTGTCTCTGTATATTCCAGGAATGCTATTCACAGTGAACACAAAGGGACGCATGGATAGTTGATAGTTCTTTTGACGACCTTTTTTTTTTTTAGCTAACTCAGCTTCCAGACACACACACACCTGTCTTTACCCCCAGTTACCAGAGTGCTGCCATCTTGTGAAATGTCTATACATGTAACGGTACCTGTTGAGAGGAAGTGATATGTGAATGATGGAGACAGTGGGCTCACGGATAGACTTCTTACTTTCATGCTTTTTAACCCTTCTTTGCTCACACAAACTTAAACTATCCCAAATGTAGACATGTCCAGACTGTGATCCAAACATCAGGTGGTCTCCATTCCATATCATACAACTGAAAATAACAAGTTTTGTTTGTTAATGCACAAAATTTTAAAGTCAAATAAAATTTAAAAAATGGTTGGGTGTGCTGCCATAGCTACTTCCTCTCATTAGGTGGTCCAAACATAAATACTACAGATATATGATACTACAGATACCCATGTAAGGATATACATATACACATAAGGAGATACAACAGATATACCTACTACAGATAGATATCAACCCATATAAGGAGGTACGCACATACATTTATATTCTTCTTTAACAGTTCGCCTGTTAACTTACAGGAACACATCTTCTGTTCTGTTTGAGATGACTTCTAATTTGTTATGGACATCAAATATCTTGACCACACCATCTCCTCCACATGTACAAAGCTGGGCTCCGGCTAGAGTCACGGTGCAAAATATACCCCATCACTATAGCAACACACACTACTGACATACTTACTAGAATCAAACAGGATTGAATGAACAGCTTCAGTGTGTGCTGAGTGAGAGGAGGGGGAGAGATAGGGAGGAGGAAACACGTACGGGTCAATACTTAAACAAGGCCTATACCTTGGATTTCAAATTCTTTGCAGTTGTCAGACAAGTTCCATACAGTGATGATGCCTGGGTGGTGCGAGGGAGAGTGTAGTTGTGAGCAAGACATGTGATACCTCCTCACCATCAACCACCCCTGAGGCCACTCTGGTGATGCTTGCGTCTATGTCCACACACCTCACCTCATTGTCATGGTCTAACTCACACTGGTGAAAGAGAGATAATGGGAGGGTGGGGTGGAAGTGAGGAGGGTGGGGGAAGGAAGAAAAGTATGTACATACCAACAGTTCTGGAGACTGTGATTTGTGGTTAGAAGGTTCAGCTTGAAACTTCCAAACCTGTAGAGGTATGTGTGCGAGTGAGCGTGTGTATGTGTGCAAGTGAGTGTGTGTGCATGTGTGTGTGTGTGTGTGCATGCATGCAAGTGTGTATTTGTGTGTGAGGTGTGTGTGTGTGTGTGTGTGTGTGTGAATAGGTTATAAAATGAATGTGAATGGCATTTGCCTTGACAGTGGAGTCCCAGGATCCTGTGACAAGTGTGTTGCTCTTCCAGCAAATGGCAGTCACAGAGCTGTCATGGCTGTACCCACACCTTGATACAGAGCCATAGTCCACTGAATAGGAATATCTGCAATGGGAGACATATAAGGGGGAGGAAGGGGAAGGGTGGAGGGGAGGGGAGGAAGGGGAGGGGAAGAGGAAGGGGAGGGGGAGGAGGAAGGGGAGGGGAGGAGGAAGGGGAGGGGAGGAGGAAGGGGAGGGGAGGAGGAAGGGGAGGGGAGGAGGAAGGGGAGGGGAGGAGGAAGGGGAGGAGGAAGGGGAGGGGAGGAGGAAGGGGAGAAGGGAACTGTACCAACGTACATAGAGTTGTCCCAAGACCCAACCAGCACCACTTTGGAGTCAGGAAGAACAGCCAGACTTGACAGCGGCTGTAGTGATGACATTCCACATGTGAGGTTATCTGCCTTAACAGATGGGACTCACCAAGCTGGAGATGTTTGAGCTTCTAAGCAACTTATTGTCTAGAGAATGTACCTTCAGTGTCTTATCTGTTTGGGTATGGAGGGACATACTAGTCACCAGCACACACACAACATACAGACACACATACACACCCACACACACACTCAAAACCCACCATGTGATGCACTGAAAATAACCCGACCATCCATCGATAGTTTGACTGATGAAACAAGCCTGGGCACCCGAGTGAGTGGAAAATAATCAATTATGTACCCACTAACTCCACCCACCATCCTCTTGCCACACCCACAGCACACTCCAACTTACTCCCTGTGTATCTTGGACAATGTGTGAAGATGGTGTATCTCGGGACAGTTTTTTGGTTTGGTCACACCCTTGAGAGAGCTCTCTGGGAACACACCACCTATCAACCAATATTTATACCACACCCCTTGACCTCACCTGGGGATAGAACCTTATCCACCTGCACCCAATCACTTGGGTCATCTCCCCCCTGCCCTGACAAACTCCTATCAAGTGGTGACAAGGGCGGGTCCACACAGACCATAGAAGTGGCAACATTCAGCTGCAGAAGAGATGCACAAATATACCACCTGCATATGTGTGTGTGTGTGTGTGTGTGTGTGTGTGTGTGTGTGTATGTGTGTGAAGGACCCATTACCCGTCTCGGATGAGGCTGTGTGAAGAGCTGACGAGGAGTTTGGCCGAACTCCTGGATCTGCAACTCCAAAGCTGGGATATCGTTAGGCTCAATACTGGTGTGTGTGTGTGTTGTGTTGTGTGTGTGTGTGTTGTGTGTGTGTGTGTGTGTTGTGTGTGTGTGTGTGTGTGTGTTGTGTGTGTGTGTTGTGTTGTGTGTGTGTGTGTGTGTTGTGTGTGTGTGTGTGTTGTGTGTGTTGTGTGTGTGTACACAATCACATTTCCATATGTATCAACGTCAGCTACAACATACATGTCCCAATTGATGCCTCCTTCATATGTTAGATAATGAAACACTGCAAGGTAATGAGATCCAAATGACAACCACTTCTTCTGTCCTCCCATTCACCTCCTCCTTCCTCCCTCCTCTCCCCTCCTCTCCCCTCCCTCCCCTCCCTCCCCTGCCCCTCCCTATCAACAAACATACCATTGTCTGCTTTGACAGCCTCCTCCCCTTGTTGTTTGTATCCAAATATCAGGTCTATCCACTTGTGCAGGCGATCTGACACATATTGGCTCTCAAGGGCCTCAGCACACTTCTCAGTGAAGTCCTTAGCATCTGGTGTAGGTACACACACGTCAGGGGCAGTCATAGCGTCAGGGATATAACTACCTCCACCTCACTATACACATGTGAACATTCACACATCATACCACCACCACACATGCACATGCACACACACACACATACACATACACACACGTGTACACCCACACACACACCCACACAGAAGCATAGGAAGTCGTTTTGGCAGTTTGCGTATCACTGTGACTTCACTCTAAACACAGCCAATGTGCCATATGCAACCTTGGAAGACCACAGATCTGTTCTTAACCACTGATTTGTCACAAGATTTCACAATGGTTTTGCATGTGAAGTTATGTGATACTGTGGACGTCAGAACAATTCTGCACAATAGTAACTGCCAATGCCTTCAGACGCAAGCTACACACTTCATACACCACACATACCACACACACTAACCTTTGGCCCATGGGGGTACCTCCACATCACTGACACGGACCCCATCTGTTCTTACACCTAGGTCCAAATTCTGTATACACAGGTTGTAATAACTACAGGTGGTGCCCAGGCTGATGACCGACCTTGTAATTGAGAAGAAATGTTCCAGGTGGTTGGTAGAACTCTGGAATGAGCTAATTGGGAAAAGTAGTATTGGCAACCAATGATTAGCAACCAATGATCTTTCACCATCACCACATATGCCTCAGCCCCATCCACTTCTGCTATCAACTCCGCTCACTGCTATGCCACACCCACCTCTTTCACATCAGCGTGATCAATGTTTACGTTCTTCCACGTCCTGGCAATGCTGAAGGTAACCCATTACATCATACCCAAGGGAGGGGGAGCCCCTTACCTGTGGAACAGCCTGTTGGGCTGGTCAAACCTACCATTCTGCAGACACAGGAGATATTCTGGAGCTGCCAACACATCGGAGCAATACATCATGACAGGCCACACCCACAAACTAGCTCTTAAGGCCACACCTACCTGCCCTTACAAGGTAGTAGAGCACATATCCTGGGACAGAGTAGTGGGTACCATAAAGGAACTTTTTTCCAGTCATATCACTGTAACGTTCCTTTGTGAAGGTAAGGGGCAAGGGGTAAGGTGAGGGGTGGAGGGAGGAGGGGAGGGGAGGGGTGAGGGGTGGAGGGAGGAGGGGAGGGGAGGGGTGAGGGGTGGAGGGAGGAGGGGAGGGGAGGGGTGAGGGGTGGAGGGAGGAGGGGAGGGGAGGGGGGAGGGGTGGAGGGGAGGGGTGAAGGGGAGGAGTGAGGGGTAGAGGGGAGGGTGAGGGGTGGAGGGGAGGAGTGAGGGGTGGAGGGAGGGGTGAGGGGTGGAGGGGAGGAGTGAGGGGTGGAGGGGAGGAGTGAGGGGTGGAGGGGAGGGGTGAAGGGGAGGAGTGAGGGGTAGAGGGGAGGGTGAGGGGTGGAGGGGAGGAGTGAGGGGTGGAGGGAGGGGTGAGGGGTGGAGGGGAGGAGTGAGGGGTGGAGGGGAGGGGTGAAGGGGAGGAGTGAGGGGTAGAGGGGAGGGTGAGGGGTGGAGGGGAGGAGGGGAGGGTGAGGGGTGGAGGGGAGGAGGGGAGGGTGAGGGGTGGAGGGGAGGGTGAGGGGTGGAGGGGAGGGGTGAGGGGTGGAGGGGAGGAGTGAGGGGTGGAGGGGAGGGGGAGGGGTGGAGGGGAGGGGGAGGGGGGGAGGGGAGGGGGAGGGGTGGAGGGGAGGGGGAGGGGTGGAGGGGAGGGGGAGGGGTGGAGGGGAGGGGGAGGGGTGGAGGGGAGGGGGAGGGGTGGAGGGGAGGGGGAGGGGTGGAGGGGAGGGGGAGGGTGGAGGGGAGGGGGAGGGGTGGAGGGGAGGGGGAGGGGTGGAGGGGAGGGGGAGGGGTGGAGGGGAGGGGGAGGGGTGGAGGGGAGGGGGAGGGGTGGAGGGGAGGGGGAGGGGTGGAGGGGAGGGGGAGGGGTGGAGGGGAGGGGGAGGGGTGGAGGGGAGGGGGAGGGGTGGAGGGGAGGGGAGGGGTGGAGGGGAGGGGGAGGGGTGGAGGGGAGGGGGAGGGGTGGAGGGGAGGGGGAGGGGTGGAGGAGAGGGGGAGGGGCGGTGAGGAAGAGGGTGAAGGTGAGAATGAGGGGACGGAGAGGGTGGTGAGGGGTGGAGACGAGGAAGAGGGGTGAGGGTGAGGATGAGGGAGAGGGATGGAGGTGGGGATGAGGTGAGGCATGAGGGTGGAGGTGAGGGGATGAGGGTGAGGAGGTTAGGGGTGAGAGAGGGTAGGACATTGACATACTTTAAAAAACATAAGCCGCTCCTTATTTAGGGCTCCTATTGGCTTCGACAGGTCCCTAAATGTGCTAGCCTGTGTTAGATCTACAGAATGGTTACCACGGTAATATGACATCCACAACAACACAATACGTACCCAGGGTCTTGCTTGTGTAGTCAGCGAGGACCCAAGGCATCACTGGATACTGCATGATGTCATTGAAGCTACGATCAGAAAGACTTTTGATGTAGGGAGAGGAAGGGAAGGAAGAGAGAGATTATGCACACACTCAAATACAAACGCATTGCACAATAACTATGGTTGCTTACAAATTGAGAAGCATTAGGTAGGTATAGTTAGAGATCTCTCTGGTCTGCCACTTGTGAACAAGTTGGTCCAACTGGAGAGTCTCAACGTGAACATTAGGTTGTTCCATGATCTTGTCATACAGTGCATTCCTTTCTGAAGGTGTTTCAAGGACAAGGAACATGTTGTGTCCATTGGGACAGAAGAGTTCAATGCCCTATGGAAAGGGGGAGAGGGAAAAGAGGGAGGAGAGAGGAGGGAGAGGGGGAGAGATGAGGGAGAGGGAGGGAGAGGAGAAGAGGGAGGGAGAGAAGAGGGAGGAAGGGAGAGGGGAGGGAGAGGAGAGGGAGGGGGAGGGAGAGGATAAGAGGGAGGGAGAGGAGAGGGGAGAGGGAAGGAGAGGGAAGGGAGAGGAGAGGGAAGGGGGAGAGGAGAGGGGAGGGGGAGAGGAGAGGGGGAGAGGAGAGGAGGGGAGGGGAGAGGAGGGGAGGGGGAGGGGAGGGGAGGGGGGAGGGGAGGGGGAGGGGAGGGGGAGGGGAGGGGGAGGGGAGGGGGAGGGGAGGGGGGAGGGGAGGGGGGAGACAAGGGAGGGAGAGAGGATGGGAACATAGAGGAAGGAAAATGCAAGAAGATTACACAAACATCCTTCCCCATTGCCCACTGTCATACCACATGTCTCAGCATGTAGCGTCTCTTCATAACATAGCGAAGGTCTGACAATCTGATCTTCACTACAGGATCCTTCACCATACAAGGTGGCATGGGGAAGAGGCTCATCCCACAATACACGTGACATCTGCCACACCCTCACCACTTCAACGTTGTTGTATGGCTGGAAGTAGAGCCGCAATGAGGTCAGCATGATGCGTCCCGGGTTGGACACCAGAGGAGTGACCCTCTCTCCCGTTAGCTCCAACTGTTGCTCTTCATAGAGGTCTTCCAGCCAGCTGGTGTTGAATGTGACCTCTGACCTTCTTCCATGCACAATGGTACCAATCTAATGAACGATAAATCCAGATATCTCACCCAGACCTTCAGCCAACACAGTACACCCAGACCTTCAATATCTCCACAGTACACCCAGACCTTCAATACCTCCACAGTACACCCAGATGTTCAATATCATTCCCTCCTTACCCATGTGCCCCTGTATCCCACTACCAGCCCCACCCCTTACACATGCCCTGTATCCCACTATCAGCCCCACCCCCTTACAATGTTATTCT
Organism: Eunapius fragilis; assembly: GCA_963681505.1. Taxonomy (NCBI): domain Eukaryota; kingdom Metazoa; phylum Porifera; class Demospongiae; order Spongillida; family Spongillidae; genus Eunapius; species Eunapius fragilis. The sequence continues at coordinate 327,054 of OY811984.1, read as the reverse complement.
GGTCAGCTCTGGGAAGCTTTGTGGCTCGCTGGAGCTAAAAGGGAAGGTTGGTAATGTGCAGCAGGGAAGGGGAGGAGGAGAAGGGAGGACTCACAGAAAGGATATGTGAGAGAATTTTGTCTATACTTCCATAGTTGAGGGAGAACACAAACCTACAATCCTTCTGTACAGAGAGAAAAACATCCCTACGTCCCTCCTCCACACATACATCTTTGATATCTCCCTCCCACACACTAGAAACTTCCACACCCACACCCAGCACCACACCCACTTCCATTGTAACCCAACTGGGGCACACACACTGGGGCACACACACACTGGGGCACACACACACTGGGGCACACACACATTGGGGCACACACACTGGTGCACACACACTGGGGCACACATACTGGTGCACACACACTGGGGCACACACTGGAGCACACACACTGGTGCACACACTGGGGCACACACTCACTCGGATAAACTTGTGGGGAGCTATGATATTTCCTGCCAGGATTTCAATGACCTGGGTCGCTGAAATCAGAAAAGCATTTTCTCCAATTCTTGTGTGTGTGTGTGCATGTGTGTGTGTGTGTGTGTGTGTGTGTGTGTGTGTGTGTGTGTGTGTGTGTGTGGGTAGATTGCACATGTCAGGAAGTGGTTACAGATAGTAAACGTTCGGAAATCCAGTTTGCTACAATACTTTGAAACTTGCTGCTTCCACCTGTCAATCTTCGAGACATCTCTGTAGGCAATCTAACGTGTGCAGGCGTATGAGGTATGCACATCTCGTACGTGCCAACGTACGTACCTTCAGTACAGGGTCTGTCGAGTCCAGCGGGTCAAATATGATGGAGTACGAGCATACCTTGAGGCGCCCTCGCTGTTTCCTGTGCGGCAAGACGAGACACACGAGTGAGGGCGTTGGAGGAGGGGCAGACGTGGTCAGATACCTTTCAATTGATTCGGCTTCAGTCGGACAATTTGGGTAATAAATGACACTAAAGTCGTCGAAATATATCTCTCCAAATTCTAGCAGCAAAAGAGAAAACCTGTGGGGATTGGAACTTTTAACAGCCTAGAGGTTCAACACTGCCGGCAGTTCTTGTATCGCATATCACATTCTGTCTCCAGCTAAGCATAGCAGTAGTGTGCGTATTGTATAAAGTATACCTCTCCACGCTAGCGCCGGTTGGTTTCTTGGGCACGATTAGCGTTGTCGGTAAACCCTCCAGGAATACAGACATGTTCCCGGCTGACCCCTGCTCGATGAATTCATTTCGTCACTCACGTGATGCTTAAGTAACTCCCGAAGTTGAAGCACTTGTGGTACTACACGGCCGGTGGCTCTCCACTGCGTGCCTACTATAGATAGTAGGGGCGGAGGCGAAGTCTCCATATAGGATCTCTCGCGATGCAGTCAGTAGACGTTCTGCTGGCAGCCCGACGTTGGAAAGGCCCTCAACGGTCGGACCTTGCAGCACTTGGCGTTACATTCTGGGTCATCAGTTCCGCTCTTTGTCATCCTTTCCCCAACGACCATGTCACCCCGTACATCGGTGGACGGCATGGCTCTCGACGCTCTGCACAAGATATCCAAGAGCTACAGGACTTTGTTTGGGGGAACAAGTCTTACGAGGTTTTTACGAAGCCCATTGCAAGGACGGTATCTAGTGCTGTCAAATACGAATTTCACAAATATGCGGACACCTCCAGTAACCAGAAATACCTCGTGGGTACCATAGCGTACGTTGAAAACCCTCTGTACACATTTTCTGTCATGGAACCTGAGACAGCTGGTACCTGTCAAAAGAACAAGAATAGGTTCTTTGGTACTAGAAGCACTGTACTGGACACTGTGCGCAACAGGAAGCGTAGCTGCAGATTAGCGGCAAATGGCGGGTACTTCAGCATGACTACGGGGGATTGCTATGGCAACATCGTGTCCGATGGAAGGACAGTGCAGACTTCACTGAACGTTACAAATGCCAACTTTGGAATAAGGGCTGATGGCTCGATTGTAGTGGGTTACATACCTGAGGAGGAGGTTATGAGAAATGAAAACCCTTTCAAGCAGCTCATATCAGGAGTGATATGGCTTGTCAGGAATGGCAGTAACTATGTCAATGAGAGCATGACCCTCGAGTCCACAGCACACGAGGACACAGGTAACATGGACACCTTTGTCAATGTAATGTCTGCGAGGACAGCCATTGGTCACGACAGCCGGGGCAGACTGGTAATGATGCAGGTGGAAGGGCAGACCGGAAAAAGAGGGTGTGTGTGTGTGTGTGCTAGTCTATGTGATGTAGCTATGTGATGTGTGTGTACATTTAAATCACTGTCATATCGTATTGTTCTCAGGGCCACCTTACATGAGTTTGCTGATCTGCTAATTGCTCACGATGTGGTGAATGCCATCAACATGGACGGTGGGGGCTCAAATACCTTAGTTATGGATGGTGTGTTGATCAACTACCCATCTGACCACTGGTAAACGCAAGTGCCCTGTGTGTTGTTGTTACCATAGTTACTGCCTCTTCCCCTACCCTTTCCCAAACAGTCTGGGACAGCCAGAGTACCGCTGCCCCAGGGCTGTCTCCACTGTTCTGTGCGTGCATGATGTGGAGTGCCCTGAGCCGGACTGTAGTGGCCATGGCAACTGCAGCCTGGGGACCTGCACTTGCAGCAAGCCTTGGTATGGCTCAAGATGTGATGCTGTTGACTGCTCTCTCACCAACTGCAGCAATCATGGCAGCTGCTTTGATGGTATTCATGATACCAAACTCCTTTCCCCACATTTTTGTGTACATTTGCCTCTGTGTGTGTGTTTGTGTGTGAGGTCATATGGGAGTGCCTGAAACATATGTAATTCATTACACACATGCTTTGGGAGAGAGGGAGTGTGGGAGGTACATGTATTTGAAAGTTAAGGAGTACTATAATTGGAGTAAGGTCAGTTAATTCAGAAAGAGCGTGATGCCTCTGGTTTTGCACTGATGTGAACAGTTTTAGGACCTCCCTTCTCAGAGCCATTAGCTGTCTAGCCACCTGTGTTGTCTACAGTAAGCTATGCATGTATTGTGGATCAGCTACCCCAACCTGTGGGCCATTGGTTTCCACCAGGTCACCCCTCCCTCCCTCTCTCCCCCCCCCCTCCCCTCACCTTTAGGGGCATGTAGCTGTGATGCTGGGTGGAGCGGACCTTTATGTGGTGAACGTAAGTGCTTCGTCCTTGTGTATGTGGCCAAAACATTCTGTTACAACATGGTATCATTTTTTTTATTTTTAAAATTATAAAGCGTGTCGGCCGGGCTGGTACGGTCCAGGGTGCCAGCAACACTGCTGGTGCTTTGGGAACGCAGTGTGCGATCCCTCGAATGGGAAGTGTGTCTGCAAGTCTGGGTACAGAGGATATGGCTGCTTTGAAAGTGAGCTACCCCATAGTGGGTCCTTGCAGTGTGCTGTGTTGACATGTCTCTCTCCACCAACCTTCAGAGTGCAGTCCTGATAGGTACGGAGTTGGCTGCATGCTGAGGTGAGTCCGGGGATTTGGCCTTGAGACTGGGTACCTGTACACACCGCTGCCCTTCTTCAGGTGTTCTAACTGCTCAGGACATGGTGTGTGTTCCCCCTTGGATGGGTCTTGCATTTGTCAGCAGGTATGATTAAAGGATAGGTGTGTGGCCAGCATATCACCTCATGAGCCTTCGCTCTCAGGGGTGGACAGGGCCTGTCTGTAATGTTACACAGTCACAAGGCGGACACTCGTACAGTTCAAGTGATGGAAACATACACAGCTCCACAGTTGGGGTATTTCCTCAAGGACTTCCCTTCTCTTCGAGAAGCTTGGCGTCAGCATCCTTGCAGCCTAGTTCACTGGCACATGCAAAGTGAGAGCACACTGACCAGATAACCTTGTCCCCCGGGGGCGCCACCCACTAGGCTATACTGTGAAGGCACCCCCCCCCCCCCCCTCCCCCAGGGGGCACACACTATGCTATATTGCTGGCAATTCCTTATTTTATCTGTAATTTATTCAATGGATTACAGACAAAATACGATGTCGTAAACGATATTGACTGGTGTGAGCCCGGCCTTGTAATCTCAAATTAGCCCCGCCCACCTCCTCCCCAGGTTATTGGAATACCCTCGGATAAGTGTTATAGTGGCAGTTGTATTGACAATTGGCCTGGGGACCATCCTACTACACGCTCTCCTGTGCCTGTACACAAGGAGGCAGCTGCCTGGTGTGAAGGAGCCTTCAGCAGCTGACCACACAGCTGCCATACATGGTCGCAGGTTGCGCAAGAAGCGACCCAAGTCACAACATCTTGCCACCCTAGCAGACTCTAGTTCAGACTGTTCCTTATGATCAGTTTAACTGTTTGGCATGACAGAAGTACACCACACAGTACATTATATACCAAACTGATGTGTAAGAATCAAACAGCAGTTTTTCATTTACTTTTAAGAAGCACATACTCTTTCCGATTGGTACTTGTCATACAGATCTGTTACATCAGTGGTTGATATTTTCTCCCAACCAGCTTCAGTCATGTGGTACACTGCAATTTTTTTTTAAATTTAAAAAAATTAACCTGGTTAAGTAACTTACAATTGACCACACCCCCACTGTAGACGTCGCGATGGGTGGCATGGAATATGGCACGCTGCCCAAGGTCCAAAGCCTCTTCCTTAGTGAGGTCCTCTCTGTAGCCATTGTCGAGGACACCATAGGCATACAAGGACCCTGATCCGACACTAAACATGTGGTGAGTCAGGCGGGTGCCCTCAGAATCAACATAGTATAGTCCAGGTCCCTTAGGTTGAAAGATAGGGGAGGTGATGTGAAGGTACATGCAAATAATTTCTTACACAACACATAGGGCTGGCCAAAAAGCTTTGCCCATACACTTACAGTGGGCCTAAAAAAGCTCATAACAATCAATTGCAATGATGTAAGGGTCGCCAAAAGGTCATGCTTCTACTTACCTTGCTGTCATAACCTGAAATCATAGTGCCCTGTAGAACAAAGTGCCATGTTAACAACCTCCGCACACATTGCACAGGTTTACACTTACAATTGAGAGACCCATCCCCTTGTAGTAATAGATCATGTTGGAGAGCAACTTTGAAGCAGCTGCTACTGATATCCTTCTCTTGTTGTTCAGTTCATAGACCCTGAAGAAGAGAAGTAGGTAAAGGAAGTGGAGATGAGGTAGTTGGGGCTAGGAGAACCTACCGGCAATGGTAGGCCAGCCTTCGCTCCCAGAAAGCACAGTCGGCTGCTCCACCCGCCATTGTGCCGAGCAGGTACGGGTTTATCTCGATAACTTTCTTCACGGTCTGCGAAGCTTGGTTACAAAACGTGATACAAATTTTGACGAAGGTCCAAAAATGGCCTCCCTCACCTATCCATGTTCCCGCAGTAGCCCTCGAATCGACGGCTACCACAATGCCACCATTGTATTTAAAAGCTAGGGTAGTTGTTCCGTGGCAGAACTTGATCTTGATGTCACCAGACGTAGTGACAAATGGTTTTACAAACTCAACGGGCTAAGAACGATAATGAAATGACGCACTGGCTCAAACAATGATGGACTCCCGTACTCACATCAACGCCTGGTGGCACAATAAAATGGTCATACAGAGAGCGATCAACCAGAGGATTGAACGCAGGCTCTTTAACTCCGTCTCCTTGTAGACATTCCTTGACAGACAGACCTGAATATCTTAGTGCCAAAGTCATCTTCGAGTAATTAATTAATGCGCACCAACGGCGCGCGCGGCCGATATGAAATATCAGCCAGCGCGAAAAATAAAAAACTGCAACATTATTTTATTCGTGTCAGAGATTTATGGCCGGTTGAATATGGCCCTGGTTCGTTCCATCGCTCCCGCGCCTTAGTGTATAAAAGGTTGTACTATTAATATAGAGTTATTTTTGTTATATTGCAGTAGTATTGTGTAACAACTTGCTGCTGTTAAATTAAAACGATTTCGAACAGAATTAAAATACGAAAAATAACACAAAATACAATACACAGTGACATCACAGTAACCTCTCCCTTAACCCCTTCTATCCTAACAGCAGTAAGCTTGTCTGAAGAGGCTGCAGTGGAGGAGGCGCAGGCCAGGAAGCACAGAGCAAATGACCCCATGTATTCAGATCTGGGTTGGGTGTGTATCCCATTTGCGGTAGAGACTTATGGAAACTGGGGTAGGGAAGCCCAATCTGCTTTCTCTCGCCTAGCTTCTCACCTGTCAATCATCATCTCTTCCAACAAAGGTAAGGTGCTCACAGAACTAAACAGTAATCCTAACCCTGAGGGAACCATCTTTTCAATAGCATCCTAAACCAGTACTGCTGTTTGTGTAGAAGAGGAGGCACTTACTAGAGAAAGAAGATGCATCACTGCTATGTCTCATCCATACTATACTTTGTTCTGCACAGATGCTTCATTAATGCCTTGATGGTAAGATAGTCAAATTTTCCCATAGAGATGTATGGGAGGGAACCATCTTTTCAATCGCACCCTAAACCTGGACTGATGGTTGTGGGGATGAGAAGACACTACATTGATGCATCACTGTTATCTCTGATCCATACTATATATTACAAGTGTATAAAAATTTCTCTTTGAGAAATAGAGTGGGATATAGCATTGGAATTGGTGGTGTAAAAAGCAAGGAAACAAGACTCATTATGGATTGGTACCAGAGTACCTTTATATATACTGCTGCACCTCAGTGGTGGGAAAGTAAAAATAGTTGACTTATAAAATCTGATGCGTGGCTTCAAATTGACGTGCTGCATTACAATGAAAGTCCTGCCTCACATAGAGATAAATGACTCCCGCAGTAGTCATACATATAGAGATACTTGACTCCTGCAGGAGTCATACATATAGAGATACTTGACTCCTGCAGGAGTCATACATATAGAGATACTAGACTCCTGCTGGAGTCATACATAGAGATACTTGAACCCTGCAGGAGCCAAACATATAGATATACTTGACTCCTGCAGGAGTCAAATACAAACATACTTGACTCCTGCAGGAGTCATTTATTTGGAGATACTAGAGACCTGCAGGAATCATACATAGAGATACTTGACTCCTGCAGGAATCATACATATTGAGATACTTGACTCCTGCAGGAGTCATACATAGAGATACTTGATTCATGCTGGAGTCATACATCGAGATACTTGAACCCTGCAGGAGCCAAACAAATAGATATACTTGACTCCTGGAGGAGTCAAATATACACATACTTGACTCCTGCAGGAGTCATTTTTATGGACTTCTAGTACTAGAAAACCACTGCACACTTGGATGATAGCAGGGACCATCCCTCTTTCTATAATTGATGTCACCTGAGCCATACAAGCTTTGGTGTGGCTTTAACAATCAATTCAAAAGTAGGTTCCCACCCATACATTTCTATGGGAAATTTTTGACTATCTTATCATCGAGGTGTTGATGAGACATGCAATATGAGCAAACCACTGGACACATGGAAGATAGCAGTAACCACTCCTCTATCTCTTTTTAATGCCACCCCAAGCAAAACGGCTTCCGTATTGGTTCACCAAGCGATTCAAAAGTAGGCTCCCACCCATACATTCCTATGGGAAGCCAACCATACATCTCTATGGGAAATATTGACTATCTTAGCATCCAGGTGTTGATGAGGCTTCTAGTACTAGAAAACCACTGCACACTTGGATGATAGCAGGGACCATCCCACTTTCTATAATTGATGTCAGCTCAGCCATATAAGCTTTGGTGTGGCTTTAACAATCAATTCAAAAGTAGGTTCCCACCCATACATTTCTATGGGAAATTTTTGACTATCTTAGCATCGAGGTGTTGATGAGACTTGGAATATGAGCAAACCACTGCACACATGGAAGATAGCAGTAACCACACCTCTATCACTTTTTAATGCCACCCCGGGCATACCTGCTTTGGTATCGGTTTTACAAGCGATTCAAAAGTAGGTTCCCACCCATACATTCCTATGGGAAATCACCCATACATCTCTATGGGAAATATTGACTATCGTAGCATCCAGGTGTTGATGAGGCTTCTAGTACTAGAAAACCACTGCACACTTGGATGATAGCAGGGACCATCCCACTTTCTATAATTGATGTCAGCTCAGCCATATAAGCTTTGGTGTGGCTTTAACAATCAATTCAAAAGTAGGTTCCCACCCATACATTTCTATGGGAAATTTTTGACTATCTTAGCATCGAGGTGTTGATGAGACTTGGAATATGAGCAAACCACTGCACACATGGAAGATAGCAGTAACCACACCTCTATCACTTTTTAATGCCACCCCGGGCATACCTGCTTTGGTATCGGTTTTACAAGCGATTCAAAAGTAGGTTCCCACCCATACATTCCTATGGGAAATCACCCATACATCTCTATGGGAAATATTGACTATCGTAGCATCCAGGTGTTGATGAGGCTTCTAGTACTAGAAAACCACTGCACACTTGGATGATAGCAGGGACCATCCCACTTTCTATAATTCATGTCAGCTCAGCCATATAAGCTTTGGTGTGGCTTTAACAATCAATTCAAAAGTAGGTTCCCACCCATACATTTCTATGGGAAATTTTTGACTATCTTAGCATCGAGGTGTTGATGAGACTTGGAATATGAGCAAACCACTGCACACATGGAAGATAGCAGTAACCACACCTCTATCACTTTTTAATGCCATCCCAAGCATAACTGCTTCGGTATGGGTTCACCAAGCGATTCAAAAGTAGGTTCACACCCATACATTTCTATGGGAAACTTTTGACTATCTTAGCATGGAGGTGTTGATGAGACTTGGAATATGAGCAAACCACTGCACACATGGAAGATAGCAGTAACCACACCTCTATCACTTTTTAATGCCACCCCGGGCATGCCTGCTTTGGTATCGGTTTTCCAAGCAATTCAAAAGTAGGTTCCCACCCATACATTCCTATGGGAAACCACCCATACATCTCTTTGGGAAATATTGACTATCGTAGCATCCAGGTGTTGATGAGGCTTCTAGTACTAGTAAACCACTGCACACTTGGATGATAGCAGGGACCATCCCACTTTCTATAATTGATGTCAGCTCAGCCATATAAGCTTTGGTGTGGCTTTAACAATCAACTCAAAAGTAGGTTCCCACCCATACATTTCTATGGGAAATTTTTGACTATCTTAGCATGGAGGTGTTGATGAGACTTGGAATATGAGCAAACCACTGGACACATGGAAGATAGCAGTAACCACACCTCTATCACTTTTTAATGCCATCCCAAGCATAACTGCTTCGGTATGGGTTCACCAAGCGATTCAAAAGTAGGTTCACACCCATACATTTCTATGGGAAACTTTTGACTATCTTAGCATGGAGGTGTTGATGAGACTTGGAATATGAGCAAACCACTGCACACATGGAAGATAGCAGTAACCACACCTCTATCACTTTTTAATGCCACCCCAAGCATGCCTGCTTTGGTATCGGTTTTCCAAGCGATTCAAAAGTAGGTTCCCACCCATACATTCCTATGGGAAACCACCCATACATCTCTTTGGGAAATATTGACTATCGTAGCATCCAGGTGTTGATGAGGCTTCTAGTACTAGTAAACCACTGCACACTTGGATGATAGCAGGGACCATCCCACTTTCTATAATTGATGTCAGCTCAGCCATATAAGCTTTGGTGTGGCTTTAACAATCAATTCAAAAGAAGGTTCCCACCCATACATTTCTATGGGAAATTTTTGACTATCTTAGCATCGAGGTGTTGATGAGACTTGGAATATGAGCAAACCACTGCACACATGGAAGATAGCAGTAACCACACCTCTATCACTTTTTAAAGCCATCCCAAGCATAACTGCTTCGGTATGGGTTCACCAAGCGATTCAAAAGTAGGTTCACACCCATACATTTCTATGGGAAACTTTTGACTATCTTAGCATGGAGGTGTTGATGAGACTTGGAATATGAGCAAACCACTGCACACATGGAAGATAGCAGTAACCACACCTCTATCACTTTTTAATGCCACCCCGGGCATGCCTGCTTTGGTATCGGTTTTCCAAGCGATTCAAAAGTAGGTTCCCACCCATACATTCCTATGGGAAACCACCCATACATCTCTTTGGGAAATATTGACTATCGTAGCATCCAGGTGTTGATGAGGCTTCTAGTACTAGTAAACCACTGCACACTTGGATGATAGCAGGGACCATCCCACTTTCTATAATTCATGTCAGCTCAGCCATATAAGCTTTGGTGTGGCTTTAACAATCAATTCAAAAGTAGGTTCCCACCCATACATTTCTATGGGAAATTTTTGACTATCTTAGCATCGAGGTGTTGATGAGACTTGGAATATGAGCAAACCACTGGACACATGGAAGATAGCAGTAACCACTCCTCTATCTCTTTTTAATGCCACCCCAAGCAAAACGGCTTCCGTATTGGTTCACCAAGCGATTCAAAAGTAGGCTCCCACCCATACATTCCTATGGGAAGCCAACCATACATCTCTATGGGAAATATTGACTATCTTAGCATCCAGGTGTTGATGAGGCTTCTAGTACTAGAAAACCACTGCACACTTGGATGATAGCAGGGACCATCCCACTTTCTATAATTGATGTCAGCTCAGCCATATAAGCTTTGGTGTGGCTTTAACAATCAATTCAAAAGTAGGTTCCCACCCATACATTTCTATGGGAAATTTTTGACTATCTTAGCATCGAGGTGTTGATGAGACTTGGAATATGAGCAAACCACTGCACACATGGAAGATAGCAGTAACCACACCTCTATCACTTTTTAATGCCACCCCGGGCATACCTGCTTTGGTATCGGTTTTACAAGCGATTCAAAAGTAGGTTCCCACCCATACATTCCTATGGGAAATCACCCATACATCTCTATGGGAAATATTGACTATCGTAGCATCCAGGTGTTGATGAGGCTTCTAGTACTAGAAAACCACTGCACACTTGGATGATAGCAGGGACCATCCCACTTTCTATAATTGATGTCAGCTCAGCCATATAAGCTTTGGTGTGGCTTTAACAATCAATTCAAAAGTAGGTTCCCACCCATACATTTCTATGGGAAATTTTTGACTATCTTAGCATCGAGGTGTTGATGAGACTTGGAATATGAGCAAACCACTGCACACATGGAAGATAGCAGTAACCACACCTCTATCACTTTTTAATGCCACCCCGGGCATACCTGCTTTGGTATCGGTTTTACAAGCGATTCAAAAGTAGGTTCCCACCCATACATTCCTATGGGAAATCACCCATACATCTCTATGGGAAATATTGACTATCGTAGCATCCAGGTGTTGATGAGGCTTCTAGTACTAGAAAACCACTGCACACTTGGATGATAGCAGGGACCATCCCACTTTCTATAATTCATGTCAGCTCAGCCATATAAGCTTTGGTGTGGCTTTAACAATCAATTCAAAAGTAGGTTCCCACCCATACATTTCTATGGGAAATTTTTGACTATCTTAGCATCGAGGTGTTGATGAGACTTGGAATATGAGCAAACCACTGCACACATGGAAGATAGCAGTAACCACACCTCTATCACTTTTTAATGCCATCCCAAGCATAACTGCTTCGGTATGGGTTCACCAAGCGATTCAAAAGTAGGTTCACACCCATACATTTCTATGGGAAACTTTTGACTATCTTAGCATGGAGGTGTTGATGAGACTTGGAATATGAGCAAACCACTGCACACATGGAAGATAGCAGTAACCACACCTCTATCACTTTTTAATGCCACCCCGGGCATGCCTGCTTTGGTATCGGTTTTCCAAGCAATTCAAAAGTAGGTTCCCACCCATACATTCCTATGGGAAACCACCCATACATCTCTTTGGGAAATATTGACTATCGTAGCATCCAGGTGTTGATGAGGCTTCTAGTACTAGTAAACCACTGCACACTTGGATGATAGCAGGGACCATCCCACTTTCTATAATTGATGTCAGCTCAGCCATATAAGCTTTGGTGTGGCTTTAACAATCAACTCAAAAGTAGGTTCCCACCCATACATTTCTATGGGAAATTTTTGACTATCTTAGCATGGAGGTGTTGATGAGACTTGGAATATGAGCAAACCACTGGACACATGGAAGATAGCAGTAACCACACCTCTATCACTTTTTAATGCCATCCCAAGCATAACTGCTTCGGTATGGGTTCACCAAGCGATTCAAAAGTAGGTTCACACCCATACATTTCTATGGGAAACTTTTGACTATCTTAGCATGGAGGTGTTGATGAGACTTGGAATATGAGCAAACCACTGCACACATGGAAGATAGCAGTAACCACACCTCTATCACTTTTTAATGCCACCCCAAGCATGCCTGCTTTGGTATCGGTTTTCCAAGCGATTCAAAAGTAGGTTCCCACCCATACATTCCTATGGGAAACCACCCATACATCTCTTTGGGAAATATTGACTATCGTAGCATCCAGGTGTTGATGAGGCTTCTAGTACTAGTAAACCACTGCACACTTGGATGATAGCAGGGACCATCCCACTTTCTATAATTGATGTCAGCTCAGCCATATAAGCTTTGGTGTGGCTTTAACAATCAATTCAAAAGAAGGTTCCCACCCATACATTTCTATGGGAAATTTTTGACTATCTTAGCATCGAGGTGTTGATGAGACTTGGAATATGAGCAAACCACTGCACACATGGAAGATAGCAGTAACCACACCTCTATCACTTTTTAAAGCCATCCCAAGCATAACTGCTTCGGTATGGGTTCACCAAGCGATTCAAAAGTAGGTTCACACCCATACATTTCTATGGGAAACTTTTGACTATCTTAGCATGGAGGTGTTGATGAGACTTGGAATATGAGCAAACCACTGCACACATGGAAGATAGCAGTAACCACACCTCTATCACTTTTTAATGCCACCCCGGGCATGCCTGCTTTGGTATCGGTTTTCCAAGCGATTCAAAAGTAGGTTCCCACCCATACATTCCTATGGGAAACCACCCATACATCTCTTTGGGAAATATTGACTATCGTAGCATCCAGGTGTTGATGAGGCTTCTAGTACTAGTAAACCACTGCACACTTGGATGATAGCAGGGACCATCCCACTTTCTATAATTGATGTCAGCTCAGCCATATAAGCTTTGGTGTGGCTTTAACAATCAATTCAAAAGTAGGTTCCCACCCATACATTTCTATGGGAAATTTTTGACTATCTTAGCATCAAGGTGTTGATGAGACTTGGAATATGAGCAAACCACTGCACACATGGAAGATAGCAGTAACCACACCTCTATCACTTTTTAATGCCACCCCGGGCATACCTGCTTTGGTATCGGTTTTACAAGCGATTCAAAAGTAGGTTCCCACCCATACATTCCTATGGGAAATCACCCATACATCTCTATGGGAAATATTGACTATCGTAGCATCCAGGTGTTGATGAGGCTTCTAGTACTAGTAAACCACTGCACACTTGGATGATAGCAGGGACCATCCCACTTTCTATAATTGATGTCAGCTCAGCCATATAAGCTTTGGTGTGGCTTTAACAATCCATTCAAAAGTAGGTTCCCACCCATACATTTCTATGGGAAATTTTTGACTATCTCATCATCGAGGTGTTGATGAGACATGCAATATGAGCAAACCACTGGACACATGGAAGATAGCAGTAACCACTCCTCTATCTCTTTTTAATGCCACCCCAAGCAAAACGGCTTCCGTATTGGTTCACCAAGCGATTCAAAAGTAGGTTCCCACCCATACATTCCTATGGGAAGCCAACCATACATCTCTATGGGAAATATTGACTATCTTAGCATCCAGGTGTTGATGAGGCTTCTAGTACTAGAAAACCACTGCACACTTGGATGATAGCAGGGACCATCCCACTTTCTATAATTGATGTCAGCTCAGCCATATAAGCTTTGGTGTGGCTTTAACAATCAATTCAAAAGTAGGTTCACACCCATACATTTGTATGGGAAATTTTTGACTATCTTAGCATCCAGGTGTTGATGAGACTTGGAATATGAGCAAACCACTGCACACATGGAAGATAGCAGTAACCACACCTCTATCACTTTTTAATGCCACCCCGGGCATACCTGCTTTGGTATCGGTTTTACAAGCGATTCAAAAGTAGGTTCCCACCCATACATTCCTATGGGAAATCACCCATACATCTCTATGGGAAATATTGACTATCGTAGCATCCAGGTGTTGATGAGGCTTCTAGTACTAGAAAACCACTGCACACTTGGATGATAGCAGGGACCATCCCACTTTCTATAATTGATGTCAGCTCAGCCATATAAGCTTTGGTGTGGCTTTAACAATCAATTCAAACGTAGGTTCCCACCCATACATTTCTATGGGAAATTTTTGACTATCTTAGCATCGAGGTGTTGATGAGACTTGGAATATGAGCAAACCACTGCACACATGGAAGATAGCAGTAACCACACCTCTATCACTTTTTAATGCCACCCCGGGCATACCTGCTTTGGTATCGGTTTTACAAGCGATTCAAAAGTAGGTTCCCACCCATACATTCCTATGGGAAATCACCCATACATCTCTATGGGAAATATTGACTATCGTAGCATCCAGGTGTTGATGAGGCTTCTAGTACTAGTAAACCACTGCACACTTGGATGATAGCAGGGACCATCCCACTTTCTATAATTGATGTCAGCTCAGCCATATAAGCTTTGGTGTGGCTTTAACAATCCATTCAAAAGTAGGTTCCCACCCATACATTTCTATGGGAAATTTTTGACTATCTCATCATCGAGGTGTTGATGAGACATGCAATATGAGCAAACCACTGGACACATGGAAGATAGCAGTAACCACTCCTCTATCTCTTTTTAATGCCACCCCAAGCAAAACGGCTTCCGTATTGGTTCACCAAGCGATTCAAAAGTAGGTTCCCACCCATACATTCCTATGGGAAGCCAACCATACATCTCTATGGGAAATATTGACTATCTTAGCATCCAGGTGTTGATGAGGCTTCTAGTACTAGAAAACCACTGCACACTTGGATGATAGCAGGGACCATCCCACTTTCTATAATTGATGTCAGCTCAGCCATATAAGCTTTGGTGTGGCTTTAACAATCAATTCAAAAGTAGGTTCACACCCATACATTTGTATGGGAAATTTTTGACTATCTTAGCATCCAGGTGTTGATGAGACTTGGAATATGAGCAAACCACTGCACACATGGAAGATAGCAGTAACCACACCTCTATCACTTTTTAATGCCACCCCGGGCATACCTGCTTTGGTATCGGTTTTACAAGCGATTCAAAAGTAGGTTCCCACCCATACATTCCTATGGGAAATCACCCATACATCTCTATGGGAAATATTGACTATCGTAGCATCCAGGTGTTGATGAGGCTTCTAGTACTAGAAAACCACTGCACACTTGGATGATAGCAGGGACCATCCCACTTTCTATAATTGATGTCAGCTCAGCCATATAAGCTTTGGTGTGGCTTTAACAATCAATTCAAACGTAGGTTCCCACCCATACATTTCTATGGGAAATTTTTGACTATCTTAGCATCGAGGTGTTGATGAGACTTGGAATATGAGCAAACCACTGCACACATGGAAGATAGCAGTAACCACACCTCTATCACTTTTTAATGCCACCCCGGGCATACCTGCTTTGGTATCGGTTTTACAAGCGATTCAAAAGTAGGTTCCCACCCATACATTCCTATGGGAAATCACCCATACATCTCTATGGGAAATATTGACTATCGTAGCATCCAGGTGTTGATGAGGCTTCTAGTACTAGTAAACCACTGCACACTTGGATGATAGCAGGGACCATCCCACTTTCTATAATTGATGTCAGCTCAGCCATATAAGCTTTGGTGTGGCTTTAACAATCCATTCAAAAGTAGGTTCCCACCCATACATTTCTATGGGAAATTTTTGACTATCTCATCATCGAGGTGTTGATGAGACATGCAATATGAGCAAACCACTGGACACATGGAAGATAGCAGTAACCACTCCTCTATCTCTTTTTAATGCCACCCCAAGCAAAACGGCTTCCGTATTGGTTCACCAAGCGATTCAAAAGTAGGTTCCCACCCATACATTCCTATGGGAAGCCAACCATACATCTCTATGGGAAATATTGACTATCTTAGCATCCAGGTGTTGATGAGGCTTCTAGTACTAGAAAACCACTGCACACTTGGATGATAGCAGGGACCATCCCACTTTCTATAATTGATGTCAGCTCAGCCATATAAGCTTTGGTGTGGCTTTAACAATCAATTCAAAAGTAGGTTCACACCCATACATTTGTATGGGAAATTTTTGACTATCTTAGCATCCAGGTGTTGATGAGACTTGGAATATGAGCAAACCACTGCACACATGGAAGATAGCAGTAACCACACCTCTATCACTTTTTAATGCCACCCCGGGCATACCTGCTTTGGTATCGGTTTTACAAGCGATTCAAAAGTAGGTTCCCACCCATACATTCCTATGGGAAATCACCCATACATCTCTATGGGAAATATTGACTATCGTAGCATCCAGGTGTTGATGAGGCTTCTAGTACTAGAAAACCACTGCACACTTGGATGATAGCAGGGACCATCCCACTTTCTATAATTGATGTCAGCTCAGCCATATAAGCTTTGGTGTGGCTTTAACAATCAATTCAAACGTAGGTTCCCACCCATACATTTCTATGGGAAATTTTTGACTATCTTAGCATCGAGGTGTTGATGAGACTTGGAATATGAGCAAACCACTGCACACATGGAAGATAGCAGTAACCACACCTCTATCACTTTTTAATGCCACCCCGGGCATACCTGCTTTGGTATCGGTTTTACAAGCGATTCAAAAGTAGGTTCCCACCCATACATTCCTATGGGAAATCACCCATACATCTCTATGGGAAATATTGACTATCGTAGCATCCAGGTGTTGATGAGGCTTCTAGTACTAGTAAACCACTGCACACTTGGATGATAGCAGGGACCATCCCACTTTCTATAATTGATGTCAGCTCAGCCATATAAGCTTTGGTGTGGCTTTAACAATCCATTCAAAAGTAGGTTCCCACCCATACATTTCTATGGGAAATTTTTGACTATCTCATCATCGAGGTGTTGATGAGACATGCAATATGAGCAAACCACTGGACACATGGAAGATAGCAGTAACCACTCCTCTATCTCTTTTTAATGCCACCCCAAGCAAAACGGCTTCCGTATTGGTTCACCAAGCGATTCAAAAGTAGGTTCCCACCCATACATTCCTATGGGAAGCCAACCATACATCTCTATGGGAAATATTGACTATCTTAGCATCCAGGTGTTGATGAGGCTTCTAGTACTAGAAAACCACTGCACACTTGGATGATAGCAGGGACCATCCCACTTTCTATAATTGATGTCAGCTCAGCCATATAAGCTTTGGTGTGGCTTTAACAATCAATTCAAAAGTAGGTTCACACCCATACATTTGTATGGGAAATTTTTGACTATCTTAGCATCCAGGTGTTGATGAGACTTGGAATATGAGCAAACCACTGCACACATGGAAGATAGCAGTAACCACACCTCTATCACTTTTTAATGCCACCCCGGGCATACCTGCTTTGGTATCGGTTTTACAAGCGATTCAAAAGTAGGTTCCCACCCATACATTCCTATGGGAAATCACCCATACATCTCTATGGGAAATATTGACTATCGTAGCATCCAGGTGTTGATGAGGCTTCTAGTACTAGTAAACCACTGCACACTTGGATGATAGCAGGGACCATCCCACTTTCTATAATTGATGTCAGCTCAGCCATATAAGCTTTGGTGTGGCTTTAACAATCAATTCAAACGTAGGTTCCCACCCATACATTTCTATGGGAAATTTTTGACTATCTTAGCATCGAGGTGTTGATGAGACTTGGAATATGAGCAAACCACTGCACACATGGAAGATAGCAGTAACCACACCTCTATCACTTTTTAATGCCATCCCAAGCATAACTGCTTCGGTATGGGTTCACCAAGCGATTCAAAAGTAGGTTCACACCCATACATTTCTATGGGAAACTTTTGACTATCTTAGCATGGAGGTGTTGATGAGACTTGGAATATGAGCAAACCACTGCACACATGGAAGATAGCAGTAACCACACCTCTATCACTTTTTAATGCCACCCCGGGCATACCTGCTTTGGTATCGGTTTTACAAGCGATTCAAAAGTAGGTTCCCACCCATACATTCCTATGGGAAATCACCCATACATCTCTATGGGAAATATTGACTATCGTAGCATCCAGGTGTTGATGAGGCTTCTAGTACTAGAAAACCACTGCACACTTGGATGATAGCAGGGACCATCCCACTTTCTATAATTGATGTCAGCTCAGCCATATAAGCTTTGGTGTGGCTTTAACAATCAATTCAAACGTAGGTTCCCACCCATACATTTCTATGGGAAATTTTTGACTATCTTAGCATCGAGGTGTTGATGAGACTTGGAATATGAGCAAACCACTGCACACATGGAAGATAGCAGTAACCACACCTCTATCACTTTTTAATGCCATCCCAAGCATAACTGCTTCGGTATGGGTTCACCAAGCGATTCAAAAGTAGGTTCACACCCATACATTTCTATGGGAAACTTTTGACTATCTTAGCATGGAGGTGTTGATGAGACTTGGAATATGAGCAAACCACTGCACACATGGAAGATAGCAGTAACCACACCTCTATCACTTTTTAATGCCACCCCGGGCATGCCTGCTTTGGTATCGGTTTCCCAAGCGATTCAAAAGTAGGCTCCCACCCATACTTTCCAATGGGAAACCACCCATACATCTCTATGGGAAATATTGACTATCGTAGCATCCAGGTGTTGATGAGGCTTCTAGTACTAGAAAAGCACTGCACACTTGGATGATAGCAGGGACCATCCCACTTTCTATAATTGATGTCAGCTCAGCCATATAAGCTTTGGTGTGGCTTTAACAATCAATTCAAAAGTAGGTTCCCACCCATACATTTCTATGGGAAATTTTTGACTATCTTAGCATCGAGGTGATGATGAGACATGCAATATGAGCAAACCACTGGACACATGGAAGATAGCAGTAACCACTCCTCTATCTTTTTCTAATGCCATCCCAAGCATAACTGCTTCGGTATGGGTTCACCAAGCGATTCAAAAGTAGGTTCACACCCATACATTTCTATGGGAAATTTTTGACTATCTTAGCATCGAGGTGTTGATGAGACTTGGAATATGAGCAAACCACTGCACACATGGAAGATAGCAGTAACCACACCTCTATCACTTTTTAATGCCACCCCGGGCATACCTGCTTTGGTATCGGTTTTACAAGCGATTCAAAAGTAGGTTCCCACCCATACATTCCTATGGGAAATCACCCATACATCTCTATGGGAAATATTGACTATCGTAGCATCCAGGTGTTGATGAGGCTTCTAGTACTAGAAAACCACTGCACACTTGGATGATAGCAGGGACCATCCCACTTTCTATAATTGATGTCAGCTCAGCCATATAAGCTTTGGTGTGGCTTTAACAATCCATTCAAAAGTAGGTTCCCACCCATACATTTCTATGGGAAATTTTTGACTATCTTAGCATCGAGGTGTTGATGAGACTTGGAATATGAGCAAACCACTGCACACATGGAAGATAGCAGTAACCACACCTCTATCACTTTTTAATGCCACCCCGGGCATACCTGCTTTGGTATCGGTTTTACAAGCGATTCAAAAGTAGGTTCCCACCCATACATTCCTATGGGAAATCACCCATACATCTCTATGGGAAATATTGACTATGGTAGCATCCAGGTGTTGATGAGGCTTCTAGTACTAGAAAACCACTGCACACTTGGATGATAGCAGGGACCATCCCACTTTCTATAATTGATGTCAGCTCAGCCATATAAGCTTTGGTGTGGCTTTAACAATCAATTCAAAAGTAGGTTCCCACCCATACATTTCTATGGGAAATTTTTGACTATCTTAGCATCGAGGTGTTGATGAGACTTGGAATATGAGCAAACCACTGCACACATGGAAGATAGCAGTAACCACACCTCTATCACTTTTTAATGCCACCCCGGGCATACCTGCTTTGGTATCGGTTTTACAAGCGATTCAAAAGTAGGTTCCCACCCATACATTCCTATGGGAAATCACCCATACATCTCTATGGGAAATATTGACTATCGTAGCATCCAGGTGTTGATGAGGCTTCTAGTACTAGAAAACCACTGCACACTTGGATGATAGCAGGGACCATCCCACTTTCTATAATTGATGTCAGCTCAGCCATATAAGCTTTGGTGTGGCTTTAACAATCAATTCAAACGTAGGTTCCCACCCATACATTTCTATGGGAAATTTTTGACTATCTTAGCATCGAGGTGTTGATGAGACTTGGAATATGAGCAAACCACTGCACACATGGAAGATAGCAGTAACCACACCTCTATCACTTTTTAATGCCATCCCAAGCATAACTGCTTCGGTATGGGTTCACCAAGCGATTCAAAAGTAGGTTCACACCCATACATTTCTATGGGAAACTTTTGACTATCTTAGCATGGAGGTGTTGATGAGACTTGGAATATGAGCAAACCACTGCACACATGGAAGATAGCAGTAACCACACCTCTATCACTTTTTAATGCCACCCCGGGCATGCCTGCTTTGGTATCGGTTTTCCAAGCAATTCAAAAGTAGGTTCCCACCCATACATTCCTATGGGAAACCACCCATACATCTCTTTGGGAAATATTGACTATCGTAGCATCCAGGTGTTGATGAGGCTTCTAGTACTAGTAAACCACTGCACACTTGGATGATAGCAGGGACCATCCCACTTTCTATAATTGATGTCAGCTCAGCCATATAAGCTTTGGTGTGGCTTTAACAATCAACTCAAAAGTAGGTTCCCACCCATACATTTCTATGGGAAATTTTTGACTATCTTAGCATGGAGGTGTTGATGAGACTTGGAATATGAGCAAACCACTGGACACATGGAAGATAGCAGTAACCACACCTCTATCACTTTTTAATGCCATCCCAAGCATAACTGCTTCGGTATGGGTTCACCAAGCGATTCAAAAGTAGGTTCACACCCATACATTTCTATGGGAAACTTTTGACTATCTTAGCATGGAGGTGTTGATGAGACTTGGAATATGAGCAAACCACTGCACACATGGAAGATAGCAGTAACCACACCTCTATCACTTTTTAATGCCACCCCAAGCATGCCTGCTTTGGTATCGGTTTTCCAAGCGATTCAAAAGTAGGTTCCCACCCATACATTCCTATGGGAAACCACCCATACATCTCTTTGGGAAATATTGACTATCGTAGCATCCAGGTGTTGATGAGGCTTCTAGTACTAGTAAACCACTGCACACTTGGATGATAGCAGGGACCATCCCACTTTCTATAATTGATGTCAGCTCAGCCATATAAGCTTTGGTGTGGCTTTAACAATCAATTCAAAAGAAGGTTCCCACCCATACATTTCTATGGGAAATTTTTGACTATCTTAGCATCGAGGTGTTGATGAGACTTGGAATATGAGCAAACCACTGCACACATGGAAGATAGCAGTAACCACACCTCTATCACTTTTTAAAGCCATCCCAAGCATAACTGCTTCGGTATGGGTTCACCAAGCGATTCAAAAGTAGGTTCACACCCATACATTTCTATGGGAAACTTTTGACTATCTTAGCATGGAGGTGTTGATGAGACTTGGAATATGAGCAAACCACTGCACACATGGAAGATAGCAGTAACCACACCTCTATCACTTTTTAATGCCACCCCGGGCATGCCTGCTTTGGTATCGGTTTTCCAAGCGATTCAAAAGTAGGTTCCCACCCATACATTCCTATGGGAAACCACCCATACATCTCTTTGGGAAATATTGACTATCGTAGCATCCAGGTGTTGATGAGGCTTCTAGTACTAGTAAACCACTGCACACTTGGATGATAGCAGGGACCATCCCACTTTCTATAATTGATGTCAGCTCAGCCATATAAGCTTTGGTGTGGCTTTAACAATCAATTCAAAAGTAGGTTCCCACCCATACATTTCTATGGGAAATTTTTGACTATCTTAGCATCAAGGTGTTGATGAGACTTGGAATATGAGCAAACCACTGCACACATGGAAGATAGCAGTAACCACACCTCTATCACTTTTTAATGCCACCCCGGGCATACCTGCTTTGGTATCGGTTTTACAAGCGATTCAAAAGTAGGTTCCCACCCATACATTCCTATGGGAAATCACCCATACATCTCTATGGGAAATATTGACTATCGTAGCATCCAGGTGTTGATGAGGCTTCTAGTACTAGTAAACCACTGCACACTTGGATGATAGCAGGGACCATCCCACTTTCTATAATTGATGTCAGCTCAGCCATATAAGCTTTGGTGTGGCTTTAACAATCCATTCAAAAGTAGGTTCCCACCCATACATTTCTATGGGAAATTTTTGACTATCTCATCATCGAGGTGTTGATGAGACATGCAATATGAGCAAACCACTGGACACATGGAAGATAGCAGTAACCACTCCTCTATCTCTTTTTAATGCCACCCCAAGCAAAACGGCTTCCGTATTGGTTCACCAAGCGATTCAAAAGTAGGTTCCCACCCATACATTCCTATGGGAAGCCAACCATACATCTCTATGGGAAATATTGACTATCTTAGCATCCAGGTGTTGATGAGGCTTCTAGTACTAGAAAACCACTGCACACTTGGATGATAGCAGGGACCATCCCACTTTCTATAATTGATGTCAGCTCAGCCATATAAGCTTTGGTGTGGCTTTAACAATCAATTCAAAAGTAGGTTCACACCCATACATTTGTATGGGAAATTTTTGACTATCTTAGCATCCAGGTGTTGATGAGACTTGGAATATGAGCAAACCACTGCACACATGGAAGATAGCAGTAACCACACCTCTATCACTTTTTAATGCCACCCCGGGCATACCTGCTTTGGTATCGGTTTTACAAGCGATTCAAAAGTAGGTTCCCACCCATACATTCCTATGGGAAATCACCCATACATCTCTATGGGAAATATTGACTATCGTAGCATCCAGGTGTTGATGAGGCTTCTAGTACTAGAAAACCACTGCACACTTGGATGATAGCAGGGACCATCCCACTTTCTATAATTGATGTCAGCTCAGCCATATAAGCTTTGGTGTGGCTTTAACAATCAATTCAAACGTAGGTTCCCACCCATACATTTCTATGGGAAATTTTTGACTATCTTAGCATCGAGGTGTTGATGAGACTTGGAATATGAGCAAACCACTGCACACATGGAAGATAGCAGTAACCACACCTCTATCACTTTTTAATGCCATCCCAAGCATAACTGCTTCGGTATGGGTTCACCAAGCGATTCAAAAGTAGGTTCACACCCATACATTTCTATGGGAAACTTTTGACTATCTTAGCATGGAGGTGTTGATGAGACTTGGAATATGAGCAAACCACTGCACACATGGAAGATAGCAGTAACCACACCTCTATCACTTTTTAATGCCACCCCGGGCATGCCTGCTTTGGTATCGGTTTCCCAAGCGATTCAAAAGTAGGCTCCCACCCATACTTTCCAATGGGAAACCACCCATACATCTCTATGGGAAATATTGACTATCGTAGCATCCAGGTGTTGATGAGGCTTCTAGTACTAGAAAAGCACTGCACACTTGGATGATAGCAGGGACCATCCCACTTTCTATAATTGATGTCAGCTCAGCCATATAAGCTTTGGTGTGGCTTTAACAATCAATTCAAAAGTAGGTTCCCACCCATACATTTCTATGGGAAATTTTTGACTATCTTAGCATCGAGGTGATGATGAGACATGCAATATGAGCAAACCACTGGACACATGGAAGATAGCAGTAACCACTCCTCTATCTTTTTCTAATGCCATCCCAAGCATAACTGCTTCGGTATGGGTTCACCAAGCGATTCAAAAGTAGGTTCACACCCATACATTTCTATGGGAAATTTTTGACTATCTTAGCATCGAGGTGTTGATGAGACTTGGAATATGAGCAAACTACTGCACACATGGAAGATAGCAGTAACCACACCTCTATCACTTTTTAATGCCACCCCGGGCATACCTGCTTTGGTATCGGTTTTACAAGCGATTCAAAAGTAGGTTCCCACCCATACATTCCTATGGGAAATCACCCATACATCTCTATGGGAAATATTGACTATCGTAGCATCCAGGTGTTGATGAGGCTTCTAGTACTAGAAAACCACTGCACACTTGGATGATAGCAGGGACCATCCCACTTTCTATAATTGATGTCAGCTCAGCCATATAAGCTTTGGTGTGGCTTTAACAATCCATTCAAAAGTAGGTTCCCACCCATACATTTCTATGGGAAATTTTTGACTATCTTAGCATCGAGGTGTTGATGAGACTTGGAATATGAGCAAACCACTGCACACATGGAAGATAGCAGTAACCACACCTCTATCACTTTTTAATGCCACCCCGGGCATACCTGCTTTGGTATCGGTTTTACAAGCGATTCAAAAGTAGGTTCCCACCCATACATTCCTATGGGAAATCACCCATACATCTCTATGGGAAATATTGACTATGGTAGCATCCAGGTGTTGATGAGGCTTCTAGTACTAGAAAACCACTGCACACTTGGATGATAGCAGGGACCATCCCACTTTCTATAATTGATGTCAGCTCAGCCATATAAGCTTTGGTGTGGCTTTAACAATCAATTCAAAAGTAGGTTCCCACCCATACATTTCTATGGGAAATTTTTGACTATCTTAGCATCGAGGTGTTGATGAGACTTGGAATATGAGCAAACCACTGCACACATGGAAGATAGCAGTAACCACACCTCTAACACTTTTTAATGCCACCCCCGGCATACCTGCTTTGGTATCGGTTTTACAAGCGATTCAAAAGTAGGTTCCCACCCATACATTCCTATGGGAAATCACCCATACATCTCTATGGGAAATATTGACTATCGTAGCATCCAGGTGTTGATGAGGCTTCTAGTACTAGAAAACCACTGCACACTTGGATGATAGCAGGGACCATCCCACTTTCTATAATTGATGTCAGCTCAGCCATATAAGCTTTGGTGTGGCTTTAACAATCAATTCAAAAGTAGGTTCCCACCCATACATTTCTATGGGAAATTTTTGACTATCTTAGCATCGAGGTGATGATGAGACATGCAATATGAGCAAACCACTGGACACATGGAAGATAGCAGTACCCACTCCTCTATCACTTTTTAATGCCATCCCAAGCATAACTGCTTCGGTATGGGTTCACCAAGCGATTCAAAAGTAGGTTCACACCCATACATTTCTATGGGAAACTTTTGACTATCTTAGCATGGAGGTGTTGATGAGACTTGGAATATGAGCAAACCACTGCACACATGGAAGATAGCAGTAACCACACCTCTATCACTTTTTAATGCCACCCCGGGCATGCCTGCTTTGGTATCGGTTTTCCAAGCGATTCAAAAGTAGGTTCCCACCCATACATTCCTATGGGAAACCACCCATACATCTCTTTGGGAAATATTGACTATCGTAGCATCCAGGTGTTGATGAGGCTTCTAGTACTAGTAAACCACTGCACACTTGGATGATAGCAGGGACCATCCCACTTTCTATAATTGATGTCAGCTCAGCCATATAAGCTTTGGTGTGGCTTTAACAATCAACTCAAAAGTAGGTTCCCACCCATACATTTCTATGGGAAATTTTTGACTATCTTAGCATCGAGGTGTTGATGAGACTTGGAATATGAGCAAACCACTGCACACATGGAAGATAGCAGTAACCACACCTCTATCACTTTTTAATGCCACCCCGGGCATACCTGCTTTGGTATCGGTTTTACAAGCGATTCAAAAGTAGGTTCCCACCCATACATTCCTATGGGAAATCACCCATACATCTCTATGGGAAATATTGACTATCGTAGCATCCAGGTGTTGATGAGGCTTCTAGTACTAGAAAACCACTGCACACTTGGATGACAGCAGGGACCATCCCACTTTCTATAATTGATGTCAGCTCAGCCATATAAGCTTTGGTGTGGCTTTAACAATCAATTCAAAAGTAGGTTCCCACCCATACATTTCTATGGGAAATTTTTGACTATCTTAGCATCAAGGTGTTGATGAGACATGCAATATGAGCAAACCACTGCACACATGGAAGATAGCAGTAACCACACCTCTAACACTTTTTAATGCCACCCCGGGCATACCTGCTTTGGTATCGGTTTTCCATACGATTCAAAAGTAGGTTCCCACCCATACTTTCCAATGGGAAACCACCCATACATCTCTATGGGAAATATTGACTATCGTAGCATCCAGGTGTTGATGAGGCTTCTAGTACTAGAAAACCACTGCACACTTGGATGATAGCAGGGACCATCCCACTTTCTATAATTGATGTCAGCTCAGCCATATAAGCTTTGGTGTGGCTTTAACAATCAATTCAAAAGTAGGTTCCCACCCATACATTTCTATGGGAAATTTTTGACTATCTTAGCATCGAGGTGTTGATGAGACATGCAATGTGAGCAAACCACTGCACACATGGAAGATAGCAGTAACCACACCTCTATCACTTTTTAATGCCACCCCGGGCATACCTGCTTTGGTATCGGTTTTCCATACGATTCAAAAGTAGGTTCCCACCCATACTTTCCAATGGGAAACCACCCATACATCTCTATGGGAAATATTGACTATCGTAGCATCCAGGTGTTGATGAGGCTTCTAGTACTAGAAAAGCACTGCACACTTGGATGATAGCAGGGACCATCCCACTTTCTATAATTGATGTCAGCTCAGCCATATAAGCTTTGGTGTGGCTTTAACAATCAATTCAAACGTAGGTTCCCACCCATACATTTCTATGGGAAATTTTTGACTATCTTAGCATCGAGGTGATGATGAGACATGCAATATGAGCAAACCACTGGACACATGGAAGATAGCAGTAACCACTCCTCTATCTTTTTCTAATGCCATCCCAAGCATAACTGCTTCGGTATGGGTTCACCAAGCGATTCAAAAGTAGGTTCACACCCATACATTTCTATGGGAAACTTTTGACTATCTTAGCATGGAGGTGTTGATGAGACTTGGAATATGAGCAAACCACTGCACACATGGAAGATAGCAGTAACCACACCTCTATCACTTTTTAATGCCACCCCGGGCATGCCTGCTTTGGTATCGGTTTTCCAAGCGATTCAAAAGTAGGTTCCCACCCATACATTCCTATGGGAAACCACCCATACATCTCTTTGGGAAATATTGACTATCGTAGCATCCTGGTGTTGATGAGGCTTCTAGTACTAGTAAACCACTGCACACTTGGATGATAGCAGGGACCATCCCACTTTCTATAATTGATGTCAGCTCAGCCATATAAGCTTTGGTGTGGCTTTAACAATCAACTCAAAAGTAGGTTCCCACCCATACATTTCTATGGGAAATTTTTGACTATCTTAGCATCGAGGTGTTGATGAGACTTGGAATATGAGCAAACCACTGCACACATGGAAGATAGCAGTAACCACACCTCTATCACTTTTTAATGCCACCCCGGGCATACCTGCTTTGGTATCGGTTTTACAAGCGATTCAAAAGTAGGTTCCCACCCATACATTCCTATGGGAAATCACCCATACATCTCTATGGGAAATATTGACTATCGTAGCATCCAGGTGTTGATGAGGCTTCTAGTACTAGAAAACCACTGCACACTTGGATGATAGCAGGGACCATCCCACTTTCTTTAATTGATGTCAGCTCAGCCATATAAGCTTTGGTGTGGCTTTAACAATCAATTCAAACGTAGGTTCCCACCCATACATTTCTATGGGAAATTTTTGACTATCTTAGCATCGAGGTGATGATGAGACATGCAATATGAGCAAACCACTGGACACATGGAAGATAGCAGTACCCACTCCTCTATCACTTTTTAATGCCATCCCAAGCATAACTGCTTCGGTATGGGTTCACCAAGCGATTCAAAAGTAGGTTCACACCCATACATTTCTATGGGAAACTTTTGACTATCTTAGCATGGAGGTGTTGATGAGACTTGGAATATGAGCAAACCACTGCACACATGGAAGATAGCAGTAACCACACCTCTATCACTTTTTAATGCCACCCCGGGCATGCCTGCTTTGGTATCGGTTTTCCAAGCGATTCAAAAGTAGGTTCCCACCCATACATTCCTATGGGAAACCACCCATACATCTCTTTGGGAAATATTGACTATCGTAGCATCCAGGTGTTGATGAGGCTTCTAGTACTAGTAAACCACTGCACACTTGGATGATAGCAGGGACCATCCCACTTTCTATAATTGATGTCAGCTCAGCCATATAAGCTTTGGTGTGGCTTTAACAATCAATTCAAACGTAGGTTCCCACCCATACATTTCTATGGGAAATTTTTGACTATCTTAGCATCGAGGTGATGATGAGACATGCAATATGAGCAAACCACTGGACACATGGAAGATAGCAGTACCCACTCCTCTATCACTTTTTAATGCCATCCCAAGCATAACTGCTTCGGTATGGGTTCACCAAGCGATTCAAAAGTAGGTTCACACCCATACATTTCTATGGGAAACTTTTGACTATCTTAGCATGGAGGTGTTGATGAGACTTGGAATATGAGCAAACCACTGCACACATGGAAGATAGCAGTAACCACACCTCTATCACTTTTTAATGCCACCCCGGGCATGCCTGCTTTGGTATCGGTTTTCCAAGCGATTCAAAAGTAGGTTCCCACCCATACATTCCTATGGGAAACCACCCATACATCTCTTTGGGAAATATTGACTATCGTAGCATCCAGGTGTTGATGAGGCTTCTAGTACTAGTAAACCACTGCACACTTGGATGATAGCAGGGACCATCCCACTTTCTATAATTGATGTCAGCTCAGCCATATAAGCTTTGGTGTGGCTTTAACAATCAATTCAAACGTAGGTTCCCACCCATACATTTCTATGGGAAATTTTTGACTATCTTAGCATCGAGGTGATGATGAGACATGCAATATGAGCAAACCACTGGACACATGGAAGATAGCAGTAACCACTCCTCTATCTTTTTCTAATGCCATCCCAAGCATAACTGCTTCGGTATGGGTTCACCAAGCGATTCAAAAGTAGGTTCACACCCATACATTTCTATGGGAAACTTTTGACTATCTTAGCATGGAGGTGTTGATGAGACTTGGAATATGAGCAAACCACTGCACACATGGAAGATAGCAGTAACCACACCTCTATCACTTTTTAATGCCACCCCGGGCATGCCTGCTTTGGTATCGGTTTTCCAAGCGATTCAAAAGTAGGTTCCCACCCATACATTCCAATGGGAAACCACCCATACATCTCTATGGGAAATATTGACTATCGTAGCATCCAGGTGTTGATGAGGCTTCTAGTACTAGTAAACCACTGCACACTTGGATGATAGAAGGGACCATCCCACTTTCTATAATTGATGTCAGCTCAGCCATATAAGCTTTGGTGTGGCTTTAACAATCAATTCAAAAGTAGGTTCCCACCCATACATTTCTATGGGAAATTTTTGACTATCTTAGCATCGAGGTGATGATGAGACATGCAATATGAGCAAACCACTGGACACATGGAAGATAGCAGTAACCACTCCTCTATCTCTTTTTAATGCCACCCCAAGTATAACTGCTTCGGTATGGGTTCACCAAGCGATTCAAAAGTAGGTTCCCACCCATACATTCCTATGGGAAACCACCCATACATCTCTATGGGAAATATTGACTATCTTAGCATCCAGGTGTTGATGAGGCTTCTAGTACTAGAAAACCACTGCACACTTGGATGATAGCAGGGACCATCCCACTTTCTATAATTGATGTCAGCTCAGCCATATAAACTTTGGTGTGGCTTTAACAATCAATTAAAAAGTAGGTTCCCACCCATACATTTGTATGGGAAATTTTTGACTATCTTTGCATCGAGGTGTAGATGAGACATGCAAAATGATCAAACCACTGGACATATGGAAGATACCATTTACCACTCCTCTATCTCTTTTTAATGCCACCCCAAGCATAAATGCTTCGGTATGGGTTCACCAAGCGATTCAAAAGTAGGTTCCCACCCATACATTCCTATGGGAAACCACCCATACATCTCCATGGGAAATATTGACTATCTTAGCATCAAGGTGTTGATGAGGCTCTTAGTACTTGAAAACCACTGCACACTTGGATGATAGCAAATACCATCCCTCTTTCCATAATTGATGTCAGCTCAGCCATATAAGCTTTGGTGTGGCTTTAACAATCAATTCAAAAGTAGGTTCCCACCCATAAATTTCAATGGGAAATTGTTGACTATCATAGCATGGAGGTGTTGATGAGACAAGCAATTTGAGCAAACCACTGGACACATGGTAGATAGCAGTAACCACGCCTCTATCTCTTTTTAATGCCACCCTTGGCATACCTGCTTTGGTATCGGTTTACCAAGCGATTCAAAAGTAGGTTCCCACCCATACATTCCTATGGGAAACCACCCATACATCTCTATGGGAAATATTGACTATCTTAGCATCCAGGTGTTGATGAGGCTTCTAGTACTAGAAAACCACTGCACACTTGGATGATAGCAGGGACCATCCCACTTTCTATAATTGATGTCAGCTCAGCCATATAAGCTTTGGTGTGGCTTTAACAATCAATTAAAAAGTAGGTTCCCACCCATACATTTGTATGGGAAATTTTTGACTATCTTTGCATCGAGGTGTTGATGAGACATGCAAAATGATCAATCCACTGGACATATGGAAGATACCATTTACCACTCCTCTATCTCTTTTTAATGCCACCCCAAGCATAAATGCTTCGGTATGGGTTCACCAAGCGATTCAAAAGTAGGTTCCCACCCATACATTCCTATGGGAAACCACCCATACATCTCCATGGGAAATATTGACTATCTTAGCATCAAGGTGTTGATGAGGCTCTTAGTACTTGAAAACCACTGCACACTTGGATGATAGCAAATACCATCCCTCTTTCCATAATTGATGTCAGCTCAGCCATATAAGCTTTGGTGTGGCTTTAACAATCAATTCAAAAGTAGGTTCCCACCCATAAATTTCAATGGGAAATTGTTGACTATCATAGCATGGAGGTGTTGATGAGACAAGCAATATGAGCAAACCACTGGACACATGGTAGATAGCAGTAACCACGCCTCTATCTCTTTTTAATGCCACCCTTGGCATACCTGCTTTGGTATCGGTTTACCAAGCGATTCAAAAGTAGGTTCCCACCCATACATTCCTATGGGAAACCACCCATACATCTCTATGGGAAATATTGACTATCTTAGCATCCAGGTGTTGATGAGGCTTCTAGTACTAGAAAACCACTGCACACTTGGATGATAGCAGGGACCATCCCACTTTCTATAATTGATGTCAGCTCAGCCATATAAACTTTGGTGTGGCTTTAACAATCAAATCAAAAGTAGGTTCCCACCCATACATTTCTATGGGAAAATTTTGACTATCTTAGCATGGAGGTGTTGATGAGACATGCAATATGATCATACCACTGGACACATGGAAGATAGCAGTAACCACTCCTCTATCTCTTTTTAATGCCACCCCAAGCATAAATGCTTCGATATGGGTTGCCTGGGGTGGCATTAAAAAGAGATAGAGGAGCGATTACTGCTATCTTCCATGTGTGCAGTGGTTTGCTCATATTCCAAGTCTCATCAACACTTCGATGCTACGATAGTCAATATTTCCCATAGAGATGTATGGGTGGTTTCCCATAGGAATGTATGGGTGGGAACCTACTTTTGAATCGCTTGGTTAACCCATACCGAAGCAGGTATGCTCGGGGTGGCATTTAAAACAGATAGAGGAGTGGTTACTGCTATCCTCCAAGTGTGCAGTGGTTTGCTCATATTGCATGTCTCATCTAAACCTCGATGCTAAGATAGTCATAAATTTCCCATAGGAATGTATGGGTGGGAACCTACTTTTTAATCACTTGGTTAACCCATACCGAAGCAGGTATGCTCGGGGTGGCATTTAAAACAGATAGAGGAGTCGTTACTGCTTTCTTCCAAGTGTGCAGTGCTTTGCTCATATTGCATGTCTCATCAACACCTCGATGCTAAGATAGTCAATATTTCCCATAGAGATGTATGGGTGGTTTCCCATAGGAATGTATGGGTGGGAACCTACTTTTGAATCGCTTGGTTAACCCATACCGAAGCAGGCATGCTCGGGCCTGGCATTTAAAACAGATAGACGAGTGGTTACTGCTATCTTCCATGTGTGCAGTGGTTTGCTCATATTGCATGTCTCATCAACACCTCGATGCTAAGATAGTCAAAAATTTCCCATAGAGATGTATGGGTGGTTTCCCATAGGAATGTATGGGTGGGAACCTACTTTTGAATCGCTTGGTTAACCCATACGGAAGCAGGTATGCTCGGGGTGGCATTTAAAACAGATAGAGGAGTGGTTACTGCTATCCTCCAAGTGTGCAGTGGTTTGCTGATATTGCATGTCTCATCAACACCTCGATGCTAAGATAGTCATAAATTTCCCATTGGAATGTATGGGTGGGAACCTACTTTTGAATCGCTTGGTTAACCCATACCACTACCACTACCACTACCAATCCGACTACAAATACCACTACCAATACCACTTCCATTCCCACTGCCTCTACCACTACCACTTCCAATCCCACAACCACTACCACTACCACTTCCACTACCAATCCCACTACCACTTCCATTACCAATCCCACTACCAATCCCACTACCACTACCACTACCACTACCAATCCCACTACCACTACCACTACCACTACGAATCCCACTTACCAATCCCACTACCACTACCACTGCCAATCCCACTACCTCTACCACTACCACTACCAATCCCACTACCACTACCAATCCCACTACCTCTACGACTACCCCTACCAATCCCACTACCAATCCACCAATCCCACTACCACTACCTCTACCAATCCCACTACCACTACAATTACCACTACCAATCCCACATCCAATCCCTTACCGATCCCACTACAACTACCACTACAACTACCAATCCCACTACCAATCCCACTACCTCTACCACTACCACTACCAATCCCAATCCCACTACCACTACCACTACCACTACCAATCCCACTACCAATACCACTACCAATCCCACTACCACTACCATTACCAATCCCACTACCAATCCCTCTTCCACTACCATTACCACTACCAATCCCACTACCACTACCACTACCAATCCCACTACCGATCCCACTACCACTACCACTACCAATCCCACTACCTCTACCACTATCACTACCAATTCCACTACCACTACCACTACCATTGCCAATCCCACTACCAATCCCACTACCACTGCCACTACCACTACCAATCTCTCTACCAATCCCACTACCACTACCACTACCAATCCCACTACCACTACCAATCGCACTACCAATCCCACTACCGCTACCACTGCCACTACCAATCCCACAACCACTACCACTACCACTACCACTATCACTACCACTACCAATCCCACTACCTCTACCACTACCACTACCAATCCCACTACCAATCCCACTACCACTACCACTACCAATCCCAGTACCACTTCCACTACCATTTCCAATCCCACTACCACTACCACTACCAATCCCACTACCACTACCACTACCACTACCCCTACCAATCCCACTACCTCTACCACTACCCCTACCAATCCCACTACCAATCCCACTACCACTACCACTACCAATCGCACTACCACTACCACTACCAATCCCACTACCTCTACCACTACCCCTACCAATCCCACTACCAATCCCACTACCACTACGATTACCATAACCAATCCCGCTACCAATCCCACTACCATTCCCACTACCACTACCACTACAACTACCAATCCCACTACCTCTACCACTACCACTACCAATCCCACTACCAATCCCACTACCAATCCCACTACCACTACCTCTACAACTACCAATCCCACTACCTCTACCTCTACCACCCAATCCCACTACCAAACCCACTACAACTGCCACTACCAATTCCACTACCACTACCACTACCAATCCCACTACCACTACCACTACCAATCCCACTACAATTCTGTGCAATTCGGTGCGCTGCGACCGATTGAAGCACATTCACGGGATCAATCTGTACCAATTCAGCGAAATTCGGCGCGCTGCAAAGGATTGCTGCACTTTCGCGGGATCAATCTGCAACAATTCGGCGCAATTCGGCGCGCTGGGACGGATTGGTGCACTTTGGTTGGACCAATCTTTGACATTTTGGCGCAATTCGGCGCGCTGCGACCGATTGCTGCACTTTCGCAGGATCAATCTGCAACAATTCTGCGCAATTCGGTGCGCTGCGACCAATTGCTGCACTTTCACGGGATCAATTTGCAACAATTCGACGTAATTCGGCGCGCTGGAACGGATTGGTGCTCTTTAGCTGGGCCAATCTGTAACAATACGGCGCATTTCGGCGCGCTGCGACGGATAGCTGCACTTTCGCCGTATCAATCTGCAACATTTTGGCGCGCTGCGACGGATTGCTGCACTTTCACGGGATCAATCTGCAAATATTCGGCGCAATTCGGCGCGCTGGAACGGATTGGTGCACTTTGATTGGACCAATCTGTAACAATTCGGTGCAATTCGGAGTGATGCGACGGATTGCTGCACTTTCGCGGGATCAATCTGCAACAATTCGGCGCAATTCGACGCGCTGCGACGGATTGGTGCATATTTGCAGGATCAATCTGTAACAATTTGGCGCAATTCGGCGCGCTGCGACGGATTGCAGCACTTTCGCGGAACCAATCTGTAACAATTCGGCGTGCTGCAAAGGATTGCTGCACTATCGCAGGATCAATCTGCAACATTTCGGGGTAATTCGGCGCGCTGAGACCGATTGCTTCACTATGGCGGGATCAATCTACAACAATTCGGCGTAATTCGGCGTGCATGGACGGATTGGTGCCCTTCGGCTGGACCAATCTGTAACAATTCGTAGCAATTCGGCGCGCTGCGACCGATTGCTGCTCATTCACGGGATCAATCTGTACCAATTCCGCGTAGTTCGGCGCGCGGGAACGGATTGGTGCACTTTAGCTGGACCAATCTGAAACAGTTCGGCACAATTTGGCGCGCTGCGACCGATTGCTGCACTTTTACGGATTCAATCTGTAACAATTCAGCGCAATTCGGCGCAGTGCGATGGATTGGTGCACTTTTACGGGATCAATCTGTAACAATTTGGCGCAATTCGGCGCGCTGCGACGGATTGAAGCACTTTGGCGAGAACCAATTTGTAACAATTCGACGCGCTGAGACGGATTGCTGCACTGTTGCGGGATCAATCTGCAACATTTCGGCGCAATTCGGCGCGCTGGGACGGATTGGTGCACTTTGGTTGGACCAATCTGTACCAATTTGGCGCAGTTCGGCGCGCTGCGACTGATTACTGCACTTTTGGCGGATCAATCTGCAACAATTCG
Organism: Eunapius fragilis; assembly: GCA_963681505.1. Classification (NCBI taxonomy): domain Eukaryota; kingdom Metazoa; phylum Porifera; class Demospongiae; order Spongillida; family Spongillidae; genus Eunapius; species Eunapius fragilis. Next base: position 291,229 of record OY811984.1, on the reverse strand, counting down.
GGGCAATTTGGCGCGCTGCGACCGATTGCTTCACTATGGCGGGATCAATCTGCAACAATTCGGCGCAAGTCGGGGCGCATGGACGGATTGGTGCCCTTCGGCTGGACCAATCTGTAACAATTCGGCGCAATTCGGCGTGATGCGACCCATTGCTGCACATTCACGGGATCAATCTGTAACAACTCAGCGCAATTCGGCGCGCTGCGACGGATTGCTGCACTTTCACGGGATCAATCTGTAACAATTCGGCGCAATTCGGCGCGCTGCGACCGATTGCTGCACTTTCACGGGTTCAATCTGCAAAAATTCAGCACAATTCGGCACGCTGCGACGGACTGCAGCACTTTCGCGGAACCAATCTGTAACTATGCATGACTCCTTCAGGAGTCATTCATACTGACATACTTGACTCCTGCAGGAGTCATGCATGGAGATACTTGACTCTTGCAGGAGTGATACATATTGACATATTTGACTCCTGCAGGAGTCATACATTGAAATACATGACTCCTACAGGAGTCAGGCAAACATATAGTTGACTCCTGCAGGAGTCATACATACTGACATACTTGACTCCTGCAGGAGTCATACATATTGAAATACTTGACTCCTGCAGGAGTCATAATTGAAATACTTGACTCCTGCAGGAGTCATACATTGAAATAATTCTTGAGTGACATACTTGACTCCTGCAGGAGTCATACATACTGACATACTTGACTCCTGCAGGAGTCATACATTGAAATTCTTGACTCCTGCAGGAGTCATGCAAACATGTAGTTGACTCATGCAGGAGTCATACATACTGACATACTTGACTCCTGCAGGAGTCATACATATTGAAATACTTGACTCCTGTAGGAGTCATAATTGAAATACTTGACTCCTGCAGGAGTCATACATTGAAATAATTCTTGAGTGACATACTTGACTCCTGCAGGAGTCATACATTGAAATAATTCTTGAGTGACATACTTGACTCCTGCAGGAGTCATACATACTGACATACTTGACTCCTGCAGGAGTCATGCATGGAGATACTTGACTCCTGCAGGAGTCATACATTGAGATACTTGACTCCTGCAGGAGTCTTGCATACTGACATACTTGACTCCTTCTGGAGTCATACATGGAGATACTTGACTCCTGCAGGAGTCATACATACTGAAATACGTGACTCCTGCAGGAGTCATTCATAGTGACATATTTGACTCCTGCAGGAGTCATACATGGAGATTGCTCACTCCTGCAGGAGTCATACATATTGACATATGACTCCTGTAGTAGTCATTGATACTGACATACTTGACTCCTTCAGGAGTCGTTCATGGTGATACTTGACTCCTTCAGGAGTCATACATATTGAAATACTTGGCTCCTGCAGGAGTCATACATTGAAATACTTGACTCCTGCAGGAGTCAGACATATTGACATACTTGACTCCTCCAGGAGTCATAATTGAAATAATTGACTCCTGCAGGAGTCATACATTGAAATACTTGAGTGACATACTTGACTCCTGCAGGAGTCATACATTCTGACATACTTGTAGCCTACAGGAATCATGCTTGGAGATACTTGACTCCTCCAATCTGTAACAATTCGGTGCATTTCGGCACGCTGCAACGGATTGCTGCATGATCGTGGGATCAATCTGCAACAATTCAGCACAATTCAGCGCGCTGCGACCGATTGCTGCACTTTCACGGGTTCAATCTGTAACAATTCAGCGCAATTCGGCGCACTGCGACGGATTTGTGCACTTTTGCGGGATCAATCTGCAACAATTCGGCACAATTCGGCGCGCTGCGATGGATTTCAGCACTTTCGCGGAACCAATCTGTAACAATTCGGCACGCAGCAATGGATTGCTGCACTTTCACCGGATCAATCTGTAACAATTGAGCGCAATTCGGCGCGCTGCGACTGATTCCTGCACTTTCGCATGATCAATCTGTAACAATTCGGCACAATTCGGCGCGCTGCGACCGATTGCTGCACTTTCACGGGTTCAATCTGTAACAATTCAGCGCAAATCGGCGCTGTGCGACGGATTGGTGCACTTTTGCGGGATCAATCTGTAACAATTTGGCGCAATTCGGCGCGCTGCGACGGATTGCAGCACTTTGGTGGAACCAATTTGTAACAATTCGGCGCGCTGAGAAAGATTGCTGCACTTTTGCGGGATCAATCTGCAACATTTCGGCGCAATTCGGCGCGCTGGGACGGATTGGTGCACTTTGGTTGGACCAATCTGTAACAATTCGGCGCAATTCGGCGCGCTGCGACGGATTGCTGCACTTTCGCGTGATCAATCAGCAACAATTTGGCACATTTCGGCACGCTGCGACCGATTGCTGCACTTTCACGGGTTCAATCTATAACAATTCAGCGCAATTCGGCGCGCTGCGACGGATTGGTGCACTTTTGCGGGATCAATCTGCAACAATTCAAAACAATTCGGGGCGCTGCGACGGATTGCAGCACTTTCGCGGAACCAATCTGTAACATTTCGGCGCAATTCGGCGCGCTATGACGGATTGTAGATTTTTCGCGTGATTAAACTACAACAATTTGGCGCAATTCGGCGCGCTGCGACCGATTGCTGCACTTTGGAGGAACCAATCTGTAATAATTCGGCGCGCAGCAATGGATTGCTGCACTTTCACCGGATCAATCTGTAACAATTCAGCGCAATTCGGCGCGCTGCGACGGATTCCTGCACTTTCGCATGATCAATCTGTAACAATTCGGCACAATTCGGCGCGCTGCGACCGATTGCTGCACTTTCACGGGTTCAATCTGTAACAATTCAGCGCAATTCGTCGCTGTGCGACGGATTGGTGCACATTGGTTGGACCAATCTGTAACAATTCGGCGCAATTCGGCGCGCTGCGACGGATTGCTTCACTTTCGCGTGATCAATCTGCAACATTTTGGCGCAATTCGGCGCGCTGGGACGGATTGGTGCACTTTGGTTGGACCAATCTGTAACAATTCGGCGCAATTCGGCGCGCTGCGACGGATTGCTTCACTTTCGCGTGATCAATCTGCAACAATTTGGCACATTTCGGCACGCTGCGACCGATTGCTGCACTTTCACGGGTTCAATCTGTAACAATTCAGCGCAATTCGGCGCTCTGCGACGGATTGGTGCACTTTTGCGGGATCAATCTGCAACAATTCAGAACAATTCGGCGCACTGCGACGAATTGCAGCACTTTCGCGGAACCAATCTGTAACAATTCGGCGCAATTCGGCGCGCTATGACGGATTGTAGAACTTTCGCGTGATCAATCTGCAACAATTTGGTGCAATTCGGCGCGCTGCGACCGATTGCTGCACTTTCATGGGTTCAATCTGTAACAATTCACCGCAATTCGGCGCGCTGCGACGGATTGGTGCACTATTGCGGGATCAATCTGCAACAATTCGGAACAATTCAGCGCGCTGCGATGGATTGCAGCACTTTCGCGGAACCAATCTGTAACATTTCGGCGCAATTCAGCGCGCTATGACGGATTGTAGAACTTTCGCGTGATCAATCTGCAACAATTTGGTGCAATTTAGCGCGCTGCGACCGATTGCTGCACATTCACGGGATCAATCTGTACCAATTCTGCGAAATTTGGCGCGCTGCGACGGATTGCTGCACTTTGGCGGGATCAATCTGCAACAATTCGGCGTGCTGTGACAGATTGCAGCACTTTGGAGGAACCAATTTGTAACTATTCGGCGCGCTGAGACGGATTGCTGCACTTCTGCGGGATCAATCTGCAACATCTCGGCGCAATTCGGCGCGTTTTAACGGATTGGTGCACTTTGGTTGGACCAATCTGTAACAATTTGGCGCAATTCGGCGCGCTGCGACGGATTACTGCTCTTTCGCCGGATCAATCTGCAACAATTCGGGGCAATTCGGCGCGCTGCGACCGATTGCTTCACTATGGCGGCATCAATCTGCAACAATTCGGCGCAATTCGGGGCACTTGGTCGGATTGGTGCCCTTCGGCTGGACCAATCTGTAACAATTCGGCACAATTCGGCGCGCTGCGACCGATTGCTGCACTTTCACGGGTTCCATCTGTAACAATTCAGCGCAATTCGGCGCGGTGCAACGGATTGGTGCACTTTTGCTGGATCAATCTGTAACAATTTGGCGCAATTCGGCGCGCTGCGACGGATTGCAGCACTTTGGCGGAACAACCAATTTGTAACAATTCAGTGCGCTGAGACGGATTGCTGCACTTTTGCGGGATCAATCTGCAACATTACGGCGCAATTCAGCGCGCTGGGACGGATTGGTGCACATGGTTGGACCAATCTGTAACAATTCGGCGCAATTCGGCGCGCTGCGACGGATTGCTGCACTTTCGCTTCATCAATCTGCAACAATTCGGCACATTTCGGCGCGCTGCGACCGATTGCTGCACTTTCACGGGTTCAATCTGTAACAATTCGGCGCGCTGCAACTGATTGCTGCACTTTCACCGCATCAATCCGTAACAATTCAGCGCTAATTCGGCGCGCTGCGACGGATTAATGCACTTTCGCGAGATCAATATATAACAATTCGGCGCACTGCAACAGATTGCTGCACAATCGCCGGATCAATCTGCAACAATTCGGCGCAATTCGGCGCACTGCGACCGATTGCTGCACTTTCACAGGTTCAATCTGTATCAATTCAGCGCAATTCGGCCCGCTGCGACGGATTGGTGCACTTTTGCCGGATCAATCTACAACATATTCGGCACAATTCGGCACGCTGCGACTAATTGCAGCACTTTCGCGGAACCAATCTGTAACTATGCATGACTCCTGCAGGAGTCATTCATACTGACATACATCACTCCTGCAGGAGTCATGCATGGAGATACTTGACTCTTGCAGGAGTCATACATATTGACATATCTGACTCCTGCAGGAGTCATACGTATTGACATATCTGACTCCTGCAGGAGTCATACATATTGAAATACTTGACTCCTGCAGGAGTCATAATTGAAATACTTGACTCCTGCAGGAGTTATTCATTGAAATAATTCTTGAGTGACATACTTGACTCCTGCAGGAGTCATACATACTGACATACTTGACTCCTGCAGGAGTCATGCATGGAGATACTTGACTCCTGCAGGAGTCATACATTGAGATACTTGACTCCTGCAGGAGTCTTGCATACTGACATACTTGACTCCTGCAGGAGTCATGCAAATATATATTTGACTCCTGCAGGAGTCCTACATACTGACATACTTGACTCCTGCAGGATTCATGCATGGAGATACATGACTCCTGGAGGAGTCATACATATAGACATACTTTACTCCTGCAGGAGTCATTCATTGAAATATTTGACTCCTGCAGGAGTCATGCATACTGACAAACTTGACTCTTATAGGAGTCATGCATTGAAATACTTGACTCCTGCAGGAGTCATTCATTGTGAAATATTTGACTCCTGCAGCCCTCATCCAATCTGACATACTTGACTCCTGCAGGAGTCATGCAAATATATAGTTGACTCCTGCAGGAGTCATACATATTGACATACTTGACTCCTGCAGGACTCATACAGTCTGACATACTTGACTCCTGCAGGAGTCATACGTGGAGATTGCTCACTCCTGTAGGAGTCAGACAAATTGACATATGACTCCTGCTGTAGTCATTGATACTGAAATACTTGACTCCTGCAGGAGTCATGCATGCAGATACATGACTCTTGCAGGAGTCATACATATTGACATATTTGACTCCTGCAGGAGTCATACATTGAAATACTTGACTCCTGCAGGAGTCAGACATATTGACATACTTGGCTCCTGCAGGAGTCATACATTGAAATTCTTGAGTGATATACTTGACTCCTGCAGGTATCATACATACTGACATACTTGACTCCTGCAGGAGTCATGCTTGGAGATACTTGACTCCTGCAGGAGTCATACATTGAGATACTTGACTGCTGCAGGAGTCTTGCATACTGACATACTTGACTCCTGCAGCAGTCATGCAAATATATAGTTGACTCCTGCAGGAGTCATACATACTAACATACTTGACTCCTGCAGGAGTCATACATATTGAAATACTTGACTCCTGCAGGAGTCATACATTGAAATACTTGACTCCTGCAGTAGTCAGACATATTGACATACTTGACTCCTGCAGGAGTCATAATTGTAATAATTGACTCCTGCAGGAGTCGTACATTGAAATACTTGAGTGACATACTTGACTCCTGCAGGAGTCATACATACTGACATACTTGACTCCTGCAGGAGTCATGCTTGGAGATACTTGACTCCTGCAGGAGTCATGCAATGTGATACTTGACTCCTGCAGGAGTCTTGCATACTTACGTACTTGACTCGTGCAGGAGTCATGCAAATATATAGTTGACTCTTGCAGGAGTCATGCATACTGACATACTAGACTCCTGCAGGAGTCATACATATTGAAATACTTGACTCATGCAGGAGTCATACATTGAAATACTTGACTCCTGCAGGAGTCAGACATATTGACATACTTGACTCCTGCAGGAGTCATCCATTGAAAATCTTGAGTGACATACTTGACTCCTGCAGGAGTCATACATACTGACATACTTGACTCCTGCAGGAGTCATGCATGGAGATACTAGACTCCTGCAAGAGTCTTGCATACTGACATACTTGACTCCTGCAGGAGTCATGCAAATATATAGTTGACTCATGCAGGAGTCATACATACTGGCATACTTGACTCCTGCAGGAGTCATGCATGGAGATACATGACTCCTGGAGGAGTCATACATACTGACATACTTTACTCCTGCAGGAGTCATTCATTGATCGAAATATTTGACTCCTGCAGGAGTCATGCATACTGTCAAACATGACTCTTGTAGGAGTCATACATTGAAACAAATCATACATTGAAACATATTGCAGGAGTCATACATTGAAACATATTTGACTCCTGCAGCAGTCATACAAACTGACATACTTGACTCCTGCAGGAGTCATGCAAACATATAGTTGACTCCTACAGGAGTCATACATATTGACATACTTGACTCCTGCAGGACTCATACATTCTGACATACTTGACTCCTGCAGGAGTCATGCATGGAGATACTTGACTATTGCAGGAGTCATACATATTGACATATTAGACTCCTGCAGGAGTCATACATTGAAATACGTGACTCCTGCGGGAGTCATACATTGAAATACTTGACTCCTGCAGGAGTCATGTATGGATATCCTAGACTCCTGCAAGAGTCATACATATTGACATTCTTGACTCCCGCAGGAGTCATTCATTGAATTACTTCACTCCTGCAGGAGTCATATATTGAAATATGTGACTCCTGCAGGAGTCATTCATAGTGACATATTTGACTCCTGCGGGAGTCATACGTGGAGATTGCTCACTCCTGCAGGAGTCATACATATTGACAAATGACTCCTGTAGTAGTCATTGATACTGACATACTTGACTCCTTCAGGAGTCATACATGGAGATACTTAACTCCTGCAGGAGTCATACATATTGAAATACTTGACTCCTGCAGGAGTCATATATTGAAATACTTGACTCCTGCAGTAGTCATACATATTGACATACTTGACTCCTGCAGGAGTCATAATTGAAATAATTGACTCCTGCAGGAGTCATACATTGAAATACTTGAGTGCCATACTTGACTCCTGCAGGAGTCATACATACTGACATACTTGACTCCTGCAGGAGTCATGCTTGGAGATACTTGACTCCTGCAGGAGTCATGCAATGAGATACTTGACTCCTGCAGGAGTCTTGCATACTTACATACTTGACTCCTGCTGGAGTCATGCAAATATATAGTTGATTCTTGCAGGAGTCATGCATACTGACATACTAGACTCCTGCAGGAGTCATTCATATTGAAATACTTGACTCATGCAGAAGTCATACATTGAAATACTTCACTCCTGCAGGAGTCAGACATATTGACATACTTGACTTCTGCAGGAGTCATAATTGAAACATTTGACTCCTGCAGGAGTCATACATTGAAATTCTTGAGTGACATACTTGACTCCTACAGGAGTCATACATACTGACATACTTGACTCCAGCAGGAGTCATGCATGGAGATACTAGACTCCTGCAGTAGTCTTGCATACTGACATACTTGACTCCTGCAGGAGTCATGCAAATATATAGTTGACTCATGCAGGAGTCATACATACTGGCCTACTTGACTCCTGCAGGAGTCATGCATGGAGATACATGACTCCTGGAGGAGTCATACATATTGACATGCTTTACTCCTGCAGGAGTCATTCATTGAAATATTTGACTCCTGCAGGAGTCATGCATACTAACAAACATGACTCTTGTCGGAGTCATACATTGAAACATATCATACATTGAAACATATTGCAGGAGTCATACGCTGAAACATATTTGACTCCTGCAGCAGTCATACAAACTGAGATACTTGACTCCTGCAGGAGTCATGCAAATATATAGTTGACACCTACAGGAGTCATACATATTGACATACTTGACTCCTGCAGGACTCATACATTCTGACATACTTGACTCCTGCAGGAGTCATGCATGGAGATACTTGACTCTTGCAGGAGTCATACATATTGACGTATTAGACTCCTGCAGGAGTCATACATTGAAATACTTGACTCGTGCGGGAGTCATACATTGAAATACTTGACTCCTGCAGGAGTCATGTATGGATATCCTTGACTCCTGCAAGAGTCATACATATTGACATTCTTCACTCCTGCTGGAGTCATTCATTGAAATACTTCACTCCTGCAGGAGTCATATATTGAAATATGTGACTCCTGCAGGAGTCATTCATAGTGACATATTTGACTCCTGCAGGAGTCATACATGGAGATTGCTAACTCCTGCGGGAGTCATACATATTGACATATGACTCCTGTAGTAGTCATTGATAGAACCTATTTTTGAATCGCTTGGTAAACCCATACCAAAGCAGGTATGCTCGGGGTGGCATTTAGAACAGATAGAGGAGTGGTTACTGCTATCTTCCAAGTGTGCAGTGGTTTGCTCATATTGCATGTCTCATCAACACCTCGATGCTTAGATAGTCAATATTTCCCATAGAGATGTATGGGTGGTTTCCCATAGGAATGTATGGGAGGGAACCTACTTTTGAATCGCTTGGTTAACCCATACCGAAGCAGGTATGTTCGGGGTGGCATTAAAAAGAGATAGATGAGTGGTTACTGCTATCTTCCATGTGTGCAGTGGTTTGCTCATATTGCATGTCTCATCAACACCTCGATGCTAAGATAGTCAAAAATTTTCCATTGAAATGTATGGGTGGGAACCTACATTTGAATCGCTTGGTAAACCCATACCAAAGCAGGCATACTCGGGGTGGCATTTAAAACAGATAGAGGAGTGGTTACTGCTATCTTCCATGTGTGCAGTGGTTTGCTCATATTGCATGTCTCATCAACACCTCGATGCATAGATACTCAACAATTTCCCATAGAAATGTATGGGTGGGAACCTACTTTTGAATCGCTTGGTTAACCCATACCAAAGCAGGTATGCTCGGGGTGGCATTTAAAACAGATAGAGGAGTGGTTACTGCTATCCTCCAAGTGTGCAGTGGTTTGCTCATATTCCATGTCTCATCAACACCTCGATGCTAAGATAGTCAACAATTTCCCATAAAAATGTATGGGTGGAAACCTACTTTTGAATCGCTTGGTAGACGTTTTGCCACTGATGAAGGCCAGTAAGGCCGAAACATGTTTGGCTTTTTCAATTAAATTTATTTCAGTCAACCATCTTTACACACCAACACTTCACTATGGCAACCTCTGGTTGCGAATCTTTCAAGGCGGCAGGGACCTCTCTTCCCTGCACTTTAGAAAAATTAAATATTTTGTCACACTTACGTTTTGATGTTTCTCGCCAGAAACTAGCAAGTGATCTTGCTACCGAACATACCAAAGCAGGTATGCTCGGGGTGGCATTAAAAAGAGATAGAGGAGTGGTTACTGCTATCTTCCATGTGTGCAGTGGTTTGCTCATATTGCATGTATCATCAACACCTCGTTGCTAAGATAGTCAATATTTCCCATAGAGATGTATGGGTGGTTTCCCATTGGAATGTATGGGTGGGAACCTACTTTTGAATCGCTTGGTTAACCCATACCGAAGCAGGTATGCTCGGGGTGGCATTTAAAACAGATAGAGGAGTGGTTACTGGTATCCTCCAAGTGTGCAGTGGTTTGCTCATATTGCATGTCTCATCAACACCTCGATGCTAAGATAGTCAATATTTCCCATAGAGATGTATGGGTGGTTTCCCATAGGAATGTATGAGTGGGAACCTACTTTTGAATCGCTTGGTAAATCCATACCAAAGCAGGTATGCTCGGGGTGGCATTAAAAGGAGATAGAGGAGTGGTTACTGCTATGTTTCATGTGTGCAGTGGTTTGCTCATATTGCATGTCTCATCAACACCTCGATGCTAAGATTGTTAAAAATTTCCCATAGAAATGTATGGGTGGGAACCTACTTTTGAATCGCTTGGTAAACCCATACCAAAGCAGATATGCTCGGGGTGGCATTTAAAACAGATAGAGGAGTGGTTACTGCTATCTTCCAAGTGTGCAGTGGTTTGCTCATATTGCATGTCTCATCAACACCTCGATGCTAAGATAGTCAAAATTTCCCGTAGAGATGTATGGGTGGTTTCCCATAGGAATGTATGGGTGGGAACCTACTTTTGAATCGCTTGGTTAACCCATACCGAAGCAGGTATGCTCGGGGTGGCATTTAAAACAGATCGAGGAGTGGTTACTGCTATCTTCCAAGTGTGCAGTGGTTTGCTCATATTGCATGTCTCATCAACACCTCGATGCTAATATAGTCAAAAATTTCCCATAGAAATGTATGGGTGGGAACCTACTATTGAATCGCTTGGTTAACCCATACCGAAGCAGGTATGCTCAGGGTGGCATTTGAAACAGATAGAGGAGTGTTCACTGCTATCCTCCAATTGTGCAGTGGTTTTCTCATATTGCATGCCTCATCAACACCTCGATGCTAAGATAGTCATAAATTTCCCATAGAAATGTATGGGTGGGAACCTACTTTTGAATCGCTTGGTAAACCCTTACCAAAGCAGGTATGCACGAGGTGGCATTTAAAACAGATAGAGGAGTAGTTACTGGTATCTTCCATGTGTGCAGTGGTTTGCTCATATTGCATGTCTCATCAACACCTCGATGCTAAGATAGTCATAAATTTCCCATAGAAATGTATGGGTGGGAACCTACTTTTGAATCGCTTGGTAAACCCATACCAAAGCAGGTATGCTCGGGGTGGCATTTAAAACAGATAGAGGAGTGGTTACTGCTATCTTCCAAGTGTGCAGTGGTTTGCTCATATTGCATGTCTCATCAACACCTCGATGCTAAGATAGTCATAAATTTCCCATAGAAATGTATGGGTGGGAACCTACTTTTGAATCGCTTGGTAAACCCATACCAAAGCAGATATGCTCGGGGTGGCATTTAAAACAGATAGAGGAGTAGTTACTGGTATCTTCAATGTGTGCAGTGGTTTGCTCATATTGCATGTCTCATCAACACCTCGATGCTAAGATAGTCATAAATTTCCCATAGAAATGTATGGGTGGGAACCTACTTTTGAATCGCTTGGTAAACCCATACCAAAGCAGATATGCTCGGGGTGGCATTTAAAACAGATAGAGGAGTGGTTACTGCTATCTTCCAAGTGTGCAGTGGTTTGCTCATATTGCATGTCTCATCAACACCTCGATGCTAAGATAGTCAAAATTTCCCATAGAGATGTATGGGTGGTTTCCCATAGGAATGTATGGGTGGGAACCTACTTTTGAATCGCTTGGTTAACCCATACCGAAGCAGGTATGCTCGGGGTGGCATTTAAAACAGATAGAGGAGTGGTTACTGCTATCCTCCAAGTGTGCAGTGGTTTGCTCATATTGCATGTCTCATCAACACCTCGATGCTAAGATAGTCATAAATTTCCCATAGAAATGTATGGGTGGGAACCTACTTTTGAATCGCTTGGTAAACCCATACCAAAGCAGGTATGCTCGGGGTGGCATTTAAAACAGATAGAGGAGTGGTTACTGGTATCTTCCTTGTGTGCAGTGGTTTGCTCATATTGCATGTCTCATCAACACCTCGATGCTAAGATAGTCATAAATTTCCCATAGAAATGTATGGGTCCGAACCTACTTTTGAATCGCTTGGTTAACCCATACCGCAGCAGGTATGCTCGGGGTGGCATTTAAAACAGATAGAGGAGTGGTTACTGCTATCTTCCAAGTGTGCAGTGGTTTGCTCATATTGCATGTCTCATCAACACCTCGATGCTAAGATAGTCAATATTTCCCATTGAGATGTATGGGTGGTTTCCCATTGGAATGTATGGGTGGGAACCTACATTTGAATCGATTGGTTAACCCATACCTAAGCAGGTATAGTTGAGGTGGAATTTAAAGGAGATAGAGGAGTGGTTACTGCTATCTTTCCTGTGTGCAGTGGTTTGCTCATATTGCATGTCTCATCAACACCTCGATGCTAAGATAGTCAATATTTCACATAGAAATGTATGTGTGGGAACCTACTTTTGAATCGCTTGGTAAACCCATACCAAAGCAGGTATGCTCGGGGTGGCATTAAAAGGAGATAGAGGAGTGCTTACTGCTATACTTCATGTGTGCAGCTGTTTGCTCATATTGCATGTCTCATCAACACATCGATGCTAAGATAGTCTATATTTCCCATAGAAATGTATTGGTGGAAACCTACTTTTGAATCGCTTGGTAAACCCATACCAAAGCAGGTATGCTCGGGGTGGCATTAAAAAGAGATAGAGGAGTGGTTACTGCTATCTTCCAAGTGTGCAGTGGCTTGCTCATATTGCTTGTCTCATCAACACCTCGATGCTAAGATAGTCAATATTTCCCATAGAGATGTATGGGTGGTTTCCCATAGGAATGTATGGGTGGGAACCTACTTTTGAATCGCTTGGTTAACCCATACTGAAGCAGGTATGCTCGGGGTGGCATTTAAAACAGATAGAAGAGTGGTTACTGCTATCTTCCAAGTGTGCAGTGGTTTGCTCATATTGCATGTCTCAACAACACCTCAATGCTAAGATAGTCAAAAATTTCCCATAGAAATGTATGGGTGGGAACCTACTTTTGAATCGCTTGGTAAACCCATACCAAAGCAGGTATGCTCGGGGTGGCATTAAAAAGAGATAGAGGAGTGGTTACTGCTATCTTCCATGTGTGCAGTGGTTTGCTCATATTGCATGTATCATCAACACCTCGATGCTAAGATAGTCAATAGTTCCCATAGAGATGTATGGGTGGTTTCCCATTGGAATGTATGGGTGGGAACCTACTTTTGAATCGCTTGGTTAACCCATACCGAAGCAGGTATGCTCGGGGTGGCAATTAAAACAGATAGCGGAGTGGTTACTGCCATCCTCCAAGTGTGCAGTGGTTTGCTCATATTGCATGTCTCATCAACACCTCGATGCTAAGATAGTCAATATTTCCCATAGAGATGTATGGGTGGTTTCCCATAGGAATGTATGAGTGGGAACCTACTTTTGAATCGCTTGGTAAACCCATACCAAAGCAGGTATGCCGGGGTGGCATTAAAAGGAGATAGAGGAGTGGTTACTGCTATGTTTCATGTGTGCAGTGGTTTGCTCATATTGCATGTCTCATCAACACCTCGATGCTAAGATAGTTAAAAATTTCCTATAGAAATGTATGGGTGGAACCTACTTTTGAATCGCTTGGTAAACCCATACCAAAGCAGATATGCTCGGGGTGGCATTTAAAACAGATAGAGGAATGGTTACTGCTATCTTCCAAGTGTGCAGTGGCTTGCTCATATTGCTTGTCTCATCAACACCTCGATGCTAAGATAGTCAATATTTCCCATAGAGATGTATGGGTGGTTTCCCATAGGAATGTATGGGTGGGAACCTACTTTTGAATCGCTTGGTTAACCCATACCGAAGCAGGTATGCTCGGGGTGGCATTTAAAACAGATAGAGGAGTGGTTACTGCTATCTTCCAAGTGCGCAGTGGTTTGCTCATATTGCATGTCTCAACAACACCTCAATGCTAAGATAGTCAAAAATTTCCCATAGGAATGTATGGGTGGGAACCTACTTTTGAATCGCTTGGCTAACCCATACCGAAGCAGGTATGCTCGGGGTGGCATTTAAAACAGATAGAGGAGTGGTTACTGGTATCCTCCAAGTGTGCAGTGGTTTGCTCATATTGCATGTCTCATCAACACCTCGATGCTAAGATAGTCAATATTTCCCATAGAGATGTATGGGTGGTTTCCCATAGGAATGTATGAGTGGGAACCTACTTTTGAATCGCTTGGTAAATCCATACCAAAGCAGGTATGCTCGGGGTGGCATTAAAAGGAGATAGAGGAGTGGTTACTGCTATGTTTCATGTGTGCAGTGGTTTGCTCATATTGCATGTCTCATCAACACCTCGATGCTAAGATTGTTAAAAATTTCCCATAGAAATGTATGGGTGGGAACCTACTTTTGAATCGCTTGGTAAACCCATACCAAAGCAGATATGCTCGGGGTGGCATTTAAAACAGATAGAGGAGTGGTTACTGCTATCTTCCAAGTGTGCAGTGGTTTGCTCATATTGCATGTCTCATCAACACCTCGATGCTAAGATAGTCAAAATTTCCCGTAGAGATGTATGGGTGGTTTCCCATAGGAATGTATGGGTGGGAACCTACTTTTGAATCGCTTGGTTAACCCATACCGAAGCAGGTATGCTCGGGGTGGCATTTAAAACAGATCGAGGAGTGGTTACTGCTATCTTCCAAGTGTGCAGTGGTTTGCTCATATTGCATGTCTCATCAACACCTCGATGCTAATATAGTCAAAAATTTCCCATAGAAATGTATGGGTGGGAACCTACTATTGAATCGCTTGGTTAACCCATACCGAAGCAGGTATGCTCAGGGTGGCATTTGAAACAGATAGAGGAGTGTTCACTGCTATCCTCCAATTGTGCAGTGGTTTTCTCATATTGCATGCCTCATCAACACCTCGATGCTAAGATAGTCATAAATTTCCCATAGAAATGTATGGGTGGGAACCTACTTTTGAATCGCTTGGTAAACCCTTACCAAAGCAGGTATGCACGAGGTGGCATTTAAAACAGATAGAGGAGTAGTTACTGGTATCTTCCATGTGTGCAGTGGTTTGCTCATATTGCATGTCTCATCAACACCTCGATGCTAAGATAGTCATAAATTTCCCATAGAAATGTATGGGTGGGAACCTACTTTTGAATCGCTTGGTAAACCCATACCAAAGCAGGTATGCTCGGGGTGGCATTTAAAACAGATAGAGGAGTGGTTACTGCTATCTTCCAAGTGTGCAGTGGTTTGCTCATATTGCATGTCTCATCAACACCTCGATGCTAATATAGTCCAAAATTTCCCATAGAAATGTATGGGTGGGAACCTACTTTTGAATCGCTTGGTTAACCCATACCGAAGCAGGTATGCTCGGGGTGGCATTTGAAACAGATAGAGGAGTGTTCACTGCAATCCTCCAAGTGTGCAGTGGTTTTCTCATATTGCATGACTCATCAACACCTCGATGCTAAGATAGTCATAAATTTCCCATAGAAATGTATGGGTGGGAACCTACTTTTGAATCGCTTGGTAAACCCTTACCAAAGCAGGTATGCTCGAGGTGGCATTTAAAACAGATAGAGGAGTAGTTACTGGTATCTTCAATGTGTGCAGTGGTTTGCTCATATTGCATGTCTCATCAACACCTCGATGCTAAGATAGTCATAAATTTCCCATAGAAATGTATGGGTGGGAACCTACTTTTGAATCGCTTGGTAAACCCATACCAAAGCAGGTATGCTCGGGGTGGCATTTAAAACAGATAGAGGAGTGGTTACTGCTATCTTCCAAGTGTGCAGTGGTTTGCTCATATTGCATGTCTCATCAACACCTCGATGCTAATATAGTCCAAAATTTCCCATAGAAATGTATGGGTGGGAACCTACTTTTGAATCGCTTGGTTAACCCATACCGAAGCAGGTATGCTCGGGGTGGCATTTGAAACAGATAGAGGAGTGTTCACTGCAATCCTCCAAGTGTGCAGTGGTTTTCTCATATTGCATGACTCATCAACACCTCGATGCTAAAATAGTCATAAATTTCCCATAGAAATGTATGGGTGGGAACCTACTTTTGAATCGCTTGGTAACCCCTTACCAAAGCAGGTATGCTCGAGGTGGCATTTAAAACAGATAGAGGAGTAGTTACTGGTATCATCAATGTGTGCAGTGGTTTGCTCATATTGCATGTCTCATCAACACCTCGATGCTAAGATAGTCATAAATTTCCCATAGAAATGTATGGGTGGGAACCTACTTTTGAATCGCTTGGTAAACCCATACCAAAGCAGATATGCTCGGGGTGGCATTTAAAACAGATAGAGGAGTGGTTACTGCTATCTTCCAAGTGTGCAGTGGTTTGCTCATATTGCATGTCTCATCAACACCTCGATGCTAAGATAGTCAAAATTTCCCATAGAGATGTATGGGTGGTTTCCCATAGGAATGTATGGGTGGGAACCTACTTTTGAATCGCTTGGTTAACCCATACCGAAGCAGGTATGCTCGGGGTGGCATTTAAAACAGATAGAGGAGTGGTTACTGCTATCCTCCAAGTGTGCAGTGGTTTGCTCATATTGCATGTCTCATCAACACCTCGATGCTAAGATAGTCATAAATTTCCCATAGAAATGTATGGGTGGGAACCTACTTTTGAATCGCTTGGTAAACCCATACCAAAGCAGGTATGCTCGGGGTGGCATTTAAAACAGATAGAGGAGTGGTTACTGGTATCTTCCTTGTGTGCAGTGGTTTGCTCATATTGCATGTCTCATCAACACCTCGATGCTAAGATAGTCATAAATTTCCCATAGAAATGTATGGGTCCGAACCTACTTTTGAATCGCTTGGTTAACCCATACCGCAGCAGGTATGCTCGGGGTGGCATTTAAAACAGATAGAGGAGTGGTTACTGCTATCTTCCAAGTGTGCAGTGGTTTGCTCATATTGCATGTCTCATCAACACCTCGATGCTAAGATAGTCAATATTTCCCATTGAGATGTATGGGTGGTTTCCCATTGGAATGTATGGGTGGGAACCTACATTTGAATCGATTGGTTAACCCATACCTAAGCAGGTATAGTTGAGGTGGAATTTAAAGGAGATAGAGGAGTGGTTACTGCTATCTTTCCTGTGTGCAGTGGTTTGCTCATATTGCATGTCTCATCAACACCTCGATGCTAAGATAGTCAATATTTCACATAGAAATGTATGTGTGGGAACCTACTTTTGAATCGCTTGGTAAACCCATACCAAAGCAGGTATGCTCGGGGTGGCATTAAAAGGAGATAGAGGAGTGCTTACTGCTATACTTCATGTGTGCAGCTGTTTGCTCATATTGCATGTCTCATCAACACATCGATGCTAAGATAGTCTATATTTCCCATAGAAATGTATTGGTGGAAACCTACTTTTGAATCGCTTGGTAAACCCATACCAAAGCAGGTATGCTCGGGGTGGCATTAAAAAGAGATAGAGGAGTGGTTACTGCTATCTTCCAAGTGTGCAGTGGCTTGCTCATATTGCTTGTCTCATCAACACCTCGATGCTAAGATAGTCAATATTTCCCATAGAGATGTATGGGTGGTTTCCCATAGGAATGTATGGGTGGGAACCTACTTTTGAATCGCTTGGTTAACCCATACTGAAGCAGGTATGCTCGGGGTGGCATTTAAAACAGATAGAAGAGTGGTTACTGCTATCTTCCAAGTGTGCAGTGGTTTGCTCGTATTGCATGTCTCAACAACACCTCAATGCTAAGATAGTCAAAAATTTCCCATAGAAATGTATGGGTGGGAACCTACTTTTGAATCGCTTGGTAAACCCATACCAAAGCAGGTATGCTCGGGGTGGCATTAAAAAGAGATAGAGGAGTGGTTACTGCTATCTTCCATGTGTGCAGTGGTTTGCTCATATTGCATGTATCATCAACACCTCGATGCTAAGATAGTCAATAGTTCCCATAGAGATGTATGGGTGGTTTCCCATTGGAATGTATGGGTGGGAACCTACTTTTGAATCGCTTGGTTAACCCATACCGAAGCAGGTATGCTCGGGGTGGCAATTAAAACAGATAGCGGAGTGGTTACTGCCATCCTCCAAGTGTGCAGTGGTTTGCTCATATTGCATGTCTCATCAACACCTCGATGCTAAGATAGTCAATATTTCCCATAGAGATGTATGGGTGGTTTCCCATAGGAATGTATGGGTGGGAACCTACTTTTGAATCGCTTGGTTAACCCATACCGAAGCAGGTATGCTCGGGGTGGCATTTAAAACAGATAGAGGAGTGGTTACTGCTATCCTCCAAGTGTGCAGTGGTTTGCTCATATTGCATGTCTCATCAACACCTCGATGCTAAGATAGTCATAAATTTCCCATAGAAATGTATGGGTGGGAACCTACTTTTGAATCGCTTGGTAAACCCATACCAAAGCAGGTATGCTCGGGGTGGCATTTAAAACAGATAGAGGAGTGGTTACTGCTATCTTCCAAGTGTGCAGTGGTTTGCTCATATTGCATGTCTCATCAACACCTCGATGCTAAGATAGTCAATATTTCCCATTGAGATGTATGGGTGGTTTCCCATTGGAATGTATGGGTGGGAACCTACATTTGAATCGATTGGTTAACCCATACCTAAGCAGGTATAGTTGAGGTGGAATTTAAAGGAGATAGAGGAGTGGTTACTGCTATCTTTCCTGTGTGCAGTGGTTTGCTCATATTGCATGTCTCATCAACACCTCGATGCTAAGATAGTCAATATTTCACATAGAAATGTATGTGTGGGAACCTACTTTTGAATCGCTTGGTAAACCCATACCAAAGCAGGTATGCTCGGGGTGGCATTAAAAGGAGATAGAGGAGTGCTTACTGCTATACTTCATGTGTGCAGCTGTTTGCTCATATTGCATGTCTCATCAACACATCGATGCTAAGATAGTCTATATTTCCCATAGAAATGTATTGGTGGAAACCTACTTTTGAATCGCTTGGTAAACCCATACCAAAGCAGGTATGCTCGGGGTGGCATTAAAAAGAGATAGAGGAGTGGTTACTGCTATCTTCCAAGTGTGCAGTGGCTTGCTCATATTGCTTGTCTCATCAACACCTCGATGCTAAGATAGTCAATATTTCCCATAGAGATGTATGGGTGGTTTCCCATAGGAATGTATGGGTGGGAACCTACTTTTGAATCGCTTGGTTAACCCATACTGAAGCAGGTATGCTCGGGGTGGCATTTAAAACAGATAGAAGAGTGGTTACTGCTATCTTCCAAGTGTGCAGTGGTTTGCTCATATTGCATGTCTCAACAACACCTCAATGCTAAGATAGTCAAAAATTTCCCATAGAAATGTATGGGTGGGAACCTACTTTTGAATCGCTTGGTAAACCCATACCAAAGCAGGTATGCTCGGGGTGGCATTAAAAAGAGATAGAGGAGTGGTTACTGCTATCTTCCATGTGTGCAGTGGTTTGCTCATATTGCATGTATCATCAACACCTCGATGCTAAGATAGTCAATAGTTCCCATAGAGATGTATGGGTGGTTTCCCATTGGAATGTATGGGTGGGAACCTACTTTTGAATCGCTTGGTTAACCCATACCGAAGCAGGTATGCTCGGGGTGGCAATTAAAACAGATAGCGGAGTGGTTACTGCCATCCTCCAAGTGTGCAGTGGTTTGCTCATATTGCATGTCTCATCAACACCTCGATGCTAAGATAGTCAATATTTCCCATAGAGATGTATGGGTGGTTTCCCATAGGAATGTATGAGTGGGAACCTACTTTTGAATCGCTTGGTAAACCCATACCAAAGCAGGTATGCCGGGGTGGCATTAAAAGGAGATAGAGGAGTGGTTACTGCTATGTTTCATGTGTGCAGTGGTTTGCTCATATTGCATGTCTCATCAACACCTCGATGCTAAGATAGTTAAAAATTTCCTATAGAAATGTATGGGTGGGAACCTACTTTTGAATCGCTTGGTAAACCCATACCAAAGCAGATATGCTCGGGGTGGCATTTAAAACAGATAGAGGAATGGTTACTGCTATCTTCCAAGTGTGCAGTGGCTTGCTCATATTGCTTGTCTCATCAACACCTCGATGCTAAGATAGTCAATATTTCCCATAGAGATGTATGGGTGGTTTCCCATAGGAATGTATGGGTGGGAACCTACTTTTGAATCGCTTGGTTAACCCATACCGAAGCAGGTATGCTCGGGGTGGCATTTAAAACAGATAGAGGAGTGGTTACTGCTATCTTCCAAGTGCGCAGTGGTTTGCTCATATTGCATGTCTCAACAACACCTCAATGCTAAGATAGTCAAAAATTTCCCATAGGAATGTATGGGTGGGAACCTACTTTTGAATCGCTTGGCTAACCCGTACCGAAGCAGATATGCTCGGGGTGGCATTTTAAACAGATAGAGGAGTGGTTACTGCTATCTTCCAAGTGTGCAGTGGTTTGCTCATATTGCATGTCTCATCAACAGCTCGATGCTAATATAGTCAAAAATTTCCCATAGAAATGTATGGGTGGGATCCTTCTTTTGAATCGCTTGGTTAACCCATACCGAAGCAGGTATGCTCGGGGTGGCATTTAAAACAGATAGAGGAGTGGTTACTGGTATCTTCCTTGTGTGCAGTGGTTTGCTCATATTGCATGTCTCATCAACACCTCGATGCTAAGATAGTCATAAATTTCCCATAGAAATGTATGGGTCCGAACCTACTTTTGAATCGCTTGGTTAACCCATACCGCAGCAGGTATGCTCGGGGTGGCATTTAAAACAGATAGAGGAGTGGTTACTGCTATCTTCCAAGTGTGCAGTGGTTTGCTCATATTGCATGTCTCATCAACACCTCGATGCTAAGATAGTCAATATTTCCCATTGAGATGTATGGGTGGTTTCCCATTGGAATGTATGGGTGGGAACCTACATTTGAATCGATTGGTTAACCCATACCTAAGCAGGTATAGTTGAGGTGGAATTTAAAGGAGATAGAGGAGTGGTTACTGCTATCTTTCCTGTGTGCAGTGGTTTGCTCATATTGCATGTCTCATCAACACCTCGATGCTAAGATAGTCAATATTTCACATAGAAATGTATGTGTGGGAACCTACTTTTGAATCGCTTGGTAAACCCATACCAAAGCAGGTATGCTCGGGGTGGCATTAAAAGGAGATAGAGGAGTGCTTACTGCTATACTTCATGTGTGCAGCTGTTTGCTCATATTGCATGTCTCATCAACACATCGATGCTAAGATAGTCTATATTTCCCATAGAAATGTATTGGTGGAAACCTACTTTTGAATCGCTTGGTAAACCCATACCAAAGCAGGTATGCTCGGGGTGGCATTAAAAAGAGATAGAGGAGTGGTTACTGCTATCTTCCAAGTGTGCAGTGGCTTGCTCATATTGCTTGTCTCATCAACACCTCGATGCTAAGATAGTCAATATTTCCCATAGAGATGTATGGGTGGTTTCCCATAGGAATGTATGGGTGGGAACCTACTTTTGAATCGCTTGGTTAACCCATACTGAAGCAGGTATGCTCGGGGTGGCATTTAAAACAGATAGAAGAGTGGTTACTGCTATCTTCCAAGTGTGCAGTGGTTTGCTCATATTGCATGTCTCAACAACACCTCAATGCTAAGATAGTCAAAAATTTCCCATAGAAATGTATGGGTGGGAACCTACTTTTGAATCGCTTGGTAAACCCATACCAAAGCAGGTATGCTCGGGGTGGCATTAAAAAGAGATAGAGGAGTGGTTACTGCTATCTTCCATGTGTGCAGTGGTTTGCTCATATTGCATGTATCATCAACACCTCGATGCTAAGATAGTCAATAGTTCCCATAGAGATGTATGGGTGGTTTCCCATTGGAATGTATGGGTGGGAACCTACTTTTGAATCGCTTGGTTAACCCATACCGAAGCAGGTATGCTCGGGGTGGCAATTAAAACAGATAGCGGAGTGGTTACTGCCATCCTCCAAGTGTGCAGTGGTTTGCTCATATTGCATGTCTCATCAACACCTCGATGCTAAGATAGTCAATATTTCCCATAGAGATGTATGGGTGGTTTCCCATAGGAATGTATGGGTGGGAACCTACTTTTGAATCGCTTGGTTAACCCATACCGAAGCAGGTATGCTCGGGGTGGCATTTAAAACAGATAGAGGAGTGGTTACTGCTATCCTCCAAGTGTGCAGTGGTTTGCTCATATTGCATGTCTCATCAACACCTCGATGCTAAGATAGTCATAAATTTCCCATAGAAATGTATGGGTGGGAACCTACTTTTGAATCGCTTGGTAAACCCATACCAAAGCAGGTATGCTCGGGGTGGCATTTAAAACAGATAGAGGAGTGGTTACTGCTATCTTCCAAGTGTGCAGTGGTTTGCTCATATTGCATGTCTCATCAACACCTCGATGCTAAGATAGTCAATATTTCCCATTGAGATGTATGGGTGGTTTCCCATTGGAATGTATGGGTGGGAACCTACATTTGAATCGATTGGTTAACCCATACCTAAGCAGGTATAGTTGAGGTGGAATTTAAAGGAGATAGAGGAGTGGTTACTGCTATCTTTCCTGTGTGCAGTGGTTTGCTCATATTGCATGTCTCATCAACACCTCGATGCTAAGATAGTCAATATTTCACATAGAAATGTATGTGTGGGAACCTACTTTTGAATCGCTTGGTAAACCCATACCAAAGCAGGTATGCTCGGGGTGGCATTAAAAGGAGATAGAGGAGTGCTTACTGCTATACTTCATGTGTGCAGCTGTTTGCTCATATTGCATGTCTCATCAACACATCGATGCTAAGATAGTCTATATTTCCCATAGAAATGTATTGGTGGAAACCTACTTTTGAATCGCTTGGTAAACCCATACCAAAGCAGGTATGCTCGGGGTGGCATTAAAAAGAGATAGAGGAGTGGTTACTGCTATCTTCCAAGTGTGCAGTGGCTTGCTCATATTGCTTGTCTCATCAACACCTCGATGCTAAGATAGTCAATATTTCCCATAGAGATGTATGGGTGGTTTCCCATAGGAATGTATGGGTGGGAACCTACTTTTGAATCGCTTGGTTAACCCATACTGAAGCAGGTATGCTCGGGGTGGCATTTAAAACAGATAGAAGAGTGGTTACTGCTATCTTCCAAGTGTGCAGTGGTTTGCTCATATTGCATGTCTCAACAACACCTCAATGCTAAGATAGTCAAAAATTTCCCATAGAAATGTATGGGTGGGAACCTACTTTTGAATCGCTTGGTAAACCCATACCAAAGCAGGTATGCTCGGGGTGGCATTAAAAAGAGATAGAGGAGTGGTTACTGCTATCTTCCATGTGTGCAGTGGTTTGCTCATATTGCATGTATCATCAACACCTCGATGCTAAGATAGTCAATAGTTCCCATAGAGATGTATGGGTGGTTTCCCATTGGAATGTATGGGTGGGAACCTACTTTTGAATCGCTTGGTTAACCCATACCGAAGCAGGTATGCTCGGGGTGGCAATTAAAACAGATAGCGGAGTGGTTACTGCCATCCTCCAAGTGTGCAGTGGTTTGCTCATATTGCATGTCTCATCAACACCTCGATGCTAAGATAGTCAATATTTCCCATAGAGATGTATGGGTGGTTTCCCATAGGAATGTATGAGTGGGAACCTACTTTTGAATCGCTTGGTAAACCCATACCAAAGCAGGTATGCCGGGGTGGCATTAAAAGGAGATAGAGGAGTGGTTACTGCTATGTTTCATGTGTGCAGTGGTTTGCTCATATTGCATGTCTCATCAACACCTCGATGCTAAGATAGTTAAAAATTTCCTATAGAAATGTATGGGTGGGAACCTACTTTTGAATCGCTTGGTAAACCCATACCAAAGCAGATATGCTCGGGGTGGCATTTAAAACAGATAGAGGAATGGTTACTGCTATCTTCCAAGTGTGCAGTGGCTTGCTCATATTGCTTGTCTCATCAACACCTCGATGCTAAGATAGTCAATATTTCCCATAGAGATGTATGGGTGGTTTCCCATAGGAATGTATGGGTGGGAACCTACTTTTGAATCGCTTGGTTAACCCATACCGAAGCAGGTATGCTCGGGGTGGCATTTAAAACAGATAGAGGAGTGGTTACTGCTATCTTCCAAGTGCGCAGTGGTTTGCTCATATTGCATGTCTCAACAACACCTCAATGCTAAGATAGTCAAAAATTTCCCATAGGAATGTATGGGTGGGAACCTACTTTTGAATCGCTTGGCTAACCCGTACCGAAGCAGATATGCTCGGGGTGGCATTTTAAACAGATAGAGGAGTGGTTACTGCTATCTTCCAAGTGTGCAGTGGTTTGCTCATATTGCATGTCTCATCAACAGCTCGATGCTAATATAGTCAAAAATTTCCCATAGAAATGTATGGGTGGGATCCTTCTTTTGAATCGCTTGGTTAACCCATACCGAAGCAGGTATGCTCGGGGTGGCATTTAAAACAGATAGAGGAGTGGTTACTGCTATCCTCCAAGTGTGCAGTGGTTTGCTCATATTGCATGTCTCATCAACACCTCGATGCTAAGATAGTCAATATTTCCCATAGAGATGTATGGGTGGTTTCCCATAGGAATGTACGAGTGGGAACCTACTTTTGAATCGCTTGGTAAACCCATACCAAAGCAGGTATGCTCGGGGTGGCATTAAAAGGAGATAGAGGAGTGGTTACTGCTATGTTTCATGTGTACAGTGGTTTGCTCATTTTGCATGTCTCATCAACACCTCGATGCTAATATAGTTAAAAATTTCCCATAGAAATGTATGGGTGGGAACCTACTTTTGAATCGCTTGGTAAACCCATACCAAAGCAGATATGCTCGGGGTGGCATTTTAAACAGATAGAGGAGTGGTTACTGCTATCTTCCAAGTGTGCAGTGGTTTGCTCATATTGCATGTCTCATCAACACCTCGATGCTAAGATAGTCAAAATTTCCCATTGAGATGTATGGGTGGTTTCCCATTGGAATGTATGGGTGGGAACCTACTTTTGAATCGCTTGGTTAACCCATACCGAAGCAGGTATGCTCGGGGTGGCATTTAAAACAGATAGAGGAGTGGTTACTGCTATCTTCCAAGTGTGCAGTGGTTTGCTCATATTGCATGTCTCATCAACACCTCGATGCTAAGATAGTCAAAATTTCCCGTAGAGATGTATGGGTGGTTTCCCATAGGAATGTATGGGTGGGAACCTACTTTTGAATCGCTTGGTTAACCCATACCGAAGCAGGTATGCTCGGGGTGGCATTTAAAACAGATCGAGGAGTGGTTACTGCTTTCTTCCAAGTGTGCAGTGGTTTGCTTATATTGCATGTCTCATCAACACCTCGATGCTAATATAGTCAAAAATTTCCCAAAGAAATGTATGGGTGGGAACCTACTTTTGAATCGCTTGGTTAACCCATACCGAAGCAGGTATGCTCAGGGTGGCATTTGAAACAGATAGAGGAGTGTTCACTGCTATCCTCCAATTGTGCAGTGGTTTTCTCATATTGCATGCCTCATCAACACCTCGATGCTAAGATAGTCATAAATTTCCCATAGAAATGTATGGGTGGGAACCTACTTTTGAATCGCTTGGTAAACCCTTACCAAAGCAGGTATGCACGAGGTGGCATTTAAAACAGATAGAGGAGTAGTTACTGGTATCTTCCATGTGTGCAGTGGTTTGCTCATATTGCATGTCTCATCAACACCTCGATGCTAAGATAGTCATAAATTTCCCATAGAAATGTATGGGTGGGAACCTACTTTTGAATCGCTTGGTAAACCCATACCAAAGCAGGTATGCTCGGGGTGGCATTTAAAACAGATAGAGGAGTGGTTACTGCTATCTTCCAAGTGTGCAGTGGTTTGCTCATATTGCATGTCTCATCAACACCTCGATGCTAATATAGTCAAAAATTTCCCATGGGAAATTATTGACTATCTTAGCATCGAGTGTTGATGAGACATGCAATATGAGCAAACCACTGCACAAATGGAAGATAGCAGTAACCACTCCTCTATCTCTTTTTAATGCCACCCCGAGCATACCTGCTTTGGTATGGGTTTTCCAAGCGTTTCAAAAGTAGGTTCCCACCCATACATTTGTATGGGAAATTATTGACTATCTTAGCATCGAGGTGTTGATGAGACAAGCAATATGAGCAAACCACTGCACACATGGAAGAAAGAAACTTGCCTATACATATTTTGCTTCGTTCTGCTTTTGTTCGCATTTTTAAGACGATACCTATTTCTAACGCAATTTCGAGGCAGCTACGAAAATAATCTACTGCAGTGACGTCTATTGACGGATAATTAAATTGGCCGTATGTAGGCTTTTAGGCTTTTGTGTATCAAAGCCTAAAAGCGAGTCCCCCAGCAAATTCTAAAGCTATTGGTGCAATTTTCATTGCTTAAAAGTGTTCCTGTCCCGAGTTATGAGTTTTCAAGAAGCAGAAGAAGAAGAAGAAGAAGCAGACGACCCGCCCATTATTTTTGGAAGGGGAACGAGGACAGCAGTATTTTTCGTTCTCGACAACCACGCGGTTCTACGACGTGGAACAAAAACGAAACTACTCAGTTTTGACTTCTAGATCGATTGCCGCAACAAGTTAGACGATCCGATCGTCGGGAGCGAAGCTACGGTAGGGTCGCGGGATTTTAATTAAATTCATAGTCGGGGTCAAAACCTATATGGAAGTCTCTAGCGAGACTTCCGATTATTGGTGAGAGGATTATAATTGCTCATAAACATTGTTAATTCGTTTAATAGTTAGTTAATCGACCCCCCCTCCCCCCCTAAAAATTACGTTAACTATGTAGTAATTAAAAAACATATCTTGATTTTAACTTCATAATCCATAAAAATCTGACACTCAAATTTTTATAGTGGAAAGAAAAAAAATTCCGCTATATGGTAAAATGTTATAGAATTCAATTTGGAATTTTTTTATGAATGTCTTCCAATGTATGGGGCATTTCTGGATATGGAGTCCTCCAGCAAATTCTAAAGCTATTGGTGCAATTTTCATTCCTTAGAAGTGTTCCTGTCCCGAGTTATGAGTTCTCAAGAAGCAGAAGCAGAAGCAGACGACCACCCATTATTTTTGGAAGGGGAACGAGGACAGCAGTATTTTTCGTTCTCGACAACCACGCTGTTCTACGATGTGAAACAAAAACGAAACTACTCAGTTTTGACTTCTAGATCGATTGCCACAACAAGTTAGACGATCCGATCGTCGAGAGCGAAGCTACGGTAGGGTCGCGGGATTTTAATTAAATTCATATTCGGGGTCAAAACCTATATGGAAGTCTCCAGCGAGACTTCCGATTGAATTTTCCTGCAAAAGTGTTGAGCCCCATCGGGTATATGACGTTGCACCACTGGCATAAAGCTAATGCAAGATTCCAAAATACTGTAGGGAAATGGTGTAGTATGAAGTGTTGAAAATAGGAAGTCGATAGCCTTAACCATTCGGAAGTTAATGGCGGTGCATTTTAATAACAATTTTATTATATGCAGCAGGTCCGTTTTCGCAGGCACGATCCTATATAACAATAATACTGAGATTCTTTGAGCAGTCCATTCCTGTCCATTATGAATGGTGGCTTTCCTTCACAGAAAGAGTTCAGTATATGACTGAATTGAATACTACCTATGGTTTACTTCGCAAAGTGAAGCGTATCAGTGTATTTGAGGATGTTTTGGAGATGTATAAGAAAAAATCCATTATGGGTGAATACCCAATACGTGTAGCATTTGAAGGTGAAATGGCAATTGATCAAGGAGGAGTTACCAGAGATATGTTTTCTGCATTTTGGGATGAGTGTTATTCTTCAATGTTTGATGGTTCAACCCTTCTTGTTCCAATGCTATGTCCTCAAACAGACACCTCAGTATTTCCTGTAGTAGGAAGTATTATATCCCATGCTTACTTAGTCAGTGGCTTCTTGCCTGTAAGGATAGCACTTCCCTGTATAATAGGTATTCTTTTAGGCCCAAGTGCCAGCATTACACAGTCCGTTCTGTGTGAAGCTTTTCTTGAGTACATTTCAGCTACAGAAAGAACCATCTTCAAAGATGCCTTGGATACAAGTACCTGTACTTTTTCTCTTGAAGTCCAAGAAAAACTACTTTCCACCTTAAGTAGGTTTGGGTGTCGGCAATTGCCCACCCCTTCCAACTTAAAGACATGCTTGGTACAGGTTGCACAGTTCGAGTTTTGCTGCAAGCCTGCAGCAGCAATCTCATATATGCATTCAGGGATTCCCCCAAGTCATGCTGCGTTTTGGGTCTCACAATCTGTCACCGGTATATGTTCCATCTACAAGACCCTTGCAGTTTCATGCAGGAAAGTGCTTGATGTAATTAAATGGCCTGAAGATATGAATGCAGCTGAAGACCGGGTGTCTAGCTATCTCGTTGAAATGATAGGAAATATGACAAGTAGTCTTGTACAACGATTTTTGCGATTTGTGACGGGTAGTAGTGTGCTCACGGTGAAGAATTTAGAAGTTCAGTTCAACCGCCTAAGTGGAGTTGCCCGAAGACCAATTGCACACACATGTAGCTGTCTATTGGAGCTACCAGTTTGTTATGCCAATTACTGCGATTTTCACGATGAATGGATGTCAATCCTTAACGATCCTGAACTGTGCTGGTTTATGGATTCAATTTAGAAACTTCCTTGAACTGTATACTATATACTATATCAGTCTGTTCCCTTAGAACTATTATTTTGTATGCATATCATTTTTAATTCTTTTTTATCTGCGTGCAGTTATGTACTTGATGATTGTTTATGAACCCGACAGCAGCCTACATGGCAGTTATTATTAGTACTAAACAGGATATTTAATTCACTGTATGGTAGCCATTCTGGTGAATCGTAATTTGGTTTGTCCCGTTTATTACTAGTCTGATCGAGTTATGGCGTATTCAGCTGAGTTTCCGTGAAGCGGTAGCTTAGTCTTTAAGGTGTGTTCACCTGGAAAGCCTAATACTCAAGGCCAAGCAGGAGGAAGCACTTTTCCATCTGTACAATGGTCAGGATGTCTTAGCTTGGTTTCCTACTGGGTACAGGAAGTCAATTTGCTACCAACTCCTACCGTTCATGTTCGACTTCAAACTGAAGCAAACCACTACATCACAAGTTCAACGTATCGCTCAGTCCTAGTAATTTCTCTACTATCTAATGGTCGACCAAGTCTCTGGTTTACAGAAGAGAGATGTAAATGCTGCAATACTCTCTGGAAACACCGCTAAGAATTCCTATGTATAAAAACGTCTAGCAATGTTAGATGTAGATGCAAATGTGTTGTTGAGGTTTTCTTCTTACTTGTGCAGATTTGGACAATGAAATAGTTGCCAGTGAGAGACAAGTGTCTCTTGGTCATTTTCAGCTCCTGTGCAGTGCTCCTGAGGCCAATCGTGGTACAGAAAACTTCTTGTCTCCTCTGTCAGTTAGCGTTGTGGCAGTAGCTGTTAATGAAGCACACTGCGTTTTGAAGTGGTAAGTGGCTTGACATAAGTACAAATAAAAAAAAAATTCAATATTTCCAATATGCAGGAGCAAACAACACAGTCAGTAACACATACTGGCATGAATGCATGTCATCCTTT
Organism: Eunapius fragilis; assembly: GCA_963681505.1. Taxonomy (NCBI): domain Eukaryota; kingdom Metazoa; phylum Porifera; class Demospongiae; order Spongillida; family Spongillidae; genus Eunapius; species Eunapius fragilis. The sequence goes on along the minus strand of OY811984.1, from coordinate 261,305 downwards.
GGCTTGGTTGCTTTTGGTAACCATCCAAGTCTTGTAAGAGTTGGTTTAGCGAACCATGGTCTCTTGGACTGATCTTGACAAGCTTTTGCCATATAAACTACAGAATATCAAAGGTATGCATGTTACTAATATCTTATGCATGGGTGATGTACGACTTAGTATCATGAGGTTCATGACACAGTGCCAGTCCTCTACACATGGCTCAAGCTGCTCTAGTCGATCCTCTCGTGTGTTAGAGCACATCACATGATGCTTGGCACCCCCTGTAAGAGCTACATGGTTGTATGATGCTCCTAGGTATGAGGCCATTTCTCTCATTATGTGCAAATCTGTATTTACACATTATTGTGCACTATAAGTATTAAGAACATTATATTTTTTCTTTATCTAATGTAGGAGCAGCCATGACATCATCAGTTGTGTTATCACATGGGTCCAACACTATTGAGCTTGCTTCCGTATGTAAATGGTTATGTAGAAAATTCAGCGTACCTTCAACAGGATTCTGAGATACATTTGGGGCACCAATCATATCTAGCTCTTGGTTACCTGTACCATCTGCAGTACCTGGTCCTTAATCATTGCTACTGTCAATCAGTGGCTCAGTGCAATTATCTGTCTGTGCTGTGTAAGCATAAATATATCAAGTGTGGTACATTTTCCCCCCTTATACAGTTATGGCAATCAGGATAAGTAAGCCTTCTTCCAGGGCACTCAGCAGCCAGCCGCTTGGCCACAGGTCTACACTGGCTAGTGTGAGGAGATGCCTCAGGGCCACTGGTATATTTGGTTCTCTTTCGTGTGACCTGAGCTTGTGAACCTGGTACCACCAGTGCCAGAGGGTAAGGGCATTGTTCTTCTCATAACTTGCGTGGCTGTTATAAACGACTCTGCTAACAAAAATTTCCTATTGCAGATTCCGCAGATGAACTTGGCCAAACCCCATCATCTGGAGCCACTGGGACATCAAAAACCTTGCTGAGCCTATCTGCAAGAAGATTGAGTAGAAAAGAGTGCTACACAATGTGTGGGAGGCACAACACTGCCACAAATCCTGCAAGACCTTGACTCTTTCCTTGTATCCATGCTTCTCTTTGTGTATTGGGTGTGTATTTTGAAATGGAGTGCTACGTAAATCTACGGGCGATCTGAGACGAGGTTATAGCTTGCGCGGAGAACGAATTGATATACGGAAAGGATTACAAACCAAATTACAACAGTACACGATTCACCAGATTCTGGTGAATGGCTCGCGCATGCGCACGAAGACTATGCTATTCGATACCAGGCCCTATTTTTTTTTATCCCGCTAAGTCATCGCATCTATTCCATTCATGTCATCTACAAAAATCATAAGCAGCTAGTACAGTGTTCCAATAGCAATGCACCTACAGTGGGACCAATAGGTCAGTTGCCACTAAGGATAGCATGCATCCATGGCAATACAAGTACATATATACCCTTGTCACATAGTACACATAGTGTAGATCCATAGCTAAATATATACCCTTTTCACCAAACACGTCTAGTATTATACATCCAGATTATCTCTGATTCATCTATCGAGCTATAACCTCCATGCGGCAACTATTAATTGTCACTTAGTAATTGTAGTAGCTTTGGTCAGAGGACATGTTCGGGATGATAACAAAAGAGACTTCACGAGGTCAGTAGTCCAAATAAAAAAGGTTCTCCACATTGAAGTCTTCCCGATTACGCGCGCATGAAACCTCGCAATTAGCCAAACGTATGCGATTTAAAAATATAAACCAGGGCTGCTCCGATAAATAGCGATATGTAGAAGTCTATGATATCACGGTAAATCGCGATAACCGCGATAACTTTGACTTCTATACATATCGCGGCAGCCCTGATATTGACCCTTTGTAATCATAATGGATATCTGTTTGACCCGAGTACATCGTACCCTTCTTCGGTGCATTGAGCACCAAACAAGCGAAAACCTGCATCTAGTCGACGAGATACTCACTACTCTGTACGCACACGAAGAAGAACTTCACCTTGTTTTTTTAAATTTGCAGCGTAATCATTCAACCGACGTTGAATCGTTACGGCGCTTCGTAAGTAAATTTGCGTTATTGATCATACAGTGGGAAACAAAGCTCAATGAGTTAGATGGGCAAACTATTTTAGACGCACCTCGGAGGAGAGGAAGACCCAGGAAGTTTATCAATGTTGAATTGGTATGGCCGGCATAGAACGTTTTAAGTCATGAATGTTATAACATACGTTTTACTTTTAGGTGGAGTACCTTCGAGAAAGAGGATGTTCGTGGGAAGATTGTGCAGAGATTCTGTTTATTTCTCGCTCAACTCTGTGGAGGCGCCTTCGAGAAATCGGATACATGCCTACGTTCTCTGAGATAACCAATGGTGATTTAGATGCAGTTGTTTCAAGAATTCAACATGATTCACCAAATAACGGTGCAATAATGGTTTGGGGAGAAATAAGAAGCTATGGAATATGCGTTCCAAGGCAGCGTGTGCGAGAATCATTGCTTCGTGTAAATGCTACAAATGTGCAATCACGTGCTATGACTACTGTAGTTCGAAGAACCTACAATGTACCGTCTTCCAATGCCTTGTGGCATATAGATGGTCTCCACTGTCTGATACGATGGAGAATTGTCATTCATGGAGGTATTGATGGCCACTCAAGACTTATAGTCTACCTAGGTGCATCTGACAACAATAAAAGCAGCACTGTACTGGATTTGTTTTTGAAAGCTACAGAACAATATAGTTGGCCATCACGAGTTAGAGCAGATTATGGAGGAGAGAATATAGAAGTGGCTAGACATATGATAAATGCCAGAGGGTTAGGGCGACAGAGTTTCATGGCGGGATCTAGTGTGCATAACCAACGGATTGAGAGGCTGTGGAGAGACACATTTCGATGTGTGTGCCATTTGTATTACTCGCTGTTTTATGAAATGGAAGTGTGCAACTTACTGTGCCCTGAAAATGAAACTCAACTCTTTTGCCTTCACTATGTATGCATTCCTCGCATTAACCTTCAACTGAAGAGATTTCAACACAGTGCGAACGGAACATGGAATGAGCCCTGCTGAGATGTGGACTAATGGATTGGCAACAGCTGATTCTGCTACGCTAAACCAGCCTGTTATAGAGGATTATGGTGTCGAAGATGACAATTTCTCTAACCCATTTGAACAAGGATCAGTTGTAGTTCCTGAAATACCGCCATTTTTGAGCAATGCGCAATTTCAGTATCTCCAGTCACACTATCCACCTCTTGCTCACAGTGATTATCATGGTCTTGATATATATATAGCAGTCAGAGACGCACTTGTCACAATGGGGCTACCCTGAACAGTATTTCTATTTGTAATAGGAAAAACTTATATGCTCAGTTTTATTTAGAAAAATTACTAAGTCATTATGAATATAGCACCATCGATGTTACTGGCATGCATGCTATATGTATTAACAAGGAACAATGGCAAGAGCTGCTATTAATGTGTATTGATTATATCAGTCGATTTAACTGAAGGCCAGGCTAGTCTGACTGCTTGGAAGGTATGTAATGCAATATAGGTACACCTCATCCCTTCCTACCATAGTTGCATATCCTTACTTTCCATAGGCACACACACCCTAACTTCCATAAAGGTATACTTCCTTTCCACAGGTACACACCACTAGCATAGGTACACATCACTTCCATTTAGGTACACACGCACCCCTTAATTCCATATAGGTACAATCCCATAAGTACGCACCCCATCATACTAAGGAAGGGATGTGTGTGTACCAGTATACAAAGAATATTAGCTCATGAAAGGTGCTTGCATCATGCAGTCTAATTAATATGAACATATGAAATATGTACAAGACACACTGCAGGAACCATATGAACCCACCAAGAGTTGCACAGGTAACCCTTGCCAGCATCTCTTATATTATTAAACTTTATCAGGACCACTCATGACTGAGTAGCTGAGACACAGAAATCATAAAGTGGGGGGGAGCGGGAGGGGGGTGGGGGGAGGGGCACCCTAGCTCCGATGCTAACAAAACACTATGCGATGCACTACAACACACGACAAAGCTTATTTTAAAAAAGAAATTAAGCTAATCTCGTACCAGACCCATGCAAGTGTAAGATCACACTTGCGAGTTCACTACCGCAGCACGAGCCAAAACCGCAGCGCGAGCAAAACCGCAGCGCGAGCTAAAACCGCAGCGCGAGCTAAAACCGCAGCGCGAGCCAAAACCGCAGCGCGAGCTAAAACCGCAACGCGAGCTAAAACCGCAGCGCGAGCCAAAACTGCACCGCGAGCAAAACCGCAGCGCGAGCTAAAACCGCAGCGCGAGCCAAAACCTCAGCGCGGGCCAATCCGCAGCGCTAGTCACGCGCAGCGCTAACCAACGATTCCTAGCGCTATCGAGGAACTGCCTAACGCTAGCGAATGATTGCCACGCGCTGGTGAAGAGTGCCCAACGCAAGCTAAAGATTCCAAACGCTAGCGATAGCCTTTCTCAACGCTAGTCACAAGTGGACGAGTAAGTAGATTCACAGGCTATTGTAATGAGATTCACTACTGATAACAGCGACCTAGCGCGCGTGCGATTTTTGCAACAAACGGCGTTCCATATTATATCACCGCTACTTGCCACGTAGCGGTGATGTAATCCATCCGCAGCTGTTGGGAATCTGGGTCTGGGTACGAGACTATCCTTGGTTATACGTATCAAAAGTACCAAAATCGAGCATAAGCCCATATATTTCCATAGTAAACCGAGCACCCATATGGCGGACAATAAAGCAATTAAAGCCCACGCGTCATGTGACCATGAAAGAAAGCGTATCCAAGTCGTGTCAGTGCAGTAAGCTTATACGTTATATGTCATGTAGCCTCGAGACATTTTGACCACAGAAGCGAGAATGCCAACGAATTCTAAAGCCATTGGTGTGATTTTCATTTCTTAAAAGTGTTCCTATCTCGAGTTATGCGTGGTCAAGAACAAGAACAAGAAGAAGAAATACGTGGGACTGGGTACGAGTTTGGAAAATAGTTTTGTTCTCTACTAGTTTTGTGACATCAAACAAACACGAAACTGCTTGTTGTTGCCTTCTTGTACGACGACGATAACAAGGTAAGCCATCGGAAGTCTTGTTAGAAGTAGTTACGTACCCAGACCCTCAATCCCACAGCTGCGGATGGATTACATCACCGCTACATGGAAGAGGATTGTTTAAGGTATACTGTTTCTCATGCCACAGTCATAAAAGGACATGTGCCTGTTGGATGTTTCCTAATTCTTACTAGGCGCGCCGTGGCATACACGTTCTCTCTTTGTTTTGAGCCCGATAATTAGTTATGACGACACGATAATTCTATATGATGACACCCCATTTATGACGCGTAACACTCGAGGATCCCCACAGAACCAATCTATGCTCTTTCCACGTAGCGGTGATGTACAGCTGTGGGATTGATGGTCTGGGTACGAGACTATGTTAGGTTTTTTTTTTTTAAACACGGATCC